>VXBQ01011588.1:77997-93811 GCA_013400175.1 Phainopepla nitens | reverse complement strand
AGGGAGATGAGGCCACTCCACACCAGGACATGTGGGCTCGCTGCTGGCCCTGAGATAATTACCTGACTTAATTGGCCTGGTAAATGCTTAACACTGGTGTTCAAGGCAGACGTGATGCTCAGGGTGATAGGTGCGTGAGGTTCCCCTCATGTCCCCAGGCACTCTGATCTCTCTGGCCCAATGTTGCACGCCAGTGTGATCTCAAGTCATCTCCACCCTCCCCAGTCATTGGGTTTTTTTGTGGGTTTCCCTAATGGATCTGCAAGACTGCTCCATGGTGGGGAAAAAACAATTCATTCACATCTTAGGTTACACATATAGAAAAGGAAGAGAATTCAACTAAGTGGTTGTGCTGGGCTACAGGACAATGGTTTGAGGGGCACTGAGTGGGTCTGGAGAGGCAGACAGTGGTTACTGCACCCCTCCCTGCCTTTCCTTCTCACTGCTTTGGCAAAACCAGGGGGAACACCTACTGTTCCTCTGTCCCATGGCACTGTGGAGCACAGGAGAGGAAGGCAAGGACAAGCCAGTGACAAACCCAAGGGGAGCTTGGCTGGACCTTCCCCACCATGCATCCCAGAAAGGTCACAATGGCCTGGTACCCACCTCTCCTTAAAATCCCCTGGAAGGCTGCTGGAGAGCCTAAACCTCTGAGGTGCCTCCACTCCCACCAACTCCACCTCTCACCGAGACCCTTCAATGCTGCTGAGCTTCTTCCAGTGCTTGGTAACACCTTTTCCAAAGGGTCTGGGTGGTCTCCAGAGGTTTAGGAGGAGATGGAGGGCGCAGGAGGAAAAGGGGCTCAGGCAGGCAGAGATGATGCAGGGCACCAAACAGCAGCATGGCAAGGGAGGTCTAACACAGGAGATGGGGAGACCGTGATGTTTTGTTGAGAAACAGCAGTTCACTGCTACCTGCCCATGAGGCAGCAGCTCCATCTGCAAGAGCCTGCCCCACCCAAGCACATGGACGTGCCAGCAAGCAGTGTCCTTCCCTGGAGCCCAGGAGCCCACAAGCCTCCCCAGTGGCACAGCTGCATCTCCCTGAAAGACTTCTCATGGAACAGAAAGCCCAAACCACTTCATCTCAGACAGCCTGGCAGCATTGGAAGACCAAATCCTGAGAGACCAGGGAGCATGGGGCAGGACTGGCAGGTATGAGAAGAGCTCACAGCTGCTGATGGCTTTCCAAGAGCAGGCTCCTGGTTCATAGTGAGCTCTAAAGCAGGCTGCATCCCTGGCAGACCCCTTGCTCCCTGCACAGGAGCTGGGCACCCCTCAGGTCCTGCAGCCCTCGCACCTCACCTTGAGCTGGATCTCACAGGCACAGAGGGGCTGCCCAGCTGAGAAGGGAACTGACGGGCAGCTAGAGCCCGACCCGGAGCACAGGGCTGCTCCTGCACCCACCTTCCCAGGGAGAGCTGCTGAGCACCTTGAAATCGAGCCTGGTGAGGAGCAGCGTGCTCCAGGGTGGTTCTCAGCAGGGCAAGGCAAAGTGCCTGGCTGCTGGGGAAGGGGTACTTTAGCAGCATCCCTCAGGGAGTCGCTCTCATGCTTAAAAAGGCTGTTTCCATACTGGCACTCGGGCAGCACAATCGGGCAGTCCATCTGGTGGGTGCTGGGATCCATGCTGGGGCCCAGCAGGAGCCCACTGGGGTCCACTGGCCCTGCCCCATCGCTCCTCTGAGGAGCCACCCCAGCCTGTGGGAGCCACAGCTGTGAGAACCACTTGTCCTCTTGGAGCACTGCCTGCTCCCCTTCCCAGGAAAAGCTGGGCTCTACGTGGGCTACCATGGGCTGTTTGAGGAAGCTGCCATGCCCTGGCAGCTGCCTGGCTCCTAAGGGTGCAGGGAGAGCAGCCTCCACATCACAGAGCTTCCCATCCCCAGAGAACAGGGACTCATGCAAGCCCTGGGCAGGGCAAGGAACAGATTGGGAGGGGGGTGGCAACCACAGCCTGGCCCCCGGGGGGCTCTCAGGG
This sequence comes from Phainopepla nitens, assembly GCA_013400175.1. NCBI lineage: Eukaryota > Metazoa > Chordata > Aves > Passeriformes > Bombycillidae > Phainopepla > Phainopepla nitens. The sequence continues at coordinate 91,831 of VXBQ01011588.1, read as the reverse complement.
CTGCCAGCTGGCAGAGTTTGGGACCCCATGTGTGCTCCTGCAGCTTCCAGCTGTTTTGGAGCTCTGGCCAGCCAAGCCTCCGATGGGCAACTGGCTGGGTTTGCCTGGAGTGGGACATTGTGCCACAGAGTCACCAACGTGTTTGAGTGCAATGGGGGCGGGCAGCTTGAGCCCGCCAGCTGGCACCCGGGCTGGCTCTGAGCAGCAGGAACAGTATCATCTACAGGAGCAGAGGGGGTAGCTTCTGCCTGAAACGCTTGGTTTGCCAGCTGAAGTGCTGCAGAGGATTTGCTGCTGGAGATGGGGACACCCAGCGCAGTCTCTGCCACCGGCCCGGCTGGGTGAAACGGGACCTGCTGCTCTGGCTGGGCAGAGCTGCCCTCAGAGGTAACGGAGGCTCCAGAGCCCACAGCCCCCTGGCCTCCCCGTGTGCCCGCTGCCTGGGACTGTGCTGGGGCTGAGAATGCTGAACCAGCTGCCCAGCAGCGCTGGAAGTGAGCCACAGCACTGTTTTCCTCACGGCAGGGTGGGAACTCCAGGCTTTTCCCAGCACCCTCCCTGAGGTGCATCTGCTCCACACAGGACGTCACCTTGCTGCCCGGCCTCTGGCCAAGGCCCTGAGCTGGCAGCTCCTCCTCTGCCCCCAGGCTGAGCAGAGCCTCCTCCCACTGCTGCAGCTCTGTGCTGCCCATGCCAAGGCTCTGGCAGACGCTTCCTTCCACCTCGCTCTTCTCCAAGAGGGTTTCGATGACGACCAGGAGGGAGTCGCTGTCCTCCTTGGCGCTGCTGATGTCCTCATTCTGGCTCAGCCCATCGGGTTCAGGGGTGAAACCTGGCAGGGACAGCTGAGGCAAGTTATCAGCATGGGAATTGTATATGGATGCATCCTGCTTCATCATGGCCCCAAGGAGAGAGTTGGGGTCTACCAACCGCTGCTCTGAGTTGGGGTTTGCTTGCGCCTGCAACTCCTCCTTGGCTTGGAATGAGTCCAAGAACCCAGGAAGGTCATTCCCATACAACACTGCTTCCCCGGTGGCAAAGCTGAAAGGCAGCCGCAGGCTTCTCTTCCGGAGATGTTCCTCCCCTTCTTCGTTCCTTTGGTGTGGAGGCAAAAAGGGATGGATACAACATGAGCAGCTCCTCCAGGCCAGGCATAACCACCCTTCTGACAGCAAGGGGGGGACTCACAGCTTCATTGGGCTGGCTACAAAAAAGGGCTCTGGGGAGCCCACAGGGAGGTCTGCATGGCCCAGGGAAGGGCTGCTGCTCCCAGGCAGGAGCATGTCCACAACCACCTCCTCAGAGTTGTTTCACTCACGCTACAGGAGGACAAATGCTCCCAGCCCCACCCACCTTTCCCACACCCTCATGGCCTTGGGCAGCCCCCCAGGCCCAGAGCAGCTGACGGGGGCCAGCAATACTCACGACAGGGCTCGCTGGCGGGCGATGATGCAGTCGGGCCTGTCCCCTTTGTACACCAGCCGTGCGTTGGCCTGCACCCACACCCAGCCGCTCCTCTTGGTCAGCAGCCGGAACACCGTCAGTCCGCTCTCCCCCGTCTTCATCACTGGGACAGGGACACAAGAGAAGTGCCACAGACAGAGTTCCACCACAGAGGCGGACAAATGGCACGTGCGAGATGCCGCGACGTCGAGCATCACCTCGTGGCTGTGCCATGGGGGCAGGAGATGCAGGATGCTGTCTCGCTGCCAGCTCCCCGAGCTCATCCAGGAGGAAGAGCCTTTATCACAGGACAAATAGCACCAAGGAGCAGGAGTACAGCCAGACCAGAGCCTTGAGGGACCCCACAAACACCCACCCAGCACTCACTTCTGACGTGGTGCTCGGCGCAGTGCATCATGTCGGCCGCGTGCACAAACTGATATCCGGACCCCCTCCTGCACAGCTCCACCTCCGTGTATCCCAGGACAACCTTCCCCCTGGAAGCAGCACAGGGATGCAGTGACACCAGGGATGCATCCCCCACAGCTGCCCTGCACTTTGGGTGGTGCAGCGCTCCACGCCGGGCTGAGCTGCATCCCCCGTTCCACAAACCACAGCAGACAAGAAGTGCTGGTGCCCCATTAACCTGCTCCCCATGTTACCACTGGCCTCCAGCAGAGGGACAAAAGCATCAGGTCATGAGAGCTGCACCAGGTGTTCCTTGTCTCCACCCAGGCTAGTTTTCTGTCCAGCACCAGGGATTTTGCCGCAGGGAAAAGTGAGAGATGCCTTACCGGGAATCACAGGCCATGGGAGTGAAGTCCAGCTTGTGCTTTGTCTGGAAGATCAGTGTTTTGGTCCGGAGCTCCAGGATGGAGAGAGGCTGGAGGAGTGTGGCAATGGCAAAGAGAGCAACTGGGGACTTGTCTACTGCTGACTTCTGCTGCCCAAGAAGAAACTTCAGGCGCCCACGGAAATTCAAGGCCTTAAAGGGATTAGAAAATGTGGCTGTGAAGCAAACAGGGTGGTGGGAACTGGCTGTGCTCTCATCCTTATGGGAACACAAGTGGCTCTGGGGCAACACCCAGCAGACATGTCCAGAGGAGTGTCCCAGCATTACCAGGAATCCTGAGGAGTTATCCAGCATCCTCTCCACGAAGGATTGTTTCTCAGCATGGAGGTGCTGGGGGCTGGATAGGGTGCTGCATCCGGCCAGCAGCGGCTGCTCAGGGGGAAAGGCTGGAAAAGCAAAAGGGAAAAGGGAGCTTTCCAAGCTGTGCTGCACACCCTGAGCTCATGGCTCAGAGCTGCTCAAGTGAAACCCACAGGGATCACCCTGGCACTCACTGTCAGCGGCGTGCAGTGGGGTCCCGTGCAGCTGGCGGCGGAAGGCGGCCCTGTCGTCCGCGTGGATCAGCTCATACACGCTCTGGTAGATGAGATCTGACTGGAATGACACAAGAGAATAGTGCCTGCTCCTGGACAGCCTGGCAGAGGTGTCGGGAGGAAAACATGGCAGAAGGTTTCCCTCTGTGGGCACTAGAAGTGCAGGGATTGAGTGTAAAGAGCAGGCAAACTCCACTTCCTTCCCCTGCCACATGAGCTGCTGCCCTTTGGGAAGCTTTGCTCCCCATCTGCAGCTCCTTCCCCCACACCAGGACTGCATCCATCTGTTTCCAGCCAGGAAAACAAGGTGCTCACCTGGTGGAAGCCCAGGTACTCCTGCACAGTAGGGGAGATGTAGAAGATGTAGCCATCTCCGGTCACGGCGATGACAAATCCATTGAGTGCCTGAAAGCAAAAGTTCAATCCAAAGTTACTCGCCTCAGCTTCAACCCAGCTGCTGAACAATGAAATCCTCCAGCTGTTTCTTCAGCATCCAGGGACAGGAAGAGACCTTCTTCCCCAACAAGGAGCCCCACAAAGAAGGACAGCACTTGGTTACCATGCAGGACTCAGTTCCGTGGAGTTTTTTTGTTCCCAGCACAAGCAGTGATCCAAGCTGGACTGACCACTTTCTCCAAACCCCCCATGGAAGCCCCTCTCACTGCATGTCAGCTCTTGCATCAGGAGGGATCCAGCTAAGGAGAGGTTTCAGGGAGGATCTGGAGTTGGTTTCCTCCTCTCCAGCTGGGAATAGATACACTCTCCTGGGGCTCTGCTTTGGGCATGATGATCCTTGTGGGTCCCTTCCAGCTCTGGATATTCTATGATTCTGATGACCATTTCAGGCTGATTTCCCCCAAAAGCAAAGCACTGCACTAGATAGTAACTCATGCCCCCTGCTCTTGACTGTGATATGTTTAAATTTATTAGTGAATAGGAGGAGAGAAATTAGGGAAAGAACACCCTAAATGGAAACCTAGCGTACAGATCCAGCTTGCTGAGGGACCAGTCCCTTCCCTTTGTGAGCTGCAGCCCCCTGGGGGACCTCAAGTCAGAGTTTTCTGCAAATCACAGGACATGCTTAAAATGATCTTTGTGGGGAGGAAAAAAAAGCCACCAGGCAGCTCAGCAGGGGGATTTCTGTCACAGTAAAACCTCATAAGCTGTCCATATGCCTTCAACCACCCCAGCCTGCCAATGCTCTGCTGGCTAAACAAATTCCCATCATATGGTCCGAGTCCAAAGCCCTGGGGAGTGCTCAGGAGCAGCTCAGTGCTAGGCTGGGGCAGCCACGGGCTCCCTCCTGGTAGCCAGCTGCTCCTCGGTGACCGTCACACTCGCACGTGGCTGGCACCGTGGGGGACCTCGTGCGCCCCAGGGTTCCCTGCCAAAAGTGACACTGAGCTCCCAGGAGTCACTGCCTCGCCAAGATCCCACGTGGAGGCTCCTGCTTGGGGCTCTGCTCACACTGCCTGCTGCCTGGAGAGCTCAGCAAGCAGCAGGGCTGAAGCGACCAAAGTCAGGCTCAAGGAGAGCCTAGCATCCATCTGCTGGTGTTTGGAGACACGGGAGAAGAGGACTGAAGGCCCAGAAAGCCTACAAGAGAGTTGGAGAGGCTTCATGCTGCCAGAGGGCAGGGTTAGATGGGATATTGGGAAGGAATTGTTCCCTCTGAGGGTGGGGAGCCCTGGCACAGGGTGCCCAGAGAAGCTGTGGTTGCCCCTGGATCCCTCGAATTGTCTGAGGCCAGGCTGGACATTGGGGCTTGGAGCACTCTGGGACAGTGGAAGGTGTTCAGCCGTCAGCCTTTCCATGTGGCCTTTCCATGCCAGGCCCTTCCAGCTCACATTTATAGATGGCAGGCCAAACCAGCAGCATTGTGGGAGGTTGATTCACCAGTTCCTCACGCTCCAAGCTTCACTGTCAGCTGTTTCATGAGACACACATGGCCCTTCTACAAAGCAAAGCTCTCACTTCCCGCTGGTTTTGCCCACCACTGTTTTCTGACACCCAACTGCTCTTCTTTTCTCCCCCACCACCTACAAACTGAAGCTGGGCTTTTCCCATCCCAGGCAGGCTGTGAACTCATCCCTATGGAGCTCAAGCAATGCCCCAGGTGGGGCAAGGTGTTCCTGGGGGATGTTTTGTCCCACGGCTCTCAACATTCTCCTCTTGGCCTTTGCTAAAGATAATGAACCAAGCCAGCACCTCGGGAACTACTCGGGGATCAATCCTTACACTACCATAAGACATCCCTGAACCTCTTGGTTGGGATGGAGCTTGTGTCCATGAGATGTAATATAATCAAAGGGGCAGCAAATTGCAGTGGGATGAGAGGGAATGGTGGGAATGGGGATCTGGACTCATCCCAGCCAGGCAGTGTCACTGGTCTCTGTTCCCAGGAACTTGGTGCCGGCAGGAATCACAGCAAAGCAGCTCAGGGCAAGGCAGGGTCTCCTCTCATTCCACAGATGGGACCACAAGCTCCAGAGCTTCTTGGGGAGACCCCAAATGACCAAGCTACAGCACCATACCTGGAGCAGCAGCTCCCCCTCAGGAAACAGCTCCCTGTCACTCTGTGGCTCCGTCCATCTGTCCCCTCCTGGGGCTCTGGGCTGATCCACACAGCTGCCAACCTTTGGAGCTGTAGCTGCAAGTGAGAAGGCAAGAAATCAGTGTGGAAGAGGCAAGCCAGGAGCCACCCCCTCCTCCTCCCCACCCCAGGGCTGCTCATGCAGCTGCTGGCTGCCCACAGACCCAGCATGGAGGAAGGTGAGACCATCAGTGGGAACTGGCACAGAGCCCACTTACAGAGCCATGCCCAACTTGCCCAGGGCTTCCTCCAAGAGATTCTTTCCCCTGCTTGATCTCATTTCTGGGTAATGTCACTCCTGCCAGGGTGTGAGGCAGAGATGCAAAGGACAGAGGTGGGGTGAGTGCTTCTGGGCTGCCCAGGCAGCAGAACACCACCCAACACAACCAGGAGGCTTCTGCTTAGAGCCTGGCAGAGCTGCAGTTAGCTTCCAGCCATCCCACTGGGGTGCTCTGTCTGCTCTGCTGCACTCCAAGGTTGGAGAAAGACACAGGCAAACCTTCCCAAAGCACCTGAGATGTCATCAAAACACCCATACCTGTTTTCTCCCTCCCACCTTTGGCTGCTTGGAGGCAGATCAAGAGCTGGTGGCCGTGGCACTCCCGGTGACACCTGAGAGCTCTCAGCTCCCAGGACTCGCTGCCCTGATCTCCCCAGGCTGATTCAGGAGCTGCCTCATGCTTCACCGGGTGCCTTTAAGGCAACACCCCTGGGTGCAGCCAGCATGAAACCTCCTGCTGCCCTGCTCGTGGGACGTGGAGCATCACGGGACTCACACAGAACTGCTTGCTCAGAGAACAGCAGCAATAAGGGCTCCCAGGGACATCAACAGCATGGTCCTTTTATCTGCTGATCATCACTGGAAAAACTCAATCCAAGCTCAACTGCCAGCAAAAAGGATGACTTCCAAGGCGTGTTTTTGTGCCCGCTCAACAACAACAACGAAAAAATCACAGAAAAGCTCAAAACAGCTCCTGTGTAGGAACCACCCCACCTCTGCCACCACCACCAGCTCCTGCAGCTCCCTGAGGTCCGACAGAGCTCGCATATCCTGGGTAATTCACATCCCAGCAGAGAGCACTGCCCGCCCCATCTTGGCCCTGGGTGTTAGAGGGTGCTGGATCCAAAGGGAAAAGATCCTCTGAATGTTGGAAATGAGGAAGAACCTCAAACCATCCCATATCTGACCACACATTTAATTTTCTCCGCAGCAGAAGCTCTCACTTCACCACTAGAAATGTTTTGAAGGTTTGTTTGGTTTCTTCCCTGGTCACACCAAGTTCAAAGCCAAAACAATTCGGAATCTAAAGAAGTTTCATGTGCAACTGCTGATCTGGGACATTTTGCTCTGCAGCAAAGCGCCAACATGCAAAATGTGGAGTCAAAGCATGCCTGGGATGTATTTACACCTGGAGCCTGAGTGCCAACAAGCACCCACCCACGGAGGCTGTCAGCAGCCAGGGCATGGACACAGTAGGGTTAGGGTAATTAGCTGCAGGTCTTGCATGAGGTGACACAAAGAGCAGTGCAGAGGGTGCTCTGGAGCAGAGTCAGCCTCCATCTCCAGCAGAGCTGGCATACTTCTTTCTCCCCCAACCTTTCAGCACTCCTTGGAGATGCTCAGGCAGCATCTCCACCTTCTCCATCAGCCACAGCTTCTGCTCTTTTCCATCCTGTGCTGTCAGACCAGCCTGCTCAGGGGATGTGAGACCTCTGGGAAAGGTTGGGAGAGATGAGATTCAACAGGGAGACACCAAGCAAAAAGCCTCCTCACATGATTGCCGTGTGATCCCCAAGGAAAAAACATTCCATCTGGACCACATGGCTTCAATTTGCACTTCATGGAGCGTAATAATTTCAAAATGAAACATCGATTCTCATTCAAAATTTGATTTCTTTTGAAGGGCTGACTCCTCTCTAAAGCATTGAAATGAGGCAGGCTGGCAGGGGATTTCCAAAAGAAACAAGCTCTTCCAAAATAAAGCTCCAAAAGGGCACAGAACTGTTTGAGAGCAGGCACATCCTGAGAGCATCTGGTCTCCAGCTCTCTCCCAGCGTCCACCAGCAGCATCTGCAAGGAAAGCTGGGGAGAGCTGCTGTGGCTTTCAGAATCCAGCAGGAAATACCCATTTTGTGCTTTCCAGCAGACCTTCTTCACCTCTCCCACTGATGATTAAAAGCAAGGGGCTTTTAATCTCCCACCAAAGGCGCCCACTTCCCCTCTTCTCAAACACAGAGCAGTCCATTTCTGCACAGCTGGGCTCAAAAATCCTCCGGAATCTGTCTGCCATGGGACACACCTGACCTGGGGAGAAGGTCTGGAGCATGGAGAGAGGGGAGCAAATTCAAAGAGAGGTTGTCTGCCACCAAAGGACTGGTGGTGTGGAGCAGCTGCTGCTCACATCCAGCCCAGTCCGCAGCATCCACAGCCAGGGGCCGTGGTGTTCCTGTGGCTCTCCTCCTCCAGACAGGTCTCTGACCAAACTGCCAAGAACCATTGGGATTGGGAGCAACTCCAAGAGAAACCCCAGCTCTTTCAGGTAGAGGACTCCAAGCCCAAGCAAGCACCAGGGGTACAGCGACCATTCCCAGTCACTTTTTGACTTGGAAAGGAAAACCCAACATTTAAAACACATCCCAGACCATTTGCAACACGGGAAACCTCATGGGAGAGAGGGATCACTCCTGAAACATCCCACTTGCTTGAGACCAGATGGGGAGATGCCACCCTCTGGAATCCCACCCAGAGCCATGGATCCCAGGTCTCCAAGGGGCCGATGGCTAAGATGGACTGGAAACAGGGGCTGGCAGGAGGAAGAGACCCCCACTGGCTGCCAGGCAGGACTAAGCAGGTGAGGAGCTGTATTAAAAGCTGGCTAATTCATCCCATTTAACACCCTCCTTCTAATGGAGCAGTTGAGACTCCCACACAAATCAGCTGAGGCCATGAATTAACGGGATTAAAGGAAACAGGTCCAATGTGTATCCAAGCTATGATATACCCACAACAACAGAAGTAACTGGGTGAAAGGACAACGCACTTTTGCTGTTTGTGCCGAGTTTTTCCAATATCCTGCAATGCATCTTGGCCAATTAATGGGAATTAACACGTGGATGTGATGCTTAGGGACATGGGTTAGTGGTGGGCTTGGCAATGCTGGGTTAATGGTTGGACTTGACAATTGTAGAGGTATTTTCCAAGCTTAATGATTCCATAATTCTACGAAAAAGACCATGGCAAAAGCCATCTGCAGTTGCCAGGTACGTCCCAGGCATCTGCTGGAGCAGTGTGGTGATCACTTACATTTTCAAAGTGCTGGGACAGAGCCTGTGTGTAATTTTTAAGACAGGAGGGGGAAATCCAGCTCTGTCCTGAACCCCAACACCAGCCAGAGCACTGCAGGTTTCCTCCTGCTGGTGGGGTCCCCAAAGACTGCAAGGCTTTCACTCAGCCAGGGAAGATGCCAGACAGCATCAGTAGGGTTTCCAGCACCAATGAACCAGGATGTACCCCATACATCCCCAAGAGCATACCCCTATGGGTTGGCTTTCTTGCCTCTGCAAGGAGGTTCCTGAGTCCTGCAATGGAGAAAAAAACTTCCAGTAAGAGAAAGGAGTTAAAAGGAGCAAAGTCATCTAATCCCCTCACTTTTTTGCCCATGACATTCCCAAACAAAAACATGGCAAGGCAGCCATGGAGACTAAAACACATCCCTCGCCTCTGGCATGGATTTGGCGCTGAAAATAAAAGGTTATTGGTAACAACCCCAGAGCCAGATCTGCTCTCACAGATCCGGGGGGACTTGACAAGCTTCACCCACGGCAAACACTGCTCTTTGAGCAGGCTCCAGAGGTGCCTGGCATACAAAAACCAGGAGCTCCCAGCTCCTCTAGCAACACCAAGCCACGCACAACCACTTTCCTCTTGGATCTGATCCCAAACCCTGTCAAACTAGCACCAACCTTTGCCTCAGCTGTTCAACAAAGGCATGGTGCCAAGCAGAGCAGGCTCATGCCATCCATGTGAAACAGACAAATGCCAAATCCACAGATTATAAACTATTAGGAAAAGCCACTTGGCTTTTCCAAGGAGCACAGAAATGCCCTGGGGAGCACTGGTATCCTCAAGTCCACACCAGCCTCTCCAGCCTGCTGCTGCAAACCTTCATCCCACACAGGATCTTGCCACCAGGGACAGATTCGAGCTTGACTCCTTTCACCGCCTCAGTTACTTCAGGCCCAGACCCCTGCAGCTCTGGCCCATGGTAATAACAAACAACAAAGAGATGAATAAAAAAGCTAATTTAGTGCTGACTGCAGTAAGATTACCCAGGGAGACCTGCTGCCAGCTGCCCTGCAGCACAGCACTGGGGAGGGAACTGGTGAGACCAGCACCAGAGGTGGGAAAGGACCTGGTGAGTCCTCCTAAGCCCAGCCCCTGCTCCAGCCAGGTCAGCTGGATGGGGAGATAGCCCACTGTTCACTGTTTGCTAGGAGCTGTTAGATATCTCAACTGTTGTCAGACACCAGAGTGTGGTCTCACACCATGACACGGTTTTCCACGGGTTCTGAAACAGATTTGGGTTAGGTTGGATGTCGGGAAGGAATTCTTCCCTGTGAGGGTGGTGAGGCCCTGGCACAGATTACCGGAGCAGCTGTGGGTATCCCATCCCTGGAAGAGTTCCAGGCCAGGTTGGACGGGGCTTGGAGCACCCTGGGAGAGTGGGAGGTGTCCCTGCCCATGCCAGGGGGGTACTGGATGGGCTTCCTTCCAGCTCAAAGTAGTCTGGGAGTCTGTGATCATCTCTCTTGCAGACCTCCCTGCATGGTGTCCTAGCAAGAAGGCATGGCAGCATATTCCCTAATCACATCCTCTCCACCTCAGAGAGCATTTTAAGCCCCATTTTCTTGCTTACCCTTGGCAGAGCCACATCTGCAACCCCAACATCTGCTTCCTTTGTTACAGGAACTGTAGGAAATGAACCCCAGCACAGCTCTCCAGCTAGCTGGAGGTTTTCCAAGCACTAAAATCCATCCAACCTTTCATGAGATCTCCCTCTTTGCAGCAAGTGGGGCTCCTGTCACACCACAGAGAGCCCAGAGCATCGTGGCAGTTGGCAACATAGACACAAGCTTTTCTCCTTGGGCACTTGCTCTCAAAGAGACAGGGATCAGCAAAGTCACTCCAGCTCTGTCTGGGAGGCTGTCAGACATAGGTCCAAGTAGCAACCACTGCAAATTGATTTGCAGACAGAGCTCAGCACAAGTCTGGCAGTGAGGTTCAGTCACTGTGTAGGTGAGTGACAAAACCTTCAAAGCGCCTTTAATTAAGGCAGGCTGTGATAGCACCAGAGCCGGGCCTGGTGGGAAAAGCTTGGGGAGAGCAAGCCCTGAGGCCCCAGATTTTGCACAGGGAAGACTGAGATCCCAGGCAGCAGAGAGCTGTGCAACACCTGCAGCGTTTGCCCCGGGGCACAGAGGAGTTACAGATGTGCACACCCTGAATCAGCCACCAAGGGAGCTCCAAGAGCTTCCTTCTCCTAGGCCAGAAGCTTGCTGGCATTTCCAACAAACTAGTGTGATTAGTCTGGTTTCTCGTTAAAGCACAGACAGAGAGGAACATTTAAAAGCAAAGCAGATTCAAAGGATGATGCAGTGAGTCACTACCCCGCAATGGAAACCAGGATCCCACGCAGGTGACAAGTCCCTTTCCTCATATCTGCTGTGGAAGCAGGCACTGATACCAGCACCCAAACCCACTGTGGTTGTCCTCTGCTCTGTCCCACCCCAAACACTGCCCCAGACCCTGATGCCTGGCTTCCTACACCCTATTAAACAGGTCTGTTCCCAAGCCAGAGGCACACAGTACCCACACCACAGAAATACCAGAGAAGGTGGAGAAGGCTGGAAGCCTCTTCTCAGGTTTCTCCTGGTGTTAGCAGCCAGACAAGATGCAGACAACACCAGGAAGCTCCACTCCAGGGCTGGAGAAATGCAGCACAAGGGAAAAAGGAGCCTCAGGGCATCACCCTGAGCCCACTGTGCAATTGGTCTCTCAAATGCCTAGAGATAAGGCAATTACCACTCTATCAAAACATCCATCTCTCTGTCGCCTGGAGATAAGGCCAGGCTTGGGCTGTGGATGGAGAGAGGACAGGGATGCTCAGCAGCTGATGCCACACTCTCCTGCTGCAGAAGAGCAGCCTGCACGGAGCACAGGACAGCAAACCTGAGGCAGAAAGCAGAGCACAAGGGGTGCCACCATGTGCCCCCAAAATGCCCAACAGGACACACCAGCAGCTGGCATGGGTCTTCATCAGGCACGCCTGAGACCCAGGCCAACCTCGATGAATCTGGGATGATCTGAAGTCAAACAAGATGAACTTCAGGGCTGAGCAAGGGGAAGGAGCTGGAAATCAGAGGCAAGCGGCCAGATGGGAATAATTGGCCTGGCAGAACAGGGCTCCAGAACCCCTGCAATGCCAAATGTTTTTCCAGAGCAGCTCTCACACTGGGAAGCACATGCTGAGCACATCCAGCAGGAACTAGCTCCTGCTTGGAGGCACAGGTCCCTGCTGGAGAGTTTGGCACAGCAGTCTCCTCCTGGAGCCCAGCATCCCAGCTGGAGAGGGCCCTGGGAGAGCCCAGAGGAGCAGGCATGAAGGAAAAGCCCAAGTTCATCCAGCCTGTGGTGGGGAGAAGACACAATAGGAGCCTCTAAATATAAAAAACTGCTGCTGCCTTCCTGCCCCACGTGCTCTGCCTTCCCCAGCGTCCATCATCCATTCCATCAGGCCCGAGTCACTGGAGAGGGAACATGTCCCTGTCTGCACGTGCTGGTGACTCCTGGGAATGTGGTGACTCCTCCCAGCCAGGTTCTACACCATATATAATGTTATAATTTATTAAACATACTGTAACTGTAATAATAATAATAATAAAGGGTTGAAAGAAGAATAGGGAGGGAGGGAGGAAGAAGGAATATGGACTAAATATAAGAATACCAAATATGGAATAAATAAGGAAATACAGAACATGAAATATAATAAAAGGGAACATGTAACGTGTATTATATTATGAATGTTCAGTTGTTTAATTTAATTTTAAACTGCCATTCCAGTTAGATGAGGGCAGGACACACTGCTTTACCCACCTCTCTCTCCTTCTCCACAGGGCGCTGGGGGTGCGACACAGGAGGGGTTTTGGACATAAAGGATGGCTGCTAATGAGATGGAGGAACTTTGCAGGAGACCTCAGCTCTGGGCAGGCCCTCAGGGTGCTCCCTCCATCCAGGGTGACATTTCCCTGCCACTATCAACATCCAAGGGCCCGCTCCCACGACTCACCCTCACGCTCCCCTCAGGAAACACAGCTTCCCACGCCAAAGCTTGGGGTGGGACACAAGCTGCCAAGTGGGCACTGATCCCAGGGGCTCCCAGCAGGGACACTCACCCTTCAGGTAGCTCTTCACCTTCAGGTAGCCCACGGCCAGCCGCAGGATGGAGAGTTTATCCAGCCTGGAGCACACATCCTCGGGGAAGGGCAGCAGCCCCGTCAGCTTGCTCAGCTCCTGGTTCAGCCGCTCCCGGTGCCGCTTGGAGGGGTTGGACTTGGCACCCTCGGGGGGTGCTGGTTTGGGGCTGCAAGAGGCACAGGAGAGCTTAACCAAACTGGGATTGTCCAACAGGCTCTTTCCAAACCCAGCGCAGGCTTTGGTGCAGCCACTGGAGTGAAATGTTCAAGATTTTTCCACACACACCCCTCTCCTCTTAGAAATCAGAAAATCACTGACTGGTTTGGGTTGGAAGAGACCTTAAAGCCCATCTTGTTCCACCCTCTACCATGGGAAGAGACACCTTCCACTATCCCAGGGTGCTCCAAGCCCAGTCCAAGCTGGCCTGGAGCGCTTCCAGGGATGGGGCAGCCATGGGGCAGAATGAGATGAGCTTTAAGGTCCCTTCCAACCCAAACCCTTCAGGGATTCTATGACTAAAACGAAATGATATCTCACAGGCTGGTTTAGGGCACTGCACTTTGAAAAGAGCCTCGCTTGGAAAAAAAAAAAAAAAAAAAAAGTCGATGTAAAAAGTTTTGTTTTCTTCCAGTATTCTGATTTCTGACCCTTTCAGACGGGCATTTCCAAATTAAACCAGCATTTGATGCCAAACTTAGGCCATAGGGGCAACCCTCAGCCTGCAGAAGGAGCAGTGTCCAGGAGAACAGCCTGAAACCTACACGAGGTCCTATCTCTGAGAGCTGCAGTTGTTTCACCCACCACAGCCAAAATCCCAGCACAGCAGTGAGAACTCAGCTAATAATTTTAACGAGTCCTGGATGTCACCCTGTCTCCTTCACTTTTTAATGCCAGTCTGAATTTCGTAGCTCGAAAACAAACCCTTCAAGCCCCCCCCC
>VXBQ01011588.1:56285-73009 GCA_013400175.1 Phainopepla nitens | reverse complement strand
GGAGGGCTGCGGGCTGGGCTCCGTCCTGCCGGGGGGGGGTGAGCAGAGACAAGCCGGAGGCGGGGATGCCTCTCCCCGTGGCTGGGCTGTCCCTTGGGAAGGGACGTTCCCGGCAGAGAGCTGGGAGAGGCGGTGAGATGCGAGGCGGCCAGGAGGAAGTGCCGGAGTGTGGGGTGCAGTGACCTTGGGTCACTGGAGGAAAGGAGGGTGAAATAGAAGTGAAGGCCCCTGTGCGTAGGGGAGGTGGCTGCACCGCTCGGTGAGGTTTGTACGGTGTTTGTCGGGGCCTGGGGCAGGCTCCGAGCAGGGCTCAGAAAGGCCCTGCCTTCAGCCCCACGGCCCAGGGGGGCTCTCTCTTGCCACCTCTCAGAAATCGTGGAATAGTTAAAGCTGGAAACGGCACCCAAGTCCAAACTTTTGCCCACTAAGCCACGCTGAAATGAAGCTGGACCTCTCCTTAGAGTGGGTTTAGAGTTATTATGTGCCCAACAGCAAACAAAATAGAAGTGAAAGCCTAATGTAGGATCTCTCTTGGGAGCTCTGGGTGTGTTGTATGACTGGCCTGAAAATTGTTTCATGCTGTCTGTCTTCTTTGCCTTTAGTTTCATAAACCGCTTCCCGGCCTAGCCACTGCTGAAGTTGCTAAGCTGAAATGACAGTGCTAAGGTTACTGAATAAAAATTCCTTGTATTAGATACGTAAGAGCGTGTCCTCTACGTGTGTGGGTCTGAAAAAGCAGCGGTTTTAGCTAAAAAAAAAACCCTCTGAATCTGCTGATTCCCATGTGCTTTCCTCCAGGCAAGAATCCACAGCAGCCCTGGGCAGAGCCTGCAGTATGGGTGGCTGGCCTATATGCTGGGAGAAAGGGCCAGCAAGAAGTTCACGGAGCGCAGCAAAGTCTTCACGGTGGAGGGGAATCTGTCATCTGGGAAGGGCAAGCTGGCCCAGCAAATAGCAGAAAAGCTGGGTACGTCTCGCCCTGAGAGCTGACAGAGTTTAATCCTGACTCTTGTGCAGAGGAAGCTCACCAGAGCAGCAGTTCGTGATTGGGAAATGCTGGAGGGAGCGGGGAGGATTTGGGGTGGGGGGGATTTGTTGTGAGTGGAGCTGCAGTTCTGATGGAGTCGGTGTGCTCCTGGAGAGCTTGGGTTTTCCGTGTGGAAACAGCTCAGCTCTCCCTGGGCAGTGGCAGGGCTTGGAGTTTGGGTTCACTGCCCTCTCTCTGCTGTGATGGACACAGAGGGGTTGGGGCTGTCTGCGAGCTGTTCAAGGGACAGCTGCGTGTTGGCTTTGCTGCAAATGAACACAGCTTGTTGCTGCTGTGGGTTCCTTCTCTCTGTCAGGAATGAAGTACTTCCCTGAGGCAGACATCCACTACCAGGACAGGACCTCAGGGGACGGGCAGCTGCTGTCTGAGAAGTTCAGTGGTTTCTGTAACCTGGAGAAGTTCTACACAGACCCCAGGTCTCCTGACGGGCACTCGTACCGCCTGCAGTCCTGGATCTTTGGGAACCGTGTCCTGCAGTACGCCGACGCCTTGGAGCACCTGCTCAGCACAGGTTGGCAGTCGTGGAATGCTTTGGGCTCATGGAATCAAGGAAGGGGAACCTTGCAGCCCCTTTTGTTCCAACCTGGAGCCTGTTGTCCCTTGCAGGTCAAGGCGTGGTGCTGGAGCGCTCTCCCTACAGCGACTTCGTGTTCCTGGATGCCATGTTAAAGGAGGGATATGTCCACAAGAGATGTGAGTCCCTGCCAGAAAAAAGGAAGCTGTTTTTGCCATAATCTCTCAGAAGTCTGCTGGTTTACTTTACTTTAAAAAAGAAACAAAAAAAAAAATCCTGCTTGGAAGTAGGGATTCCTTTAAATGTTCAGTGTTCATATGTTGCTGGGTGGAGCCAGTCTGGTCTCAGTGGCAGTGGGAGGACAAAAGATGAAGGGCACCAGTTGAAATGCAAAACGTTCCATTTGTAAGGAAAAACCCCTTTTCCCTGGAGCAAACCACCTGGGATCTCCCCCCTGGAGAGACTTAGAATGCTGTGGGTGGTGTTCTCAGCAGAGTGGTTGAACCAGGTGAATTGGGGATGTTCCTCCCAACCTGAGTGGTTTGGTTTGGGTTTATGGGCACTGAGCTCCTGAGCTGTTGCTGTCTGGTCTTAGTGAATCTGTTCTTTTGGCTGCTTTGGAAAGATAACTTTCCTTGACTGCCTCCTGGTTTTGCTGTTGGGTTTAAGAGATGTGTGTTTGTTTTTTTACCACTTGCTGTAAGTTTCTGGATGGCTTTGAGAGCTGGTTGTAATGACCTGTGTCTTCCTGCTCTACATTGCTGAGGCAGCAAAGCTCACCGACCCACAATTTAATACAAAATCCCAGTTTGGATTTTACTGGAATCCTTAGGGTACAAACATTTTTATTAGAGCTACTGCTGCTTGCTGTCTCTAAATGGTGGAGGAAAAGATGAGATTCCTCTAAGCCTGAGTCAGGAATAAAGTCCCTCTTTGACATAACTGGGTTTATCTGAGATCTCAGTGCATTGAACTTCTGTGGAGACAGTTTATTCTGTAAGCTTTCTGAATTCTGTTTGAGGAAAAGCCTACCCTAAACTTGCTCTATGAGCACGTAAGAAAAGACTACCAATACAGAGGTGGAGAATGTGATTTGTTTGTGTTTTACACAGGCCTTGATCACTACAAAGAGATCAAGGAGATCAGCATTTCTGAGTTACTGCCACCTCACTTGGTCATTTATGTAGATATGCCTGTCCCAGAGGTGCAGAAGAGGATTCAAGAGAAAGGCAAGGTAATTTGATCTCTGCTTATTGCCTGTTTATGTCTTACCTTTATTACTACTTGTCTCTCACAACTGCTGCCTGCTAATGTCTGTTGTAATCCCACCTTGTGTCTGAGTCCTGTGAGGTTTGCTGCTGAATTCTGCTTCTGAGGAGCTGCTTGTCCTCTGAGGTGTGACATCTGTGTGGTGCTGGTGGCTCTGGGTATTCTTGTATGCAAGAATCAACCTTTTTTTTTTTTTGGTGACTGCATCAATATGCTGTCATTTGTGGAATGAGAAATTGTTTTAAGAGCAGGTGAATTCTGCACCAGGCTTTGGAGCTGCCACTTCAGGAGTTGTGGGCAGGTGATGTGCTGCTTGCAATGCACTTAGAGATGATCTGTTTCTTATTCCTGAGTGCCAGGAGCCCAGCTGGGCTCCCTGGTTCCTGCTTCCCAGTTGACTGCTTCCTCACACCTCTGCTGGGGTTCATGTGGGAGTCACCTGGGATCAGCAGGTTCACTTAATTCTCTGAAATCCAGCAAACCACTGCTGGATGACTGCGTTATTGAGCTAGTCTTGGCTCAGGAAAGCTGTAGGGTGCTTTTGGAGAATGACTAATCTAAGTAAGGTTTGTGATTTGGGGGTTTTCTCCCCCCTTTCTTTGATATTTCGATGTGTGCTTGTAACTGTTTGCAGATGTGTTATGAGGGTTAAAAGATGTTTGTCTTGCCTTGTTCAAAGGCTGAGGGAAATGCAGTTTAGCTCTGGAAAACCTGACAGATTAAAGGAAAGCTTTGCTTTATTAGGAAAAAATTCTCAGTTAGAAAGTTCTTCATGTATTGGAGGAAGCTGTGGGTTCTTAGCCCTTGTGAGCACAAAAATCAGTGGTGTTTTGAAACCTTTGGGCAGAAACTGCTGATGTAGCTTGTGACTTTGGGTCAGTGGCAGTGCTGAGCTCTGTAGGGCTTCTTTGGGGAATACATGGTGGATCAGAGAAATTCCTGGTGTTTTGCAAATGTGGCACTGAAAGTACTCTGTGTGGAGAGCAAGCTGCTTAACTGCAGGGATGATAGCCATGAAATTTCACAGGAGTTTGGGGTGGGTGTTTGCCCATGCACTTGCCTGAAACTGTGGAAATAGGCAAAAATTTGGCCTCCTTATGGAAAAGCTGAACTCAGTCTTCTCCTGTTCTCTGGGTGACTATTACAGCTCCCTAGAATGTGAAGTTAGCAGAGATGAATCAGTCCTTGGAAAGCTGAGGGCTGCTCTAGATACTTCATGGCATGTAAGGAATTCCAAACACCCCAAATGCCTTAATGCTTTGAAATTTTCATTGATGTGCATGTGATTCACTTGGATGTTGGACTGCTTATCCCAGAAGTGAGCCCTTGGCAGGTGGTGGAGCAGCCCTTGGAGTCTGTGCTGGTGGGAAAAGAAAGGAAGTCTAATTCCACAACTTTTTCTGTTTGTTTGTAGCCATATGAGAAAAAGGTGTCTCCTTCCTATCTCCAGAGCATTGAGGATGCTTACAAGAGGACTTTCCTACCAGAGATCAGGTTAGCAAAGCAAAATGTATTCCCTCGTAGGTCTTTGAGCAAAAATGTGTGCAAACCTTAAAACCTCTGCCAATATCAACAAATCATGTGAAAAAAATAATCCTCCTCGTGCTACAGGGTATGGTATTTTGCCCTAATGAAGGGATGCTGCATTCACAGCGTGAGAACTGTGAGGGTAGTTACCTCTGCCATCGCAGAAGCCTGATGCCAGTGTTGGGAGATGAAAATGGGTTCAGGAGTGATGTGCAGGATGCCACAGCTATGGCTGTGTTTGTTTGCACGACCTGAGGAGAGAGTGAGGCAATACAAGCTTTTCTCGGGCCTTTTTGGAAGGCTTTAGGGCTTTTCTCTCCTCAAAAAGTCCTTTCATTTGTCACAGAATCTCAGAATGGTTTGGGTTGGAGGGACCTTAAATCCTGTCCAGTCCCATCCCCTGCTGTGGCAGGGACACCTTCCAGTGTCCCAGGCTGCTCCAAGCCCCATCCAGCCTGGCCTTGGACACTTCCAGGGATCCAGGGGCAGCCCCAGCTGCTCTGGGCACCCTGTGCCAGGGCCTCAGCACCCCCCCAGGGAACAATTCCTTCCCAAAATCCCACCTATCCCTGCCCTCTGGCAGTGGGAAACCATTTTCTGTGTCCTGTCTCTCTCTGGGCTCCTCTGGCTTCCTCTAGCTGGGAAGCAAAAGCGTGTGCCCTGTAAACCTGGGGTGAAACAGAGCTTGCCAGTCCTCCCAATTCTTTAGAAAAGAGCTCTAGGAAAATGAAAATCATCCTAAAAATCTAAAAGCAGAATTACGGTGCCTTATAATTCTGGAAGGGAAACTCTCAAAGGGTATCAGGTTAATTAACTGTGTAAGTTCTGGTGTGTGTTGGAGGCTGATGGAAATCAGAGTAGATTCCCAGGTGTTTTGCAGCCTGCCTGTGTCTCCCTGGTCCTTGCTCTGTCTCCCTGGGTGGATCAGTGTGATGGCTCTGCCAGCTACTGGAGGGAATAACTCGCTATTGAGCTTGTCACTCATGCAGGCAGGGGTTGTTGGTGACAGCAGCCTCCCTGCATGTCCCCACAGCCAGCACACGGCTCTGGGAAGGGAATGGGAAGCCTTGGGAAGATCATCCCCCTGAGGGCAAACTGCTGTAGTCACTGGTGGGGAGAAAACTGCTGCTTGTTCTCTGCACGCCACATAGATCTCGTGGTGCTCAGTGAGGCTGAATCCTAAATCCTGCTGTGATTTCACCTCCTCGCCCTCTGTGTGTGCATGGTCAGTGGCCCTGTCAGGCAAACCCCCTCTGCTCAGCATCCTGGCAGGGGATGGGCTCCCAGCAGCCTGTCACATTGGTCTGTGTCTCTGTCCCCTGGCTCTGGGGGAGCTGGGAGTGTGTGAATCCAGCTCTGTGCACCTCTAGACCTTCTCTCAGGGTGGCTCTGGTCTGGGATAAATGTAGAAGCCACAGGTGCCTTTAACTGTTTGCTGGCAGTGATGCAGGAAGTTGTGTTCACACCTAGCTGTTACCTCTTAGTCTGCTTAGTTTGATTCCCTGACTCCTGGGGATGCCCAGAATCTGGTCCAAACAGGCTAAAAGGAGTTGTTACAGACTGCTGAGCAGACTCCTGCATGCTTTCCCTCTTGAAGTTTGTTCACTTGTTCCTTGTGAAGCTGTTTGTTACTGGGCAAAACTCCTCTTATCTTTTACTATTTAACTGGAACAGCCTAAAGTGGTTTATAGTGGATTTTTGCTTTAAAATTGGTGCTTTCTTTCTAGTTGACTTGTTGTGAATGTCTTTAATGTTTTTTTATTTTTTAGTGATTTGTGAGCTGGGTGCTGTGGCAGGTACTGCCTGGTGGTTTGGAACAGGCAGTGTTTGGGTTCTGATTGATTTTTCTCTTTTCCTGGAGCAGAGCCTTAAGATTGATAATGTTCCCTTTCATATCCAGCATTGCTTCCCCTGAGCAGCTGTTTTCTCTTAATGAAGCCTTGATAATCTGCACAGTCAAATCAAGGGGTGGGATCAAGTGATATGATCAGTGTCATTAATGTGATTGCTGGTATCAGGCTCTGCTTGAAGGCTGACCTCTCCCTTGGGCTGATATTTAGGAGAATCTCTTATTCCTGGTGCCTGCCCCATTCCTGGAAGTGTCCAAGGCCAGGTCCTACAGGGCTTGGAGCAACCTGGGATAGTGGAAGGTGTCCCTGCCTGTGGCAGAAGGTGTATCAGGATGAGCTTTGAGGTCCTGTCTCACCCAGACCATCTGGGATTCTAGGAATTTTTCTCCATGCTCCTAAACTTTTCTGTGTGATGTTTGATACAATTTGAGGTCCTGCCTCACCCAGACCATCTGGGATTCTAGGAATTTTTCTCCATGCTCCTAAACTTTTCTGTGTGATGTTTGATACAATGTCCACACTGGGCAGCTATTCCAGGGCCTTCCAGGTTTTCCAGCTGGAAGCAGCTATTGCTGAATGTGGCTGAACATGTGTAGTGGGAAAGGTTGGTGTAGGAATGCCTGTTGTGGCTCTGCTCTGAAACTGCCTTTTCTCAGAAAAAAAAAAAAAATCTGTAACCAGGAAAGCTTTTTAAAATGTTTTTACACTTACAGATCCTGCTGCCTGCATTTGTATTCATTCAGCTGCTCAGCCTGAGTAAATAGTGATAAATGAATGCATTCTTCTCTTGAAATGACTCACAGCTAGTCATGCACTTGGAAAAAGGAAAGTCTACTGAAGTTCTGGGTTAGATTGAAAATTTCACTTATTTTCAAGTAGATTGAGCAGTTGTAATAGGGGCAAGTATCCACATTAATTAAATGAAAACAAATTCACATGTGGTTTTTAATTTTTCTTTTTTTTTTTTTTGCAACTGAGGTTATGTACTTATCCAGGCCACTTGCCCTTTAAAAGCAACTTTCCAGCAGCAAAGAAGCAGCTCACAGGTGCAACAGGAATTCTATTGCAACAGCTGGGAGCAGTCTAAAAAATGGCAATGATTCTGGTTTGGTGTTTGTGCCTTTTAACTTCATTTCTGTTCCTTTTGGGGCAGGGTGGGGGGAGAGGATGGGTGGAGCAGTTTAATCAGGGGAATTCAATTTCTGTGTTCTTTTCAGCGAGAGCAGTGAAGTTCTGCAGTACTCAGCAACTGCAGCTGAGGATGTGGAGAAGGTAAGTTTTGCTTTTCTGGGAGTAAGTTTAATAGATTTCCCTTATTGAAATAAACTTTCCCTCTCATGGAGGGTTATTAGCAGGACAACAGAAGCCTTTTGCTTCACCATCCTTAACTTTTCCCTCTGCTGTTCCCTGAGGGAAAAATGACCAAAGTTTTTGAGACTCTGGACAGGTTTTGGGCTCATTTCAGTTCCAGGGATAGATCTCTGTTGATAACAATAATATGATGTAAACTGGATGATATTCTACATGGAAGCTTGCCAAGGAATCATCCCCACTTGGTAAGAGGGGAAGGAGAATTGCCCATGGGTTGTCTCCAAGGGCTTTTTGGGTCTTCATCCTAATGAGGTGAAATTTTTACCCTACTTATACACAGCCCAAACTCCCTCTCCTCCTGTGTTATGTGCAGTGTGATTTTGGCAGAGAGTTGAGAGATATAGATAGATACATAGATATGCAGTAACCTGTACTTCATTAAGCCTATTAGCATATTCAGAGTATGCATTTTAAATATTTAAATGACCCTTATCAGACTAAAATTACTTTTTTGCCCAAGGTGTCCTTCAGAGTTCTGGTTATCTGACTGTGTGAAGCAGAAAATATTGATAAGGGCTTCCCTGGTCCTAAAATTAACACTCCATACCCAGCCCCCTATAGGTGCCCTGCTGTTTGTGTCTAGGCCTTTTGGTTCCCTTTATAAGAACAGGGTTGTGTGCCACATTCTGGGTCCTCTGCTGCTGTGGATGGATTTTTGGGTGCCCCTGCAGTTGATGATAAAGGTTGTCATTAATAACCAGTAGACCTGTGGGGCAGTGTAGGTTTAAACCCCTAAAAATGGGCTGGTGGCTTCAGTGTGACAGCAGATAATAAATAGAAAAACACGAAAAATCAGGCTGAAATGAGCAAAAAAAGTTGAGGTTGTGGTGTGAATATAGACAATCTAGAGCAATTATTTTTTTTTTTTACTGGGTAACAACATAGAAGCAAGGATAAGAGTTGAGAGCTGTGGTAGTTCAAGATGGGTATCTGGGGAATTAAAGGAAAGTTGGGATGGGGGTTAAATGCCTGTTTGTTCCATGTCCTTCTCTCTGGGCACATCTCCAAGTCGTCAGAATAAAGCAGGTTGGTTCCTCCCTAGTTTTTTTTGTTTTTTTTTTTTTTTAGTAAACCCTATTGCTAGAGATTTGATTTTAATCCTTTGAATCAGGGTTTAAAGTAAATCTAAAGCTCTTATTGTTCAAGGAGCCACTCCAGAGCTCAGCAATCTTGTCATTGCTCTAAATAGGGTCATCAGATGCACCAGAGCAGCCCTTAATTTGCTTGGACAAATCTTGGCTAGGAGAAGGATTATTATTATTTAGAAGTTAAAGTACAATGCCCCAGAATGATTAAGGTTGGAAAAGAACCTCTAAGATTATCCAGCCCATGACATTGTCATTGTCATTGTTGGGTGTTGGTGGTGGATATTGGTACTTAGAAGAATTCAGTTGTTTTCCCCCCTTTTCTGTTCAGATTCAATTTCCTTTTGGGATGACACAGCAGAAATTTGGAAATAAGAGTTGGCTGGAGGGCTTTGGCTTGTAAGGTGTGTGTTTACAGGGAAATATCCTCCTGACAGGCAGCAGTGTTCATTAGAGCACTCCAATCTGTTTGCTTAGGGATTTGGGAGCTGAATTTTTTTATGGCCTTACAGTTTAATAACTTTTGGTTTGCTCAGAGCACACATACACAGCTTAGAAATGCCTTTTTAAGTGTCCTAAAAAGGTCAGTTGGGGTTTCCTGTTGTAATTAACTTTGGTTGTGGTGGCTGACGGTGTAATGAGTGCTGAAATGAGCTTCATTAGGATGTTCCACACTGGTTTAGCACGAGGGTAAAACTGGGAATACAAAGTTAGCTGTATGTTTAATTTTTTTAAAGCCTTGGTTATTTGCTGCTAATTCCTGGGGGGTGCCAGGGCATTCCTTATAAATTAAAGAATTGTTCTTCTGTCCTGGTTGGGAAACTGAAGCTACTGTTAAGGAGCTGCTGGGAGAGACATCTTCTGACATGATGACAACAGTGAGCAAAACTAATTTGGATACAGATTCCTTTCCCCATTTAGCACATTCTGAGCCCTGTTGTAGCAACTCTGTGATTAGTCCTGTTATCAGGTGCAGAGAGTTTCCAAAGCTTTGCTGTGGAGTGGAGAAGGACCTGCTTTTGTTCAGCTTCTCAATTAAATAATTCAAAGAAATAATAGCTGTTTGAACTAACTTACCTTTCACCTCTCTTCCTCTTATCTTGGAGTTATGTTGCAGCAGTTTGTGCCTCAGAAGTGTTTATTCAGTCATGCCCAAACCATTATTTCTTACCATAAATACATAATTCTGGTAAGAGTGGATCTTTATAGTCGAGCCTACTTTGCAATAGCACTTGGTTATAATTTTTAAAGTGATAATAGCTGGGATTTAGTGTTTGCAGGGAATAATTACAGTAGATTTAATGTAAAGAATAGAGGGATTTTTTTTGTTTATGGTTCTGTCACTTCACTGCTGACATGTGCTGACCTGTCAATGGGTTGACAATGTGCCATCAGGAATTTGGCCATGACCTCGGCTTTATCCTTTCCCTATGGAAAAGGTCTCTGGAAAAGGATGTTTGGAGCTGTAACAATCCACTCCTTCCCGGGTTGCTCCAAGGTGCTGTCTCCACCTCATCAGGCACTTGAAGTGCATCCTCCTGACACCAGGGCAGGTTTCCCTCAGCTCCAGGCAGCCAGGTGTGATAAGCAATTACCTCCTGGAGCAGCAAAGATCTGTTTTCTGGTGGAGCCAGGCTGAAAATGAAGCTCAAACCCAGGATTGATAAGTTTGGGGATGCTGAAGGAATGATTTGCTGAGCTGGCATTGCTTGTGTGAAGGGTTCTGAGCTGTGTTATCTTTCCTTTCGTGCCTGGGTGAAATCCTGAGCCCTTGGACTCATCACTGCAGCTCCTGCAGGCCTGAGCTTTCCAGCCTGAAATGTGCCTTTGTTTCTGTGCTGTGAACCACACAGCACCGAGGCAGATGCCACACCTGCTCCTCTGCCTGTCTCAGGGAACGTGGTACTGAGCCTCTCTGGGAATAAAACCGACCAAACTTTGTTTTTGTAACAAAAAGGAGCTAAGTTTAGACTTACCTCTGTTTCCTCCTCATTCCCCCTCAGGGGTGAGGCTGTACCACCTTTGCTTTTCAGCCCCGGTGGCAGGTTAAGGAAGAATGTCTTGGATCAGGTAAGAATTAGGCAACAAGGCACCTCTCAGCCAGTTTATTCCCTGCCATCCAAAGCTGAAAGCACAGCAGGTTTAGGAGATCCCCCACATGTGTGCCCAGTGCTCCTGGCAGGGCCACAGCCTCCTGAAATAGAGCTGGGAGATGATCATGTTATCTCTAGACATTTGCCTTCTGACTACAGATTTAGCAGTGAAGCCTTTCTCCTGTGTTTAATTGACCTGTTTTGATGTTTCATTGATTTTTGGATCAAACCACCCCTTAGTGAGGTTTCTTTTCTGATTCCAGGTAATTGAAGACATCGAGTACCTGAAGTTTGACAAGGGGCCATGGGTGGAGCAAGATGATGTTTCTTTCCATCACTTGAGACTTCAGTAAGTGTGATGTCATCCAGCCACTGAGCAGTTCTTGGCATTAAATCCCAGGGAAAGTGGTCAAAGCCATGAGTTTTTAAAGGTGGGGTTATATTTTGTCATGTTGGTGCTTGGCGCTGGAACATGGTGTGGCATTTTTGCTGCTGATTAATGAGACAAGAAGCTCCAGACAAGTTTAAGAGTGGTTTTTGCCAAAGATCCTTGTCTGCCCAGTTGAAAGAGATCAGACTCAGACAGTGGAAAGTGACTTGTTGGAATAGAATTTAATTTAATTTTAATAATTCTTTGCAAGCACACCATGTTTAATTTGTCAGTTTTGTTTCTATAGAATACAAAGGTACATGTAAAGAATACAGCTGCACTTGTAAGGCTTTTAATACCAGAAGTGAGACAGGCTCCCCATTTTGCTCCCCACATCATCTTCAGATTGGACCTGCAGGTGGAAATTTCAGTATAGTTAGATTTTTAAAGCAAAATTGAGGGGATACTCAGTTTAAAAATCTGTGTTTCTACTCACCTGTGAGATGACCAGAAAATAATGTATCTGCCCCTAAGTTTGTGTGCTTGTGACAAGCATTGGAGTAGCAAGGTAAACTACTTTTGCAGACTTGTGATATTTCTTGCATTTTACTTTTTCATGCTGTTACTTCAGATACCTCCTAAAAATAGAAATAATGCTCCTGTTGTATGGTTTTTCTATCAAGGGGTGAAGGTAGATTGTGGAAGAGCAGTGCTGGGTGGTGTCTGAGAGGAAAAAGTCATGATTTGGGTGCATTTTATGTATCAAAGATGTATGAGGTTTCTTTGTGTAATAATTGGAGGATAATGTCTGGTGACTTAGGCCCTAAAAAATTATCACAGTCAGACTTCCTTTGAAAGAGGGAATATATTGCTTGTTTTCCCGTAGCTCCACACTAGTGCAGATAGGAGGAAAAGATTATTAATTGTGGTGAGTAGGAGGGAGTTGAAGGAAACCTTACAATTAGAGCAGTGTATAAAGATACTGTATGAAAATTCTATTTCGCAGTTTTAGAAGGGAATAAATTATTTTAAGGACTCAATTTTTCATTGAACCCTGGAGGGGTCAGCGTGAGTCTCCTGCACAAGGCTCTTGTCACTGTAGGTAATATGAAATTATTTCTTCTTTTGACAAAAACATGGGGTTGTTTGAAGATCTCAGAATGCAATACACTGCTTTTTTAAACCACAGGATCATAAAATATCCTGCGTGGAAGGGACCCACATTGAACATCGAGCCCAGCTGCTGGGTTTTTGCTTTTGCATCTTTTTTTTTTGTGCTGGGCTGTCAGGGCATTGATAAAGGGGTGACAACACATCCTGTGCCAATCTTGAGCTCATGCCTCGCTCAGCTGAGTGAGCGAGTCCCGGGCAACGTCTGGGGCAGCCCGGGAAGAGCCTCTTCCTAAAAATGTGTGTTTAGACATGATCTTTCCCAACATGGTGACTCCAGGAAAGCAGGGAGCCTCCTGGAGCATCCAGTGCCCAGCCCAGGTGTGATTCCATGAACCCTCAAGCTGATGCTTTTCTCGCTTTTCCCAGCGCCCGAGTAGCGAAGAGCCTGTGGTCCCCGCAGGTGTGCAGGTGTCCCGTGCCCGTGTGAATCTTCCCTTTGCAGAGTGGTTTTCCCACAGGTTCCCGGCGCCTGCCCGTGTGCCGGCAGGCACGTGCTGCCCTCTCCTGGGTGTTCCTGGCGGCCTCCAGCAGCTCTTCAGCATCCTTTAGGTTGGAAAAGCCCTCTGAGATCACGGAGTTCGCCATTCCCCCAGCACTGCCGAGCCCACCGCGTGCCCCTGTCCCCAAGTGCCGCACCCACACGGCTCTGGAACACTTCCAGGGACAGCGATTCCACCACTGCCTGCTCCAATGCCTGACCACCCTTCCAGTGAGGGAATTTCCCCTAATATCCAAGCCTGACCACCCTTCCAGTGAGGGAATTTCCCCTAATATCCAAGCGAAGTTCTGCCCTGCTTGGTTTTCCATCTGCGAGTGCTTTCCTTTGCTGACCTCCCAGCTCTTGGGCCCTTCCACCCTCAGCTTGTACCGGGGTGTCCGGGGGACCAGGATGGGGGAGCGGGGCTGAGGAGAACTTCTTTACTGCACACGTGCGGGGTGTAACGCCTGGAAAGCCCAGCAGGGCCTCAGAGTGATTACTGCAAAGTAGCCGGCTAATCAAACCGCTGAGCCGCACCCCTGGGCGGGCAGTCGAGTGATGATCCCTTTTATCTCCCTGCCTGCCCTTAAGTGCTCTCCCTTACCCTGGCAGCGGTGGCTGTGGGGTCTTGGTAGAAGGTTAAAAAGGGCTGCATTTGTGCCTTGGAAGCTGGAGGGGTCTTCCAGAGGATGTTCTTCACGTCTTCCCTTCCTCTCCAAGCGCTGAGTCCAGCAGAAACTATTCTGGCTTTTTAAATGTCTCAGGGAGCTCCTCTGCTGCCAGTGCGCTGTGTCAGGCATGTTTTTATCTGGGCCCTTCCCAGTGACATTTGTCTGTCCACAGGTAATTGCAGAATAAATCACGTTTGGGATGAGGAGCTGCAGGCTGTGTAACTTTGCCTGTGTTACTTTGTCAGCTTGTGGGGGGAACTAAAAAAAAAAAATGATCTAAAATCAGCTAAATCCCATCTGTCCCTGCAGCTCCTTCACAGCCTGGGAGTGAGGGACAGAGACCCTGCAGCTCTGCTTCCCAGTGTAATTTTGCTTAGCAAAGGGAAGAAGTGCCCCTGTTTAAATGTCTGACTGCAAACAGCAGGACTTGAGGGGCTGGCAAGAGGTGTGTTGGACCTGGCTTTGAAACTTCTGTCATGGAGACTCCAAAAATCTCATGAACTATTAATTGTGGAACTTCTGGCACTATAAACCGTTTTCTTTAGCATCTTGGTTCTTTCTTCATCATAAAAATCATAGAATCCCAGAATGGTCTGGGTTGGAAGGGACCTTAAAGCCCATCTCATCCATCCCCTTGCCACAGGCAGGGACACCTTCCACTATCCCAGGTTGATCCAAGCCCTCTCCACCCCATCTTTTTGCTGCGGTTGAAACCCTTCTTTTGTGATTCCTCTTTGCAATGGCCCTTCTAGGTTTGAAGGGCTGTTGTTGCAGTTCTCCCCTTTTCTTGCAGACCTGCTTTTTTTGGAAAATTTTTTTTTCCTTTGTTCTTGGTGTTGATGGTGAGTGTTAGCTCACTAAGGGAGTGGCTGTGCCTCTCCTTGGCCATGCTTTACCTATTCTGCCTGGCCAAATGAGGGAATTGAAGCCCCTTTGGCAGGAGGAGGAATATTAATTTCATCTGTCAACACAGAACTTGAATGGTTTTGTGGTGTTGGCTTTTAGGGCAGTGAATGCTTTTAGATCTCTTGTCACTTGAGTTTTTGTGACTATGCCAACATCAGATGTTGAGAAATCACAGCCTAGGCTATGCAAACTCAGGTGTTTTTGTTAGGTTGCCGAGTTTATTTTTTTTTTTTTTTATAACCAGTCTCTTTCCCTTACCCCACCTTGCACCTTTGGCAAGGTTCATCAGACTCTGATGTTCATGGTGTGTGTGCTGCTGTGATCTGCCTGTGAGTGAAGCACCAATTCCTCCTCTGGAAAGAAGCAGGAATGTGTCAGTCCTGATCCTTCTGCTTGTGCAGTTGTGCTGGATAAAGAGTGTGAATTAGTGTGTAATAGGTGCTTTTGGAGAAGAGATGAGTTATCCATTTCTATAGGGTACTTCCAGGTGGGATTCCTGTGGAAGAACCATCCTTAAGAGGGTTGTGTGAGTGAAGGTAAAGGTGCTGCATGCTGAGAGCTCCTTCAGAGAAGTCTGGTCAAGTGTCAGAAAAGAATAAATAGTGATAATTTTCTGCTGGAGGAGAGAGAGAAAATGAAAGAAACATAAAAGGTGCCTGTAAATGCTTCCTGCTGAGCAGGGAATTAGTCCTGGCAAGTGGCTGTGGTTTTGTGGTTAGACATTGTTGTGGCAGGTGTCTTTGGGTGTGCTTTTGCTTAGTATTCCAAATTATTTCTGAATGTGCAGAGAACACGGAGAAGCCTTCAGTAGCTTTCATTATTTTCTTGTGCAAAGAAGTTTTGGCAGCAGCAGGTTTGTCATTTGGCCCTTAACTAAAATTAATTGTGCCTGGGAGTTGTCCTCTCCAAATGGCCACCTGGCTGAGATTCAGGAAGGAATGGATTCACTGCAGAGTGGGTGACCACAAAACTGTATTTCTGTGTGTAGTGTTATCCTTTATATGTTCCTTTCGTGCCTTCCAGCACGTGAAATACACATTTCATGTTGTTGAAGTTAAATAATGTTGCAGTTTGTAGGAAGCAGCTTTGGTGTTGATCCTGATCTTGGAAAAGGGCATTTATCATCACCTTCTCCCATCTGAACTTTGACTGGATTATTGCATTTCCTTACAAATCTGCCTATAGTGGGGTAATTTACATGTGAATATCAGGGTATGTTAGCAAACCAGTTCACTTGTTGGAACTCTTCATTGCTGGGAGGAAAGGTCCCAACATTTATGATTTGGGGGTAAAAATGCTTGGTTGAAGATGATGAACTTTGCTTTGCCCTGGGCATGTGCTTGATATGCATGCCAGTATTTGTTGAGAAATGGAATTCACTGGAAACAACTCAATTTGCAGAGTTTCTGGTGTTGGAGTTAGGGTTTGGTCAGTGCTGACTGGAAAGGGGGATGTGTTTTTGCCAGCCACGTGCAGGTGGCACTGTCAGCCTGTGGATAACCACAGGCAGCAGGAGGCTTTCTAGCAGTTTCTCAGGCATTTTAAATCCAGGATATCTGAAGTGCTGGTGCTGTGTGGAGTGGATTGGTGGTGGATCCCGAGATGCACCACTGGAGCTGCTGCAGCTTCCTCCAGATATTCCCAGGCAGGATGCTGAAGGCACTGCCTCCTTCCAGACCCTCTCACTGTCTCAGTACCAGCCCATTTAGGATGGGAATTTAGCAAGGTGGTGTGTGGCATTCAATAAAAACACTGGGTTTTACACTGCTTTTATAGAAAGCAAAAAAAGCCAGAGGGCTTTCATGGAGAAGGGTCCCAGGAATGATGGGGCATCTCCAAGGAGGAAGAGCCTGAGAGGGGAAATGGAGAAGCAGGAAACTGGAGCAGGAGCAGAGTGAAAGCAAGGGTGAGGGGCAATACATCATAGATTTGTGAGGAGAAGGATAAATGTTTGGAATACAGCCCAAACCTTTGGAAGCTTTGTTTAACAGAAAAGCAGTTCTTTAATCATAGAATGATGCTTATAAATCCTAGAATGGTTTGCACTGGCAGGGTCCTTAAAGCCCATCCAGTCCCACCCCCTGCCATGGGCAGGGACACCTCCCTCCCGCTGGATCCCGTTGTTCCATCCAAGCTCCATCCAGCTTGGCTGGGAACATTGCCAGAGATGGGGCAGCCACAGCTTCTCTGGGTGCAATACTTGGCTGTTGCTGGGGCAGGGTGTGAACTGAGTGCTCCTTTTCCCCTCAGTGTGCAGGACAAGACTGGAGTGCTGGATTCCGTGTCCATCCCACGCTTCATCCCCGAGATCACCATCGGCGGCTCCGAGTACGACAAGGTCTATTACGAGTACCGAGCGGTGAGTGCTG
>VXBQ01011588.1:19558-48129 GCA_013400175.1 Phainopepla nitens | reverse complement strand
TTTTTTGTTTTACCCTCCCCTTTTTGGCTATTTTGAAAGCTTAGCTGTAACAAATCCCCAGACTCTCCTGCCTTTGCCAAGGCCCACTGTGAATGATGGAGTTATGGATGAATGCTTATTATAACACTTGCTTTGATGTCTTGCATGTCTTTAACCAAAGGCACACAGGGAATTTGTTTTGGACAATGAATTTGAATTCTGTTGGGATTGATATTGTAGCTTTTTAAAGAGGGCAGATGTACCCAGAAACAAAACTGTAAACTGCTGTATTTTCCCAGAGATCTCCTGTTGCTTTAATAATCTACTTATCTGGGAATCTCTTCAAGTATCAAAGGGCCAATTATGTGCTGCCTGGAGAGGACCAGGGAGAGCTGTTTTTTGTGTCACAGGCTGGTCACAGGAGGTCTCATGTCCTCCCTGGCTCACTGCTGGAAATCTGTGGGGCAGAGATAGTAATCATTTATTTTCATCTCCCATCTCCTCTTTGCTCAGTGGGGGGGACTTTGAACAGGACTCTATGGTTTCTGCTGATGTTGAGACAAGACATTAATTGAAAAACCTCAGAAAAACTGATCACAAATGGCTTGTGACAAGGCAGGGTGGGGAGTGTCTCGTGGAGGAGGTCAGGTCTTCCGTCAGCTTGACTTTTAGGGAAAGAAGTGTCTTGTTTTTTGACATTCAAGTGAATATAAACAGAACTCCCCTTCCTCAAAACAACAGGCTTCATCTTTTATTAAATAGCTCATTTTTGCGGCCTGAGTACAGATTTTATCAGGACTGCATCTTGCCTCTCTCTGCAGAGGCAGCTCTCCCCAACAAGATCTTCTTACATGTTTTTTGGAAAGGAAAAATCCTCAGGACAAGTCTGGGGTCTTGTGTGAAACCAGCGTTTCACACGAGGGAGACAGAGCAGATGATCTGTGCTTAATTATTTGGAGAGGCTGCCAGCAGATAGCTTATTTTTAAAGGAAGAGTTTTATTACAGCATCTTTGCTGGCTTCAGCCTTTCTCACCAAACTCATTGGCTTTTTTTTTTTTTTCTGGTACTTTGCTTCTTGGGTCCAGTATTGGAGCTCAGAGTTGTTCTGTTGCGTTTTTTTTTTCATTCCTGGAGGTGGGAGTGGATATTCTGGAGATGCATTCTGCTTTTGGAACCAGGATCTCACCATCTCTGGCATTCCAGGTCGTGGTCAGTACCTTCCAAAGGGTGCTCAGTGCTTCAGCACTGAGACTCACAGGCTGCTGAGGTCGCAGGGTACCCTTGAAATTTGGGTAAAGGCTTCAAAAGTCTTTGCTGACGAAGGCAGGCAGATAGTGCTTTTGCTTTAATGAAGTTAAGTTCAGCTCTTGAAGGCTAAATCTGCAGGTTCCTTTGAACACTTTAATTTAACATGGTAATCAACTCAGTATCTCTTGCATGAAGTATTTCATATATTCAATATAATAATATTTTTAATATAATAATATATGTAATATAGCAATGTGTGTGCCTGTTTTGGAATGAGATTCTAAGTTCCTCTCCACTGTGATACAGTTAGGGGAAGCATCTCACTCAGGCTGCAAGGAGCTGGATGAATCCAGGTGGAATGTGCTGCAGAGATCATTGGCCTCATTTTCATACATATATTATGGTTTTTGTGTAGTGGTTTTTGCAGTCCATCCTTCAGCTGCACAGCTCAGTCTTTTTCGAGAGACTGATTTTTCTGTAAGCTTTATCATTACAATTTAAAAGCAATATCCCATGTTCTGCAGATCCCACGGGGCACTTCAGAACTTTCTGTGGGGAGTGCCCAGAGTTCTGACTGAGCTTTCTGCTTTCTTTAGCTCCCTGGGCGCAAGTACAAGCCAGGCTACAACGCTGACGTTGGGGACAAGTGGATCTGGCTGAAATGAAATCAGTTCCTGCTGGAGCCCTGGCCAGGATGGACCACAGGACCTGAGGGAAGAGGAGCCACCTTCAGTGCACCTGCTCCACGTCACTTGTGTGGCACCAAGGAAACGCTGCTTAAATCATTTCCCATCCCCAGCAGCAGGGAGTGGACTCCCAGAAGGAAAACCACTTTATTCTGGTTTGGTTTTCCCTGAGGAACTCAGGGATGTTGGACAGTTGGTGTGGGGATAGCCAAGTGAGCTGGGGCAGGCTCAGCATCAGAGCTGAACTTTCTCTTCCTCAAGACTGTGGCCCATTATTATCCAGGATTATTGTTGTTCTGCTGATTCAAGAGAAATTAAACCTGTACCCTCCTGGCTCTCACAAAGTTAATTTCTTGCTCTGTCATGTGTGGTGTTTTATGAGGTTCATTAGACATGTTCTGAAAGGCACTGACTGGACCCCTCAGCCAAGCATAAGGAGTTCATTGAGAGATGGAAATAAGTGATCTCAATTCGTACACCAAAAATCTCTGCTTAAAATTATAAAAAATAGGCAAAATAGTTGCCAGCAGTTGTACTCACAGCTTCTTCCTTTGATTCCACTACAGAGCCAAATGTTTGTTGAGTATAAAAGACAAGTGTAATTATTATTTTTGCATGTGCCTGAAAGTCCCAAGTTGGAGGGTTTTTTTTTTTTTTAAAGAAATGATTCATTTGGTATTAGTCACACAAATGAGGTACCTTGGCATTGGTTCAAGCACCACTGTCCAGATTTAGGCTGCAGTTAATTTTGCATTTCTAGCACGGGACTCACTGCTTCAATCACTGAGGAGAACTGCTGCCAGGCATTCCAGAATTTAGGGCAGTGCCTTGGAGTTAAGCAACAAAGTCTGCCTCGTGCCCCTTCCTGTATCAAAACCAGTATGAAAAGAGTCCCTTAACAAGAGCCTTGGGAGCCTGGTGAGATACTGGATGAAGGAGCAGTGGGACAGAAATGTGGCTCTTTTAGGTGATCCTGTAGCTCTTTGTTCCCATGTTTCATGCCTCATCCACCTGTCCTCTGGGAAGGGCTGCCTGAATCCCTCAGGACTCCCAGCCAGTGCAGTGAGATCCTGAGCAGTGTGAGCCTCCCTCCACCTGCCCAGAGCACCACCCCCCAGCTCTGAGGAATGTGGGGATGAAAGGAACACCTGCTGTGGTTTTAGGATCCCTCTGGAGAGTGCAGCTCTGTTTGTACCTGTCTCCTTCCTCCCTGTGTTGCCGACTTCTCTGGGTGCAGGAATTCACTTGGCAGAATGTGCAGCTCCATGCCAGATGTGGGGAGGTGTTTTGTGCTCTGGGTAGAGCTGGACAAGCTGCTGTGGGACACTGAGGGGCTCACTGGGGTGCAGAGCAGCTTTAGGAGCCTTTCCCACCTGCTCCAGCACCACAGAGGGCTGAGCTTTGGCTATAAAAGACTTCAGTTCCAGTCAGAAAAAGCAATGCTGGTGAGCCCTGATGCATGACAACATGCATCTCAAGCACCCTTTTTTTTTTTTTTTTTTTTTTTTTTTTTTGGTTTTTACTCTTTTTTAAAAATTTNTAACTCTGCTTTAAAACTGTTTATAAGCTAAGTCTGTGAAGGAAATAACTTTCTCTCCCTTGCTGTAGGAAGGAGCACTAGCTGTG
The DNA here is from genome assembly GCA_013400175.1 of Phainopepla nitens. Classification (NCBI taxonomy): domain Eukaryota; kingdom Metazoa; phylum Chordata; class Aves; order Passeriformes; family Bombycillidae; genus Phainopepla; species Phainopepla nitens. The sequence goes on along the minus strand of VXBQ01011588.1, from coordinate 44,589 downwards.
TTTTTCTCTTCCCTACTTCCCACTCCAACACCTCAAAAAAAAATCTCTTAGCAAGCCAGCTGTAAAGATTTGGGTTTTGGAGGCTGTGCTGTGCCAGTTGGATGAATCCATCTCCAAATCTTACTTAGACTGGGGAGGATAACACAGCTCAAGTCCTCTCCGTGCTGCTGCGTAGGTGCACGTGTGAAACCATCTGCAGGCTGTCCTCTTATCCCAAATTCCCACTGCCTGGGGTTTGCCTCTTGCCTGTCATGTCCCGTGCTTGGCTCTGCCTGCTTTCCCAGGGCAGATTCCCTGCAGAAGGTCACATTTTTAGGCAACACCACCAGCTTTCCCTGTGATCGTTCCAGTTCAGCAACAACGTTCCCCCTTGGCTTCACTTTGCACAAGAGGGGAGAAAGAAGAGAGGAGGTGAGTGAGTCGTGTGTGGCTGCTGTCCCAGAATGTGCCATGACTAGCTTCCCCCTCAGCTGGGGCAGGCTGAGACCATCCAGGCTGTGGAGATAGCTGTGCAGGGCCGAGCTTCTCCATGAGAGAGTGCCCCCTCAGCAGTGACATCAAGCCCAGGGCTGTAGTTATGAGATCCAGCAAGCTGCTTCTTCCCAACACCTCATGAAACTTTGATGTTTTAATTACAGAGCCACAGAAGGGGATTGGGCTGCAAGGGACATTAAAGCCCCTCCTGTCCCACCCCCTGCCATGGGCAGGAACACCTTCCACTATCCCAGGTTGCTCCAGGCTCTGTCCAACCTGGCCTGGAGCACTTCCAGGGCTGTGGCAGCCACAGCTTCTCAGGGCAACACAATAGCAGTGAGGTTTCAGCATTATCCTGCTGCCTCAATCCTGTTGTGCCCCGGCCCCAGACAAAGGTTGGAACAAACCCCTTCTGTGGAGGAGCCTGCTGAGCAAGTGGAATTTAAGTGCACAACGCATCCCAGCTGGCTTCCAGTGCCGTTCACAAAAGCAAAATGAATCAGCTGTGCAGAAGTGAGTGGAAGCAACCAAAGCAGAGGGGAGGTGGGATGGCACAATGTCACCTGACGGGCTGCTTCCCAAAAATGTATCTGCGCAGGTTTAGTGTGAGCTGAGTGTTCAGGGAGAACCCCAGAAGCCATCTGTGTTTGGGGGGGCTTGGAGGAGAAGGAGGTCTGAAGATCAAGGAAAAGGATGGACTCTCTTCCTTGGGGTGGCCTTCAGTTGACTTGCATTTGATGTGAGGGTGACAGGAGATGACAACATGAGAGAGGCAGGGACATCATGAGGGATGACATCACAGGGTGCCCAGAGAAGCTGTGGATCCCTGGAAGTGTCCAAGGCCAGGCTGGATGGGGCTTGGAGCAAGCTGGGACAGCGGAAGGTGTCCCTGCCTGTGGCAGGTGCATTGGAGTGGAGCTTTAAGGTGCCTCCCAGCTCAAACCATGCCATGGTTGTGTGATACCGGCCAAAGCTCCTTGGGAGGGCCCGGCCCTGCGAGCTCCCACCCGTGTTGGCCAGCACTGATACCATCTGACCACATGGCTCCCTGTGATCCTGCTGAGCTCTTACACCTGGCACCATGGGTGGCAGGATGCCATGGAACTTGCTCTGGTTCCCAGCTTTCAGCCCTGTTTCCTGCCAAGCACTCCTTCCCAGCGGGACCGAGCCTGGCGCGTTTCCTCGCGGTGCCGTGTAATTCCTCCGCAGGTGCTGGAGCCCAGCCTGCCTGCTGCTATCTGATGGGACCACTCCTGCGGTGCTCTCCCCCCTCCCGAGCGAAAACTGCGCCTACAAATGAGACTTCAATTTTCTGTGCCTGAGAAAGCTTTGTCTCAATTAGCTCAGTGCTGAGCATCTTCAAAGGCAGCCGGGGTTGGAATTGGCGGCAGGCGCTGCGGTTCCCTCCGGGAGAGGCAGGCAGCGCTCCTCATTCCTCCACCTGCTCCTGGAGCAGGGAGCACGGCTGGGGAACCAGCTCCTGGGGCAGTGTTCCAGTGCCAGGGCGGCACAGCAATGCCCCTCTGCAGATAAATGGAATTTATCCAGCTGCTGATGCTGATGCACTGTTCTCTTTGCTGTCTCCTCTCCTTCCTACAAGAAGGTGGCTGCTCCAAACATTGCTGCTCGCTGTGGAAGCAGATTTCCTTTTTGGGAACCAAATGCTTCGATATAAAGCTCCCAGGAGAGTTTCTGGTGTATAAAAGGAGTTGATGCATTAAAAAAAAAAAAAAAAAGGCACAAAATGGTGCTAAGATCCAGCAGGCGTGACCTGTGGAGCCTTGGCAGAGCCCATGGCAGCTCCCAGGATGTTCCCTTCACCTCTGGGTGTTTTGGGTGACAAGGTTGATTGGTTTTATGTCACAAAAGGTGAGGGTGTCAGAAACTGGGCTGGGATTTGCCATTAGGACACAGACTCCATTTGCTGCTTTTTGTGTTTTGGTTTCTCTGCTTACAGGAGAGACTCAAGGCTGAAGAAGGGAGGAACTTGATGAAATCCATTTCCACTTTCATCTTTGGATGTGGGTAAAAATCAGGCTCCCATTGCCTTCATTGGGCAGCTGAAGCAGTCCTCGAAGTCAGGCTGGCATGGGCAGGGACTGTACCTTCAGTGAGGAAGGGAAACCAAAGCCACCACAGGCTCTGAGGGGTCTCCAATCCCCTCTGACTTCTCCCTGAGGTGTTTGTGGAGAGCCGTGTGAATTCTGCAGGGAGATGAGGGGCTCAGGAGCCAGGCATCCAAGCTGCTGCTCTGATTGCTGCTCCCTGGTCTCAGGCTGGGTTGTGCTGTGTTGTGAGCTGGTTCTCCAGGCAGGAACAGGGACATGAGCAGACCCTCCTGGCAGTGCATTTTTGGCTGTCAGTGCAATAACTAAAGAGCAAATAATTAAAGATGGGGCCCTTGCTGCTCCCAGCAGTCCCCGTGATGTCCCACAGAAGGTGTTGCTCTCCAGGTGGTGATGGAGAGGAGCAGGGTGGAAGGCTGTGTTCGGTGCTGTGGGTTTGGCACAGTGCATCAGTCCCTGTGCTTTCCCCTGGCACAACCACCCCTGTTTCTCCTAACCATGCTGATTTCCATCCCACATCCATCTCTGGAGTCCCTGTGGAGCTGGTTTTCCCTTCAGTGTCTGCCTGCATGCAGCATTTTGGCAAGGAGGCAACTTTAACTGGACAACATCCGCTTCCTTGAGGAGTTTAATGTTCAACGGGCTCCACTGGCAGGAGCTTTTATGAGCTGTGGGAGGCAGCAAGGGGAAAACGACTTTGAGACCCAATAAAGCCTTTTCCTGCTGTGCCCAGACAGATGTGGGCGGTGATACCGCTGGGTCACGAGCGGCTGCCTCATGCTGGCGTGCCCTGGCACGGCTGTGAGCACACAAACCCTTCTCTCACCCTGCCTGGCCCCTCTGATTTGTGCCCCAGCACTGGTTTGTGTCATAGAGCCAGGGGTGGAGGCACCTGCAGAGCCTCCAGGGTCCTGGTCTCGCTGTTTTCCAGCTGGGATGCTCGGGCTTTCCCAGCACATCCCATTAGGTGGCAATGCAGCCTGTTCCTCTGAGCGGCCCTGCAGGATGAAGGCGCTGAGAAAGGGGCTGCACCTTCTCTGGGATGAGCAGGGGTAGCCAAGGCTGTTCAGTGTGCACAAAGGGCTCTCAGATCTGTGCTTTTAACTATTTTGGGTGCTGATACTAAGAAGGACGCTGGGATTCCCATCCCTCTGGCTTTGGGGTGCCCTGTATGGTGTAGTGGTGGCTGTGGCCATGCTTGGGCCAGCTCTGTCCCTTGCCTGGGCTACACAGGTTCTGTTTGCAAGCGCTTAGCCCGCCCTGGTGTTCCCTGTCGCTTTATTCCGTGTCATTTCCAAGCAGGAGAAAGTGGCATCAGGGCAAGAGGGACACTTGGTATCTTCTCTGGGGTGACCAGCAAGCAGGACAACTCCTTCTCATTCAGCTGCCTGGCAGCCAGCCCGAGCTCCAGGCAGGACAGGGCTGCTGCTCTCCAGGCTCCCAGCAGCCTTTCCCAGGCCCGCAGGGGATGCAGACACCTGCACTGCCCTCGGCCACGGCGCTCCAGCTCTTGCTCAAGAGCCGTGTGAGTCAGGAGCTCACCTGGGCAGTGCTGGCCCGCAGCCAGGGGCTTCCCGGGCTGGCCACCTGTCCAGGCAGCAGCACTGCTCAGGGAGAGGCGGGGAACAGGCCTGCACCTCCAGGGGAGCTAGCTTAGAGCTCGGGGCTGGGATCCCTGGCCTGGGTTAGGGATGCACCGAGCAGCGCCGCGCCTGAGGCGAGCCCCCGGGTGCAGCCCTGTGCTCTGCCCTCGCTTCTGCTGAGCTCTGGAGGGCCAGGAGCGCACCCCACAGCCTGCCTCTCCCTGGTTTAACTGGGATGTTATCTGGAGGTGAGAGAGCGCTTGGGTCCGGTTCTCGGAGCGGAGCAGCCTTCCACGGCAGCCCGGCCAAGGGGAATGAAGCAACGTTAAAGTGTGATATTTCATTGCCCTGTAATTAACTTCAGCTGCTTTCAAGCTGCAACAAATTACCCTCAAAGCCCGTTTTTGTACCGAGGAGAACTTTGAACTGCGTTTGCAGCCCTTGTGCCTGGGAGGGAGCGGGGAGACCGCTCCTGCTGTCTGTGGCTGCAGCTCCGTGTGTGGTTTGGGACCAGCCCCGGGCCAGCACTGTGCCAGGCTGCCGTGTCAACACAGGCACAAGTGCTGGGGCTGGCATCAGCCCTGCCAGGGGCAGCCCCGGGCGTGGGGAACTACCGCAGGATCCCGGGAGAGCCCCTGCCTCCCCCCGGAAAGGCTTCTCTGCCGGGGCGGATCCTGGTGCACCCAGGGCTGTAGATGCGTGCTGCCGTCCCGAGGTCTTCCCAAAATACCGTGGGCAGGTTAATCCAGGGCCTGAAACTTCAGCCAGCTTGCTGGAGAGAAAATTCAGCTCAGCTGCTAGAAGGCAGCAGCCTCCTTCAGCAAAGACCTGGTGAGCTCATGGGTTTTGGGAGCCACTGCTGCCCCAGAGTGGCTCAAAACACAGCTCTGTGTTTCCCAGCAGGACCCCTCCTGCTCCAGCTCCCTAAATTCCTTGGAGAATACACTTGTTCGTGTTTACTCTCCATCATCCCATCTCCAGCAGGATCCATGGAGATAGGCCTGGGAAGGTGGCACAGGCACCCACCACACATGGCCTGGCTGCTGCCAGATTTCCAAGCAGAGGCTCTGCCTGGCCTGATGGTGCCAAGCCCTTCCCCATCCTGCTCTGGAAGAGCAGGACTCCAGCAGCTTCTCCGGGATGCCTCAACCAGGGGCAGCTTAATTCCCTTTGATGAATTGATGAGCTCATGGAGCCAGAGGAAGATGGGAAGCATTCCACAGGAGCCGAGGGCACCACTCCCACATCTGCCGTAAGCAGAGCTCTCAGAATGCTCCTGTGCCCTGGGGAAGGGCTGCCTGTCCCCTTGGATGCCCTCGGGAGAGGAGGAGGAGGAGGGAACTGTGGCTGCTCTGGACCTCTCTGCCCCACCCATGTGCCCACAGAGGAGGTGGTCAGAGGAGTCTGAAGAGCTGCTCAGTTTCTGTAATGGTGATGAGGGGTGCGAGTCCTTGCTCTGGATGTGTTAAAGCATGAGGTGCAGACAAACCTTCAGCCCAAATCTCCAGGGAAAAAGCCACCTGGCCCAGACGCTGTTGTGGCACCCTGGGATGGCTCAGTCCCAGTCTGGGTCTCCAGCAGCCCTGTTACACTGTGGGTACCACCTGCAGCAGGGTTCCAGCCCCTGGATGTGGCACAGGAGGGGTCACAAGGTGCTTGATCCATGGATGAGCCTTAAATAAAAGGGGGAGAAGCTTTCACCTCTGTTTCCACTGATGCCCATGGAGCCTTGCTGGAGCCCAGCCTCGTGCCCTGCTGGAGCTGCAGGAGGCAATGTGAAGCAGTGACCCATGGCCAAGCTTTAATTACCCTTGATTACCCAAACCCATCCACCTGGGTCCAAATCTGGGGCAGGTGCATCCCCCTGGGACACGGGAGCAGGGAGACCTGGCACGGCTATGACGGAGCTGCCCTTCCTGGGAAAGCCATTTGTTTTGGATTCCCCTGGGGTGGCTGCAGCACCTTCAGCTTATCACCTTCAGCTGGGCCAAGTGGAGTAGGTTAATGATTAGATTTATCATAAAGCGATCTAATGAGCAGCAATGGAACCAAGTGCTTTTCATTCTGTGACGCACGTCCAAAACTTAATAGGAGCTGACAGCCTGACCCTGGGAGCATGCTCTGGCCAAAGGAAATCAGCCTGATAGTTCCCTAGAGGGAGAGCAGCCATGGCTTTAAAGTATCTTCTCAAAGCAGTTATCTGACTGGCTTAAAAAAAAAAAACCAAAACACTGAAAAACCTGAGCTGCAGAGTTGGGTTATGTGACCTCCTCACTCTCTTCCCCATCTCTGCAGCTCAAGAAGCCTCAGCCTGGGAATGTGCTGGGACGGCTCAATCCAGCAAGGAAAGCTCCAACACCATCCCAGATCCTACCCAGGCTGTGCTCTCCTGTCTGCATCACCAGTACCCAAGGGGAGGATTAACATGCTGTGAGTGCTGATAGGGAAACTTCAATCATTGAAGGTGTTTGGGAGTTTTTGTTGGCATATTTGCTTCTGGAGGTAACGTTTTACTGTAGCAGCTCTTCCTCTGCTCCAAACCTTCCCCCCCCTCTCCAGTTCAGAAGGGAAGCAACATGCTTTATTCCAAGTTCCCAGGGCAAGTCCCTGTGGACAGAGAGGTTGTGGAATCTCCACCCCGGGAAGGGTCCAGGGCAGGTTGGATGAGGCTTGGAGCACCCTGGGACAGTGGAGGGTGTTCCTGCCTATCACAGGGGCTGGGATCAGGTGAATTTTAAGGTCCCTTCCAACCCAACTCATATTCCATGATTCCGTGGTCTGAGCAGTGGATACAGCTCTTTGCATGGCAGGTGCAGAGATGAAGAGGAGGGTCAAGCCAGGTGTAAGGAAAACCTCCCAGGAGTGGCTGGAGAGAGAGAATCCTTGTGGTGAGAGGGCTGTTTGCTACTGTGGCTAGTAAAGGGGATTTATTGGCTCAGCAGCTGGTGCCAGGAACCTCAGGGAAAGCTGCAGGGTGTCCTGCAACCTTCATCCAGGCTGCTGCCAAGGACCTATTCCCAGCAAAGGTGTTCTGTCCTTGGGAAGTCTTCTCCAGCGTGGTCCTTCAACAGCCTCAGCAATTTCTGCTGCCTAAACTCAGTGAATTTTCCCCATCTTTAACATCATTTATGTTTTGGTTTGAACAATAGCAATACCCAGGGCTGGCTCAGCAGTTGTTTGATCCCACAAGTGTCTGCCCTTGGCCACGTCATATGACACGAAGTTCCTCGAGGCAAATTGTGTGAAAAGATGCTTTTTTTTTTTTTTTGTTCATCACTTCTGGATTTACTGTCCCTTCATTCCCTCTGAATGGCCTGTTGTTTGCAGAGCCTGAATACAAGCTCTGTCCCGGAACCAGCATGGCCCCATCCACTGGGCACCAGAGGACCCCGAGGAGGCTTTTCCTTCAATGTGCCGAGTTTCAGAGCAGCCCTCCGAGGCAGGGCCATTGCTCTGGCTTTGTGTCACACCCTTCCTCCAGGAGATGCCCCAAGAGGAAGGTGGGGATGGTGGCAGTGAGCAGACCCTGGGAGCAGGGAGGGAAGCCAGCCAGCCCCAGTGGGAAGAACCCCTCTTTGTGCTGCTGGAGCAGTGACCCCGTCCATCCTCTGCCCTTGCCTCCGTGCAAGTGCCATGAAAGTGCCTGGGAGCCCCCAGCAGAGCAGGGCCTGGGGATGGCGGGGCTGGAATTGCGCTCCTCCCACGCTCATTCCCTCCTCAGCCCTTCCCGGGGCTGCTCTCTGCCCTTTGCTTTTCTTCATCCTAGATCTGTTCCCCATCCCTGGAGCTGTCTGAAGGTGCTTCCAGGTTTGGAGGTGTTTCTCAGCTCGGTGAAAACAAGCAGGGCTGATTTGTTCCCTAACTGCTTGTCCGTGGGAGCCGCAAAGCTTCGCCTGCGTGGGGTGGGAGCTGGGAATTTCAGTCCGTTTGATCGAGTGCTCTCCTGTCCCAGCTTCAAAGCTCTCTTTGCTTTCCCACTCCCTTTTATGTCCCCTCTCTTGAAATTCCAGTCCTGCACGAAGGCACAAACCCAGGGCAGCTGAAGGCTTCCAAATGCAATTATTTTCCAAAGCATTTCAATAAATTAGCAGCTCGTTCCTTTGCCAGACAGCACTTCCCTTCCCATTGACCCGCGTCTGTGCAGCCTGCAATGTGCCTTGGACCTTTCTCCTCTGGGATGTCAGCTCAGGAGGACGCAGCCAGGCACTCTCAGCTGTGATTCAGACCTGGGCTGGGACTCGACAGAGGTTGGCACGAGCACCTGCAGATATATATATATATATCTTTAATAGCCTTTTATTTATGAAGCTGCTTTGGAGTCTGATTCCCTTGCTCTGCTCAATATTTATTGGTGCTTCACCCGCCTTGAAGTGGGAGCCGTAAGCACTTTGATAAATGGATTTGCCTTTCCTGGAAGCGTGTCCCAACATCAGCTCATCAGCATCCTCAGCCAAAGTGCCACTCCTGTAAATCAAGAATGGCAAGAAGAAAACCCCCAAGCAGGGCAGGATGGCAATCCAAGCCCCGCTCCTCACTCCCACAGGGTTCAGTGTTTGGATCAGGGATTGCTCCAAGTGACTGAGCTCTCTGTTTAGTTCAGGGAAGAATTTCTCCCCAACATCCCATCTAACCCTGCCCTCTGGCAGTGAGAGGCCATTCGCCCTTTTCCTGTCACTCCAGGCCCTTGTCAAAAGTCCCTCTCCAGCTCTCCTGGAGCCCCTTTAGGTCTCTCTTTCCTGTCTTATCACACCACAGGCTAAAAGGTGACACAAGGGACAGTGTCAGTGTAGGGAAGAGCCTGGAAATACGAGCTGAAGGTGAGCTGCTGTCATTGCAGGATGAACCCCCCAGGCTGGGATCAAGCTGGGATTTTCCCTGAAAATGCTTCTCTGTGGTAGGGAGAGGGCATTTAGCCAAGGCAGTTTTGGGATCTGTCATGAATGAATGGATGTTGCTATGGAGAAGCTGGATGGAGGCCACCAGGAGAAAAGAGGCTCCGGGGGACCTTGTGGCTCTGCACAAGTCCCTGACAGGAGGGGACAGCCAGGTGGGGGTCGGGCTCTGCTCCCAGGGAACAGGGACAGGAGGAGAGGGAATGGCCTCAGGCTGGGCCAGAGGAGGTTTAGATTGGAGATTAGGAAAAAATTCCTTCATCAAAAGGGTGGTCAGGCACTGGACCAGGCTGGCTAGGGCAGTGGTGGAGGCCCCATCCCTGGAAACGTTTGACAGATGTGTAGCTGTGGCACTTGGGGACACGCTTTAGCGGTGGCCTTGGTGGTGCTGGGGTTGGGCTCAAGGATCTTGGAGGCCTTTTGCAGCCCTAATGATGCTGTGATTCCATGAACCAGCACATAGGTGGAGAGGGACCGTGGCCCCAGGGAGATGTTCCAGGAGAGGTTCTCGCTCGCCCAGGTGGCTAGTGCTGGACACTGGGATGGGCTGGATGCCCAGGGCAGGGCCATGTGGGTGGGGGGACCAGCACTGACAAGGATCTGCATCCACAGCTGTCCCCTCTCCGTGGGGAGCTTTTCTTTTTAAATAATGTCCAGGGGGGAAAAAAAAAAAAATCCCAGTCGCTTAAGAAAAATGTTTCAGCCCTTTTGGGTTTTTCCCTGTGACTAAGTCTAAGGAGAAGAGACAGCAGAGGATTTATCAGTATCTGCTCCCTGATTCCAGCTTTCCCTCTGTGCTGACAGGAGATGCAAGGCTGTTACTCCTGAGCGAGGACTTTATGCAGTGTGACCACAGCCCCTGATGGCAGAGCTGCATCCTGACCCTTCCTGAGGTGTGGAGTATGGGGGGGGGAAATAAAGCAGCAGGATAAATCGGGATTCAGGAAAAGATGTGAACCTTGGCAGCATTGCCATGGTAACGGGGGACCTGCCAGTGCCTGCTGCGGCCTGGCACAGGCAGCGTGGCACTGTGGGCACCGTGGCACGCTGTGATCCAGGATGGAGAGGGCTGGTGCCATGGAGAGGCTGTGCTTTCCCCTCTGGAAGTCAGCAGAAGCCTTGGGAAGATGCTGTGGAAGCTGGTGGCAGGGTGAGAGAGAGGCAGCTGTGGGACACGGGAGTCTCCCGAGCGGGATCCATCCTCTCTTGCCTCACCTTTGCCCTCCACGTCCGCAGTGCTGCTCCCAGCCTGGCTGCTCCTGCATGGAGCACGCAGGCCATGGGGCAGGTCAGTCGTGCTGCTGGGCAGCAGCTTCCCCTCTGGGAGGAAACACCAAGGCTCGAGGCTCGAGCTATGCTGGAATTCCCCTAAAGAGTGAAACCCAGACCTTCGTACGTTGTTCGTCCCAACCAAACACCTTCAGTGTCCTGCAGCCTCTTCTGGGCCAGCACACACAGCCTTCTCTCTGGTCACAGCAGCTCCTGAGCATCCCAACCCCCTTTTCCCAGCTGCCTGCCTGCCAGGCTTCACTGTGAAAGCTCTGTCCCAGAGGGGCCACGCAGTGCCCCAGTTCCTGCCCTGCCAGTGGCTGTGGCCGGGGTTTGGCTCCCACCCAGCTCCCAGGGCTTTCAGCTTGCTCCAGCCCCTGCCTGCCTTCCTGTGGCCGAGCTCTGGGTCCAGCAGGGAGAGGGACAGCAGGAATTGGGTCCCTTGGGGCAGCACCAGTGGGATGAGGATGTGTTTGGGTGGGGGTATCTCGAGCAGCGGGGGCGGTGTGGGCAGCAGTGCTGGACGGGAGCGAGCTCGCTGCAGCCTGAGCAAGGCTGGGAGCAGTGATGGATCAACGAGGCTGTAATTACTGCTAGCAAGTTTGCCCCCAACCCTGCTGTGCTCTAGGGGGAGAACGTGTCCTTGCAGCCGCTGCCATCCCTCCCCGTGCAGCCATGTGAGAGGCAACGGAGGCAAGAGGAGCTAAAAATAAACCTGGGTAAAAATAGTCCCACGTGTGCTCGCTTTCGAGGGGAAATGAGGGGAACTTTCATCTGAAGGAAAAGGGAAAAAAAACCCAAGAAACCGAAAACTGAAACTTATTTTCCCAGCTCACCCTCTGGAAAACAGGACCTGTGTCCAGGTGGGGGAGAAGTGGATCAGTGATGTCACGGGGTCGGGACTCTCCATCTCAGCCTGTGCTAATGCACAAAATGTGTCAGTGCATCTCTCCCCTCTGCCTTGCTGCCTCCCTCTCCTGCCATTTCTCTTAGCAGAGGGAATTTCTCTCCTTTCTGCCCAGCTCAGCTCTTGGTGCTTCAGCAATGCCTCAGGGCTGACTGAACTACAAGGGAACAGAAGGATTCATCCTTATTGCACCAATGAGGGAAAAGCATTAATGGCATTATGATGGAAACCCAGCTCCACTGAAATTTGTCTGTGCTCTGGGATGTGTGGGGCTTCTCCCAGGCTGTTGGGGCTGTGAGTGGACATCTTTGAGAGCTTAGTCGAGGGAAAGCTGCTCCCACCTGTGGCACGAGGCAGGGACGGGCAGATCCAGACCCTGCCTGGAAAGGAAGGGCTCCTGGAGCTCATTTGTCACAGAAACGTGGAACCACAGAATGGTTTGGATTGGGAAGGACCTTAAAACTTATCTCATTACACCCTTGCCATGGGGAGGGACAGCTTCCACTGTTCCAGGTTGCTCCAGCCCTGCCCAGCCTGGCCTTGGAAACTGCCAGGGATCCAGGAGCAGCCACAGCTTCTTTGGGCAACCTGTGCCAGGGCCTCACCACCCTCAGAGGGAAGGATTCCTTCCCAAAATCCATTGTGGCTCTTAATTGCTGGGAAAGCGGCTGAGCTCAGTAAAAACAGTTGTTTAAACTGAAACAGAAGAAAATAAATGGTCATTACAACATATTCCAGGCTGGCACGTGCTAGGAATGTTCTTAGTTAATGGCGTGGTGGCAAAGAAAAGGAAAGGGGAATGTCAAAGCAAAACTGTCGACAGATGCAGAGGAAGACGTCCACAAAGTCTCTCCAAGCACACCGGTTCCAGACTGTTCCCGGGAGAGGACGCTGGAGCCTGTCTCAGCCCCCGCGCTGCTCCGAGCAGGACCGGGATGCTGTGGTGCCAGCCGGTGAACGTGCGGTGAGGAAAGGACGGGAGCAGGCAGCCTGGATGGAAATGGAGCAGCTGATGGATCTGCAGGCCCTCCTGACGAAGGAGAGATGTGTTTGAGCTTCCAGCTAAACCTCGGTCGGCCAGGGCAAACCCAAGTTTCCAGGCTAGGAAGCTGCTCCCCACCTGCGCTTTATCTCCGGTGCGCGAATGAAAGAGGGAGAAACGGGGAAGAGACCCTTTGACACCTCATTCCTCACCTTTTGTGAGGATAATCTTCCTTTTCAGTGCCAAACGCGGGCTCTTTTCAGTGTCGCTTTTGCTTTGTTTGCTCGGAGAGAGCACTGGCACACACTCCAGGAAATTAGCTCTTAACTAAAAGCATTTATGTAATTGGGGAGGGAGGGGGAGGTGAGTGCGCGCTGACTTTGGGGAAGTTCAGTCTGCAAAAACAAACCTCGCTAACTACGCTTCGTTCTGATTAAGGAAGATAAATCTGTCAGTGAGGGGCTAAATTTACCGAGAGCGTAACCCCCCGCCCCTCGCCCCACCAGCGATGGTCAGGCTGCGTTTATTTCTGTTGGGCGCGCTCCAGAAAGCGCTGGGAGGTGAAAAACAATCCCCAGAAATGTGAAAAATGTGGAATGAAGTGGGGGCGGCAGGAGGAGAAGTGGGGGGGGGGCGCAGAGAGAGCGACCAATGGCAGCACGGTGGGTGCGATCTCAGCTCCGCTGCCGAAATAAGAAATCCCGAGATGCTCAAAGCTGATGGGGAGTGGCTGGGAAAGGGGCTCAGCCTGGAGAAAAGGAGGCTCGGGGGGACCTTCTGGCTCTGCACAACTCCCTGACAGGAGAAGACAGCCGGGGGGAGTCGGGCTTTGCTCAGGGAGCAAGGGACAGGAGGAGAGGAAACGACCTCAGGTGGCATCAGGGAAGGTTCAGGTCCCTTCCAGTGCAAAGCATCCTGTGATCCATTATCCTGCTGAGGATGACACCTCTGGGATGCCATTGCTGATGGCTCATGGACTGGAGCTATTCCTCTCTGGCCTGCAGGATGCAAATGTTCTTCAGGTTTGGTTATCAACCCAAATCTTTCCTTGTACTGATTAATCAAGGAGTCACTGCCACCCACTGCCCATGAACCAGGAGACAAACCCCTTTAGTTCTGCTTTTTAGGTCTCTAAACCCATGTTTTTGTGGAAGAAGTACCAGGAGAGGGGGGAAATCCTGTGGTTTTGTCGCAATTGTTGACGAACAGAGACCACTCACTTCCCAGTTTTTGCCCTTGGAACTGTTTGAACTGCCTGATCCCTCCAGAGTTTTGGGGGTATCTGAGCTGAGGAAGCCATCCTGATGTTACAAGGAGGTTTTGGCTCTGGGAGAGCCCATCACACCTTGCTGAGCTGCTGCAGGACGTGGTTTGATGACAGCCACGCAGCACTGTGGCATCTAAACCCCACCATTCTGGAGATGCAGCAGGAGAAGCCCCAAGGAGATGTCAAACAACCAACCAACCAAACAACTGGGTCCAGCTGCTCCATTGGTGTGAATGGATTGGCTGGAGCCAGGTGGATTCCTGCCAGGTGAGGCTGGGGCTCTGCTGCTGGAGCATCCATGTGCTGCCCTGCTCAGCAGCCTTGGCTCTCTACATCTGTCTGTGCAGCAAGGACATGTTTTTGTATCAGGCTTTGCAGCTGCCAAAACAAACCCAGCCTCAGATGCAGCCCCAAAAGGCATTAACAATATTGGCATGTGCTCCGGCGGCTGCATTTCTTCCCAGAGCCCGAGCTGGACCTTGATAAACCTGACTGCTTTGTCACTTAGCTCTGCCTCCTCCTTAACGAGCCTTCCACAGAAACGCCGGGCTGGCTTCCCAGCTGAGGGAGAGCAGGGCAGCCGTGCTAGTGAGCATCCTCGGAGAGCTTTGTCCACGGAAAGCTGCTCCCATCTGTGGCACAAGGCAGAGACGGGCAGATCCAGATCCTGCCTGAAAAGGAAGGGCTCTTGGAGATCATTTATCATAGACACATGGAACCACAGAATGGTTTGAATTGGGAAAGGCCTTAAAACTTACCTCGTTACACCCTTGCCACGGGCAGGGACAGCTTCCACTGTCCCAGGTTGCTCCAGCCCTGCCCAGCCTGGCCTTGGACACTGCCAGGGATCCAGGGACATCCACAGCTTCTCTGGGCACCCTGTGCCAGGGCCTCACCACTCTCACAGGGAACAATTTCTTCTCAAAATCCAATTTAAGTTACTCCCTTTCAATCTGAAGCCATTATGCAGCGTTTAAAGACATGATACATGTACTCCCTTATTTCCCTTCTTCCCTGGCAAAACCAATTGGATTAACATGTGAAAATGATTTACAACCCAGCCTTATGCACTGGCGTCTTCTCCAGGCAAGGCCAAGAGGTGTGAAGGTGCTGCTGCTGCCACTCCCTGAGTGGATGGCTCTGCATTTCTTGGATTGGCAGGATGGTGTGTGTGGTAAAACAGGGTCTCCTCACTAATCAAACCAGTGCCTGCACTCCTGTGGGCTGCAAGGGCTCTCGGGGTCAGTCCGTGGTGTCCAGGTCTCCAGGAGCAGCTCAGAGCTCCGTGATGCTGCAGGCTGGACAAAGCCACTGCGATCCAAGCTGGCTGTGAGGGAATCCCACAGAGCGCAGCCTCTCTTCTGCCCTGAGATGTCCTAAAGGGCAGGGTGTGGAGGGGAGGCCGTGCTGCCATCCCTCGTGCCTGGGTGACAAGGAAGCTCCTCCGAGTGACTCTGTCACCCTCTGCAGCCTGTGGGGTGGTTTGTGCTGGCACCTCCCTCGAGCTGGCAGCGTGCTCCACCCAGAGCATCCCTTCTGCTCCCTCAGGTGGGACAAAGAAATCCCCAGCCTCGGTGGCGCGGGGATGGCGCGTGGGGCCCGCGCCGCGTGAGGGCTGCCGGCAGCACAGCTGTGCTCCAGCTCTCCCACCTCCCCGGCTGCTGCTGGCACCTGTCCCTGACAAACGAGCTGCTGCCACGCTGGGGAGCGGCGTGGGGGGAGAAGGGAGCGCCTGGCCCGCCCGCAGCAGCCTCTGCGTGGGAGAGAAGGTCCTGCTGGCAGGGGCCGTGCAGCTCCTGCCCAGGCTGCTCTCCTGCAGAGCTTGGCTCCATCAGCACCTCCTTGGATCCTTCACCAGGTCTCTGCCCTGCGCTGCCTCCGGGCTATGGCCTGGCCTGCTCTGCCATCCCAGGAGCTTTGCCCCCGACAAAAGGGTGCCAGGGACAGCGTCGTGTCCTCGGGGCTCAGGGATCGTCCCAGGTATCTGCTGGGAGTGACGGGTAGAGCGGCACGATTTTCCATGTCCACCCCTGATGGCATGTGGATGAAATTAGGGAAGGGAAATGGTGCATTTCGGCAGGGATGAATGAGTGTACCGGAAGGGAAGGGGAGGGAGAAGAAGCTCAGTCCTTCTCACAGCTCCCTTGCAGATGGAATAAGATGT
This sequence comes from Phainopepla nitens, assembly GCA_013400175.1. Taxonomy (NCBI): domain Eukaryota; kingdom Metazoa; phylum Chordata; class Aves; order Passeriformes; family Bombycillidae; genus Phainopepla; species Phainopepla nitens. The sequence continues at coordinate 28,985 of VXBQ01011588.1, read as the reverse complement.
CCAGTGCCCCCCAGTACCAAATGGTCTCAATTTGCTCCTGCGTCAGAGGGAGCTGGTTCTGCCCCGTCTGGGGCCTTGGTGGGGCCATGAGGATGTGTTTCATAACAGCAGCTCTTGTCAGGAACAACAACAACAACAACAACAGCTTCAAAAACCTGTTGAAACTGTGCTATGCCCTGAACAGAAAACACATGGAAGAGGAAAAGCTCCCTCCGCGGAAAAGCCAACGTAATCAGCCCTGACAGGCTCTGCAGGCCAGCAGCAGCCGAGAGGTGGGAGGGGAGGGACAAACAACCCAACATCGTTTTATAGGCAAATGTAAATGGGTCATTAGCTGTCTTCGAACAAAATGTTCCTTCCTGGGGAAGGCAGGGGACAGGCCTGGCTGGTGGAAATGTTGCAGAAGGCCTGGCGAGGCTTCCTGTGAAAGCAGCTTGGCTGGGATGCCGGATGAAATGATTCTTGCTCTTGCTGGAAGCAGAGCTCCTCGGATTTTTGCCTTGTAGCAGGTGTTAGGGTGGCAGGGCACGGGTACCTGTGGTACCTAAAGTCAGCTCTGAGCCTCTTGGCATCGTCTCCATCATCAGGAGCATCACCCTGCTCCAGGGTCTCCAGAACAGTTCCAAGCTGAAGGTTCTCCAGCTTAGGAAAATCCCTTGCCAGGTGGTGCACAGTCATCAGAGAAGGCACAGAGTCCTCCCCAGGTGTCAGAGCTCAGCTGCAGGAGTGAGGGCAGTGGGAACAAGAGGAGCATTGCGTGCAGACCTTATCCAGAATCAAACCCCAACCAAATGAGAGAATCACAGAATGGCTGTGGCTGGAAGAGACCTCAAACTCATCCAGTGCCACCCCCTGCCATGGGCAGGGACACCTTCTGCTACCCCAGGCTGCTCCAAGCCCCATCAGCATGGCCTGGGAGGCTTGCAGGGATCCAGGGGCAGCCACAGCCTCTCTGGGGACAACCCATGCAGGGAAGGATTTCTGCCTGGGAGAACTGAACTCCTTGCAGTGCCAAGAGTTTCTCTTGAAACTCCCTTCAGATGTTGCATTTGCCACTTAAAATGCTTTTGATCCAACCTGAGCAGCAAAAAATCCAAAGATTTTCCTGTTTGGACTTCATCAGAGCTCTCAGGTGATTTACAGCCTGGTCCTGGCAGCTGATTGGTATTGTTCATGCCTTGGCTTCAGCCAGTTCAGGTCTCTGGTGGCCCCTTTAGAAGGACTACAGACTGCAATGAGCTGTTGTGCATGGGATGTGCTTAGCAGCAATGGATGGGATGCCACTGGGGGGCTGGAGCACAGCTGGCAGGGAGAGGGGTTTTTTGAGACACTGAATCCTCGTGTTTGATCAGAGTATTTGTTTCTGGCCTCCCTGTGGAAGGTCTGAAAGCTCCCATCTACTTGTCCCCCCCAGAAGGGTGCAACAGCTGGATCCAGGTTAGTACCTCCTGCGCAGCCGCTCTTAATAAATCCTTAATTGACTCTTAATACCCTGTATGTTACTCGGCGGTGTTGTCACCAGGCTGTGTGCAGACCACTGCCTCTGAGAGCCTGTGGAGAGGGAGGGGGGCAGAGCTCCCCTCTGTCATTGTGCAGGAATGCTGACGGATCATTTTATCCTGACTCGAAATTTCCAACGCTTCCACTCGCCTGTGACAAGCAGTGGAGGAGTGGCAGATGCCAAGCCTGTATCTCTCTGTTTGACAGGCCAGACTGGACTAGCACAAGACCCAAATCCAGAACAGCTGGGATGAAAAGTTTCCTGGACAGCTGTGTTAGCATCCCTGCACTCAGTGGAGAGCCCTCACACCTGAAACTTTCTGGCAAGTCTTCCGTGCTCCCCTACCCTTTTGCCCCATCCCTGGAAGTGTCCAAAGCCAGGTTGGATGGGGTTTGGAGCAACCTGGAATAGGGAAGGTGTCCCACCTCATGGCAGGGGGTTTGGAATTTTAAGGCCCCTTCCCAAACCATTCTGGGAACATCAGGTTGGAAAAGAGGTGACTCACAGCAATATATCTTCGGGGAGATCTTGGAGTGGAGGTACAGCTGTGCTGGATGGAAGGATCCTGCTGCTGATGTCATTATCAGCATTATGTCAGATCCTGCTGATCCTGAGCTTGGTGTCATTGATGCTGGGCTGGGAGTTTATCAGGGGTGTCTCTGGGAATCAGGGACTTGGATCCAGAGGTATTTGATTCATAACTCAGGTGGAGTCTGCTGAGAATGCCTTGAAGCATCCCCTTTGTGGGTCCTCAGCAGAAAGGAGATTAATGTGGGCACAGAGGTGCAGCCTGCTGGGGGGTACAAGTGTGGCAGCCTTTGAAACCTTCCTTCACCTCTTTTTCTGACTTCCGGATGCCTGAAGATCTGATTTTGATCAGAGTGGTTTAGCCCTCCCTCACCTCTTTCTTCATCTCTGGTTTCTGCCTGGGGCAAGGCTCTCTTGGACTGGGCTGCTCATTCTGCCTGGCAGTGTCCCTTGGTGAAGGCTTCATTTGAGGGCAGTGCTTCAGAGGCATCTCTGACCTTCTAAACTCAGAGAAAACGTTGGTGGCATTATTTCCCGTGCGCCAGCTCCGCGTCCGGAGAATTAGAGCAAAGAGCTGCACACTCGCAGATGTGGGTATCAAGAGAAGCTTCATCTTCCAAAGCCTAGAGAAAGGGATCCTCAGAGCCACCCCCAGTGCAGGATGTACCCTCCAACTCTTCCCCCCTGTCCTAGGTTACAATGTAAATATGTGCCCAAAGCTATGCATTCCATCACCATCTCCATGAACTGTTGAAAACAGGAGGCACAGTGTTTTCTTGTCTCCTCCCCCGGACTATCTCCTGTTAATGGGCCATCAATGCCTTGCCCCATGAACCACAGATAACTCCCTCAGGGAGCTATTTCTGTTTAATGGGCAATCAAGGACCCACCACATGACTGATAAAATGACATCATCCCATTGTGAGATGCTCCGCCCAGGGGGAGGAGCCAAGCATTCCCACCTGGATATAATCTGGGATTTCAGACAGAACAGCAGTGCTCATCCACTGGTTTCCAGAGGACAAGAACCACTAGACCTTTTCTACAGGATCACCACTTCAGCAAGATCACTTCATCTGGACTATTACCACCACCTTAATGAGCAGGGTGTCAGGTTGTATTCTGACTCTGTCAGAGGGGTTTTTTTTGTTTGTTTGTTTGGGTTTTTTTTGTTTTGTTTTTTTTTTCCCTTTTGTGTTATTGCATGTACTTTACCTTTTTCTATTAAATTGCATTTCTGGCTTGGAGTTTGGTTTGGTTTGGTTTGGTTTGGTTTTTGCTTTCAAACTAGCACACCCCCATTTTCAGGAGGGACAAGAGCTGTGAGCTGGTTGCAAACATCAACACTCAGCTTCCTCTACCCTGCTCAACACATCCAGGGACTGAGCTGCTGCTTCCAGACACCATGATGTGACAAAACTACTGTAGCCTCTTTGTACTTAGTGCACCTCATCGGGAGTAAAATTCAATTTAAAACTAGAAGTGTGACGTTGGACTCCAAGCAGGATCCTTCCCCTCCTGATCTGAAGATTAGCTTGATGATACTTTGCTCTTGGAGGGGAGGTCTCCATGATGCCATCCCACTGAGCCTGCCCACGTGGTGGACCTGTAGTGTTTTGCTCTTTGGGCTGCAAACTTTCTGGAATTTGTAGGTGGAAATCTGATTTTTGCTCGTGTTTTCAGAGCCTGGTTCTGCTCCGGCTGTGCTCCTCTAGTACGGGAACCTTGAGTTTAATAACGGCTCTGGAGTCAACTGGGGAGCAGCTATTGTTCTCAGGGCTTCTCACACATGTATCACTTCAAGGTTTTCCCCTCCCTCCATTCGAAGTGTTTGGGGATAGAGGAGTGAGAGAAGCAAGCTGCCAGTGCCTAATGTGTGTTTCTTGGAGCAAAATGTATTGGTTTATTTTGTTTTAAACAACTTATTGCAAATGGGGAGCAGCTGTGGATTTTGTGATGACTTTTTTTTGTTTGTTTGTTTTAGTTTTTGGAAACGTGGGGTCATCTCCCTATTATTCCATAACATGCTCGCTACAGAGGAAAAAAAAAATCCAATTTTGAAGAATTTCAAAGCATTTATTTAGACTTAACCAACCAAATTCTTCACTCCCTGATCTATTAAAGCCTATTCAGTAATCAGCCTGATGAGAAGGAATGTGGAGTTTCCTCAGGGCTCTCTCTTGTCCTGCCCTTCTGAGGCTGAAATTAAGGCAGCCCACAGTCCCATGCAGCAGATCTGTGAAGGGGTTTGGGCATCCGAGTCCCAGTCCTAAACACAACATTCTCAGGCACGTGGTGGGGTTCTGGGCGGGGCCAGGGGTTGGACTCCATGATCCTTGTGGGTCCCTTCCACTCAGGGTGTTGTGATTCTGTGAGATGGGCTGGGAGACTCCATCCCCAGAGGCATTCCAGTGTCCCAGTGTCCTGTTTGGGCCTCTAGGCACACCTGAGTGTCCCCAGGGTGCCTGATGTGAGCATCCCCGTGCATCTTCTCCCAGGAACCTGGCCAGGGAGGATTTGGGCAGATATTTAATAGTGCTGTGATTCGGATTTAAGCACTTTTCTCCTTAAGAGCAGATGGAAGGATCGTTCTTGTTTGGATTCCCTGTATAGCTTTGATATAAGGTTGAGGAGGGAGCCCAGTTCCAGGGGAAACATGAGGTCAGTGAAGCTCTGGCTTCAGCCTGGCAATTCATTTCACAGAATCCCAGAATGGTTTGGGTTGGAAAGGACCTTAAAGTTCATCCATTTCACCCCCTGCCACGGGCAGAGACATTTTCCACTATCCCAGGATGTTCCAAGCCTGGGCTTGGGCACTCCCAGGGATCCAGGGGCAGCCACAGCTTCTCTGGAGACCCTGTGCCAGGGCCTCCCCATCCTCCCAAGCAACAGTTCCTTACCAATATCCATCTTTATTGCTGGCAGAGTGGCTGAGTTCCCTGTGTCTGTGTGTACAGCTGTCCCTGAGGCACCTGGATTCAGCACAGCCCCATGGATACACCCCATAACTAAGGAGCAGGCCCTGAGTATTTTGGGGACGGGAGGTAACAATAAGCCAGTTTAGCACAGCTCTTTGCTAAGCCTGGCAAGTCAGCCCTGACAATGTAAACAACTCTTTCGGGGCAAAATGTTGCTTTTTCAGCTTCACAAATCTGCTGGCCGAGCTCTCTGCCAAGGCGTGGTGTGAATGAAGTGCCCTATATTTTGTTGCTCGCCTGTCCTGCCCTTTTCCTGCAAAAAGGAGATAACTGCTGGCTCTGCAGGGCTGGCCTGCAGCTTGGACAGCATCGGTGCTGCTGTGCTCTGCTGTCAGAGCTGCCCTGAGCGCAGAGGTGTGGGAGGCATCTCCAGGTCCCACCTGCAAGGATCCTCCGGGACCTGTGTAAGTTCTGCTGGGGAGGAGGGGGAGCGAGGCAGTTTCCTTCCCAGGATTAGTGTCAGCCCTCACGAATCCTCTGGCACCTCCAGCTCTGCCCCTGCACATCCCAGCTCCCTGCTCTGAAGTTTGGAAATGCTGGCTTCTAACTCTTGACCTCCCACACGACTCCAATTCGAAGAAACGATGCCCTAAATCTGCTGGCAGTGACAGCTCGCTGATTGCTACGGCATGGCTTGTTAAAAGATCTGAATCTACTAATAGGAATTGGCCTGATAAAAGGGATTTTTTTTTTTTTTTTTTTTTTTTTTTTTTTTTTTTTTTTTTTTTTTTTACCTCCTCACTTAGCAGCTACACGCAGCCCGGAGAATCTAGAAATTAAATTGGCTTTTTGTCAAGCCTCTTCTTTGCAACAGCAATGGGACCCCTGCAGTGTGGTGCAGTGTTTCCAATTATATTTTGGGGCATGTTGCTAATTTTTGGCAGACAGAGAGAAGCAGGCCAGGCAAATGGCAGGTGGCAGGCTGTTTTCATATTTCACCAGGAGCATGGGGGAAGGGAGAGGGGAGAAGGACCCGAGCTCCCTGCCAAGAAATGTGACCTCGCAGGAGTGTGAGCAGAAGAGTTTTGGCACGTGGCGGAGGATGGAGGGCTGGGTAGCCATGGTTGAGCCAGTTTACATCCCCTCCTGCTGGGAACACGCACGCAGGGAAGCAGGGCTAAAATAAACATGCTCCAGAAGCGACAGCCTCCAGATCTGGATCTGGGCGCTTCTGGGTCGTGTGTGTTGCTGCACCCAGGCAGATCTGTCACACTCGGAACAGCGGTGCCACCGCTCTCTGCCGCTCCGTGCCTCGCTCCTCTGCCCTCAGAGCACAAACAAAACTGGCTTTGGTTCATTCATTTGTTCCTAGCCCAGCTAATGCATTCAGCATGGCAGCGGCCCCGCAGGGGCTGGGTGGCTTCTCGGAGCTGTTGCACAATCTGCAGCTCTGTGTGTGTGCAGTGAGGGCGGCAACGACCAGAAGCTGCTTCCCAGGCTCTGCATCTGTCCCAGGGTGGCTTTGTGGCTTTGCCCATCAGGACAGAGGTCTGGTGATGTGAATTTTAGGAGTCAGATCACAGAACGGTTTGGTTGGCAGGGACCTTAAAGTTCATCTTGTCCCAAACCCCTTGCCATGGGCAGGGACACCTTCCACTATCCCAGGCTGCTCCAAGCCCTGTCCAGCCTGGTCTTGGACACTTCCAGGGATCCAGGGCAGCCACAGCTTCTCTGGGCACCCTGTGCCAGGGCCTCACTGCCCTCACGGGTAACAATTCCTTCCCAATATCCCATCTAATCTTTGCCCTCCTTCAGCTCAAATCCATTTGTCCCTGTGCCCAGAAATGCTGCTGTGTTTGACAGGAGCAGTCAGAGCTGGTCTGTGCTCACATGGACCAGGAGCAGAGCATCCTCGACCCAAGGATACGTCAGCCAGGAGGACTTCGGGGGAAAACGTCCCAAGACTCAGCATGGAGGCCTCTAAATGCTTAATTTAGACATCAAATCCAAAAATAAAATGGTAAACGCTGTGAAATAGGGCTATGAGAGATCTTATTCCAGGTCCATCTGGAGCTGGGTTTGTGCTGAAGGTTGCAGGTATGGTTCTTGTTACAATTGCTGAATGTTCTGATTGCTAAATGTTGTTCTGATTACTGCATTTTGTTCCACAGCAATGATTTCACTGGTAAAAACCAGAAGTCTCTCATTTTGAAAAGAACATAAGGCAAGACTGGAGATGGCAAAAAAATTTCTAGTAGAGGAAAACCACCGGTGAGTTGGGCATGATGTCAACAAGCACTTTTGTCGTGTCTTTTGTAGGGGACTGGGCGTGCTGAAGGTTTATTTCAAGTTGGCTCTGCTGCTGTGTGCTGAGATCTATTGCCAGAGGTAAATGTGGAATCATTAAGGTGGGAAAGACCTCTAAGATCCTCGAGTCCAGCTATGAGCCATCGGGTCCTCATGGTGACAGAATTAGTTCTGGCTGACAGGAGACTTTAAAACTCTTTTGTTTACTCTTTCCAGTGGTGGAATTACCCCAAAAAATACCCCCCAACCATCTCTGCCCCCCATCCCTCTGCCTGTTCAGACACTGCCGTCACATCCCATCCACCTCCTCCCCCTGCTGCTGTTTTGCCACAGGGATAAAGCCCAGATATTTTTGGCACCAGTGCTAATGTTCTTGAAATGCCTTTGAGCTGATAGCGAGCCAGCCAGTCAGGGACTTGTGGGATCCTCAGCGACCTTGTTTCAGAAGCAAATTGTCAGGGTTTCAACCTGTTAATTTGCTTTCTTGGAACCTGCCTGAAGGGAAGCAGGGGCCCTGGTCAACTGAAATCCTGGCAGTGTGCTTTCAGGAGGAGGTGCTGCCTGAGGACACGGGGATGGATATTAGTGCTGGGCTGTGCTGCTGCTAATGGTGAGTGCATCATAACCCCTGTGTTAAGCATTTGCTGGTCACATGGCTGAAATCAGGGGACAAGCAATTTGCCATCAGACCTTCTGCACTGTGACAGGCTAAATCCGAGCTTGGTGGCAGCAGTGGTGCTCTTTTGACTCCACCTGAGGGATGCTGGGGGAGAAGATGGGCTTGACATTTTTTTAAGGCGACATCTCCCGGTGCAGTGTTGCTTTTCCCATTAAAGGTTTTTTCCCCCGTGTGTGTAGCCTGGATTCTCCTTGCTGTCATCGTGTGGAGACACATGTTTAGTGATTAGGTCTGAATTAGCCCCAGGACAAGGTGCCTCTCACCTGGAAACAGCTGTGTGCATGACGGAAGGGGGAAGGGGTTTGGGTCGGAAAGGACCTCAAAGCTCATCCTGTGCCAGCCCCTGGCATGGGCAGGGACACCTTCCACTCCCCCAGGGTACTCCAGCCTCCGTCCTATCTGGCCTGGAACACTTCCATGGATCCAGCTTTCCTGGGCAGAGATTTCCTCCCTCTGACAGCGAGCAGGATTAGGTTCTTCAAGATTATCCAGCCCAAGAAAGCCAGATCCTTATTCCTAGTGAAGGTTGCTCTAAACCCCGGGGCAAAGATGAAAAGGGAAGTTCAGTGAGCACTTAGGGAACTGTGAAGAGCGCTGTTAGCCCCGGCACAGCTTCAAGTGTGCCTTGGGCTGAGACACATCCTTTGTTCTCCTGCCTCACTCCGACTTTCAGAGAGAGATCTGACACCTTATCTTCTTCAAGCTGTCCCAGCACAGTCTGTGCTCTTGGGGCCGCTGGAATCCACCCAGGGCCCTCGGAACGCGAAGATGCTTTAAATGGGAAGCATTTGAATGCGGCTTTCCAGCATCTTTATCCTCAAGCCCTTGTGCATTCCTGGAGTGAACAAATCCAAACAGCCCCACTCCTCCCCCAGAGGCTGTGGCACGACCGGGAGCCTTGTGGCACAGTGGAGATGGGGTTACACATTTTCCTAGGGCTTGTAATATCCATTTAAAATAAAGGCAAGGCACTTGGAAATTATTTTGGGAGCACCATTTTATATCCCCTATTCCTCCTCCTAATGAAGATCCTCACGGAGCTGTTAGGATAGGATAATGTTTCTCTCCCCTTACCCGTGACTTGCAAACCTTTAACAATTAAAACCTTTAACAATTTGCAAAGCAAAGTGGAAATTGGGCAACCACACAGCCTCTTTTTTCACGGTTTTGTTTTGTTGTTTGTTTTTCAAAGTGTGATTGAAACTACGAAAGCTTCGGCTGGGCTGTCTGCAAATGGTGTTCCGATGTTTACGATGGCATTTGAACCAGAACCATCTTCCTTGGGAACCCCAGCGAGCTGCGGAGGGGAACACACCCCTGGAATGATAAAAGCTAAGCACTTGCCCACTAATAAATTTAGGTGTTAATGCCTTGTTTTCGTGCTGTTTGGTTGCCATAGAGACGGGGCAGCCTGAACTAATGGGTTTGTTGTGTGAAGTTCAATACACATTTGCCAAATGCTCCGTTTCTCTTGTTACTTCTCTACTTTTTTTT
>VXBQ01011586.1:414720-439411 GCA_013400175.1 Phainopepla nitens | reverse complement strand
TTGACCTTATTTTGACCAGACTGTCTCAACTTCAACTTAGGGCCAGCTTTGACCTTACTTAGAACAGACTTTGACCTTAATTTGACCAGACTGACTCGACTTCAACTTAGGGCCAGCTTTGACCTTACTTAGAACAGACTTTGACCTTACTTAGAGCAGACTTTGACCTTTCTTTGACCAGATTTACTCAACTTTGACTTTGACCTTATTTAGAGCAGACTGACTCAACTTCAACTTAGAGCCCGCTTTGACCTTACTTAGAGCGGACTTTGACCTTACTTTGAGCAGACGGACTCAACTTCAACTTAGAGCACATTTTGACCTTACTTATAGCAGACTTAGGGCAGGCTTGGACTTAAAGCAGGGTTAGGGCAGGCTTAGAGCAGGCTTAGACTTAGCGCAGGCTTAGAGCAGGCTTTGACCTTGTTTACTTACTCAGTGGTTGACTGTCACCCTCTTTCTCCCCAGGCAGAGTGGCTGGCTGCTCCCCTCATTCTCCCTTGATTGAGTGGCTGACTTGGCTGAGTGGCTGACTGGCAGCCTACTTCTGCCCAGACTGGCTGACTGACTATCTTCCTCCTTCTCCCCTTATTGAAATCAAATAGCAGCAGTTGAAAATGGTAGAGTTCTAGCACAGCTGCTCTAAATATTGGACAAACTTTAATTCACAGTGTGGAATTCAGCAAAATAGTTTTGCAGGTGTGAAACACAAGAGATATTCTGCGTGAAATACTGAATATAGCCACTACCAAAATTCACAGGCTTGCAGCAGATCTTTGAGAACAACGATAACTTTATTCAATCAAAGGTCTAAGCAGTTAAATACAGAATTCCCTCACTTATTTTCTATCCATCTTCTTCTTTTTTATCTATCTACTTCTTCCCCATGTTGCAAATGAAGCTACAGCGAACTGGTCTTAATCCATCCTTCCTCTTCCATCCTACCCATAAGAACAGGACTCTTTTTGTATTTAGAATCTTTTGCATCTTTGAACAGGTGAAGATTTCAGAATACAGTGAAATCAACCTGTAAAATCTGTATATGTATATCAGAATTGGATATGTTTTTTTTATTTTTGTAAAACATTTTTAGAGGTTACATCTAGACTAAATTGGCTCAGTCTATCCTCAGTGGCACTGTATATTAGAATAAAATTCCATAATTGGCAATCAATCAGAAAAGCAAGGTTTTTCTGTTCCTGATGTTTAATGCTGTCATATATGGAGTAGTAGTCGCTACTTTTACCAGAGTAAGTAGAAGAAGATGACATTCTCTTTCAATTCTGTGACAATTTAAGGCAGCGTGCCATTAGTGGTGACTGATAACGAAGTGTTCTCGATTCTTCTTCTTCTTGTTTTGAGGAAACCTGATTTTTTTTTTGTTCTTCATTAAACAAGCGCAATTTCTGTCCACACTCCAATAAACACAAGGGGTATCTTTTTTTTGCTTCATTCACAGTCACCCTTTCTGGTTCTTCTGTCAGCCTGGAATATTATTTTAATCATCTTCAAAGAGGTCATTGGGGCAGAAGTAGTCAGGGGGAAAATGTGGGGGAGGGGAGAGAAACAGTGAAATAAGTAAATGCAATAATTGTTCTTCGATGAAGAAAAAGGTAGAAGAAAAAATATCCAGCTTCATCAGTAATGCTGGCCCTGCCATCCCCAGATGTTACAGAAGTATTAGAATTACTCCCTGCAAGAAAAATTGGATTAGTCACAATCTTGTTGACTAATGGGCATACTCTGTGATCTTTAGAGCTTCATTTGCGGGGTTAATAGTGCTTTGCCTGAGTTCCTTTGCAAAAGGGGAAAAAAAAAAAAAAACTGGAAGAAGAAATGTTCTGGGCACAGTCCACAGCCACTGACACGAGTAATATCATATTCATCACAGACAGACCTCGTATCTCATTACTACTGAAGAATTTGCCCCCAAGGCATTTGAGCTCAGTCAGGCCAGGCCCCTCATGTGGAACCGTTCAGGTAGATTGTGAAATGATTTAATGCGATAATAATGTCCACTTTGTGAGATAGATTATGTTTTTTATAGTGGCTGATGGTTAATGAATGATACATTAGCAAACATCACTAAAACACATTATTGAGAAAATGCAGATATGAGATAGTAACTCCCTCATTCCCTACCCCCACTTTCTCCCAGATGCATGAAAATGGCAAGCATAACTCAGAAAACAGAAAACTTGATATTATTGCGATGTTACCAGCTTGCATAGTCTCTCTCTTGTGTGCTTGTTCTCTAGAGAAGGGGCAAAAGAGGTATTTTAAAATGTTGTAAACACAAACTGAAATATCTCTTCTTAAATCAAATGAGAACCAATGAAAGTGCAAACCTGAAAAATACATTATATGTTGACCCAGTTTATTAGACGAAGCCGTTTACCCTGATTTGATTTATCTGGCAATACACCGCTCAGCTGTGAAATGAGATAAGAAGAGCCTCTTCACTATAATATTTACAATATTATAGTGACTCCCTAGCAACACTATAGTTAAGGATCTGTCAGCAATTCCATTACAAACACTATTTTTTTTAGGGTTTGTAACATGGATGTAGACTCATGCTTAGTTTGAACACTGCAATTCAAAACAGATTAAATTAAAATCTCCCGTTGAGTTCCATGGATTTTGGCTTTATGAAGCACAATATTAAAAATGTGAGTAATTCTAGGTGATTTTCTACATTTTTAGTTATTATTGTTATGCCTTGAGAACTACCAAGAAGGTTGACAGAGCAACTTTACTGAGGTTGACGGAGTGACAATGATTTACACCACTTGAAAAGCTGTCCCTTCTGTCAAGGTTATACTTGGCGAAGGTGAATTACACCATGCAGTCCTTTTCTCTTTTTGCATTACTTTGATTTTCTGTATTCTTTGACTTACACACATTTCTTAAATCTCTTTGTCTCCTCCTCAAGGGAGGAATTTGTACCAGACCCTTTCAATGGGTGTTAAAGTAGTTCTGAACCCACAGTCTAGGATTGCTATGTTTTTCCATAAACCTTCTGGAATGGCTGCTGACCTTGAGTTTTCTCTGCAAAAATAAAGATATTTTCTGTTCCAGGCCTTTTGTCCTCTTTTGTTCTGTTTTAAAACCGAAGCCTCCAAAGAAGTTCTGGTTTTCTTCATTTTAATTTGTGATTGTGTTAAAGAACTGAGAAGAAAAAGAAGTAGGGAAGGCTATGGAGGGACTGCCTCTTGAGGTCAAACAGTACTGATGAATGCAAGTATACAGACACAAAATGGATTTTATCCCTTTCACAGACAGTGTAGATGAACCCTTACCAGCAGCATCACCCAGCAATAACCAATTAGACAAAGCAAAGGCCTTTGCTGGTCTGCGTTTCATTTGATCTGCACCTGTGTGACTGAAGAGGCTGGATCACACCAGTTAGGATATTGTGTCCTTATTTTGTAAAACAAAGCAAAGTGCATATTAAAAAATCAGTATAGTTCTTTAACAATGATCCTTCTAGCTCATGGGCTTTGGAGAGAAATTTGAGAGGGGAAAAAAAAAAAGCCAACCAAAATTTGAATAAACTGAGACTGTAATAAAGGAACAGTTAATCTGTTCATTTCCTCACAGCCACACTCACCAATTTTTCTCAGGTTCACAAGGAAATGTAGAACAGCAGGCCTGTGTGCCTGTGATGGTAGGAGCTGGTGGAAAGAAGCTTCCTTTGTCAGATAGCTGCAGCCTGCTTAGGTCTTCAAAGCTATTTGTGAGGGGCAGAGCACGATGGTGGCTGTGAGGAAGAGCCCTGTCCCACCTAAGCCAGCCCAAATCCCGACTGCTGCCATGGATCTTGGCGCTACCAGCGGGGGAGGCCTGCAGGGGAGCCAGCAGCATTGAGAGCTGGCTCCCTGAAGAGTGACGACAGGATGAGAGGTGAAAGTATCTGGGGGCTTGGGGCTCAAACCCACCTTGCCAAATTGTTTCTTAACAAGAAAAAATTTAAAAATTATAGCAGGAGGCTTGTGCAGTCCTGTGGCTCTCTGCTTTTGGCACCAGTGGAGGCGGGACTCAATCTCCATCACAGCCCCCTTTGTTTAAAGGGGGAAGCTGTGCTGTTACTGCCTGGTGGGCCCAGGCCTGCTGTGCAGGGTAATGCCATGGGTGCTGAGGCTGCCCTGAGGAAATAAACCTGCAAGAGGAAATATCCCAGGGGCAGTCACATCTCCCTGAGCCACACTCCTGCTCCCACAGGGGCCCGAGGGACAGGTGGCTCCCAGGGGACTGTGAGGAATCTAGCAGCCCCCTTAGGTGAGGGGCCATTTTGGGAGTGTGTCTCGGGGTCACAGTGGGGGCGCAGCTTCAGGCCTGGCGGTCGGTGGGACACACAAGAACTGAGCCGCTTCTCCCTTCCAAGGGGTATCTGGATTTAGACTCCCAAGATGAGATAGTTGAAGGGCATAGGGCAGAGTTTGTTTTTTAAAGTAGGTTTTGGTAGGGAAAAGCTCGGGATCTGCCTGGGCATGGCCTGTGCTCAGATGCACCTTGACGTTCTCATGGGACCTTCCTTGGTTGGAACTGTGGCAGGAATCAGCCCCAGCTCTGGTCATGATCTGCAATCAGCTATCAAGCTCCAGTTTTCTTGTGCTGGTAAGGTTTTTACTTTGCCTTCTCACCTAATTGACAGTTTAGTAGGATTTCTCTGTTGGTTGTCTACATTTGTAATGTTCTGAAATTTAGTGTGTGGATTATATGTGCTACTTAAATGCATCTCTTCTGCTATGTAGGCTTCAGCACTTGTGCACTACTGAAAAAATTTGCAGAACGTTCTGATTTATGCTTAGGCAGAAAATACTTTTTTCTACTTGCACTTAGCATCTCATTAATCATTGCTGCAGTCACGATGTCTTATTTGTGATGGGTTGGTTGCCTCAGTCTTTTATAAAATAACATGTACAGTGCTTTTATTTATTCTGTTCTTTTTTTCACACTGCCTGCTACGGTCAGAATCAGAGGGCAACATAGTGCTTGTATAGAAAACCCTCCTTCAGTTATATCAGTAAAACCAAAGTTATATTCAGTCTTTGTGAATTGCAAATTAAACCTCCAAAGTGTATAGAAATCTGAGGCAAATGTAACCCTTCTATGTTATTTTGATAGATATAGACTGATTAACAAGTTGAGAAAAACAAAATGACTTGCCTTTCTTGCATTTTATCAGAGGGATGGAATTCACATAAGACAGGAGTTTTAGGATGATATGTTTGTACAATTGAAAAAGATGCCATATGAAAACTCAAAAATGTGTGGGTCTTTCCACCATAGCAGGCAGCTCAAACTCTTCAAAGGAAGGCAATGATGACTTGAAAAACAATCAGAATATCTGGAAATTAGCAGATTATATCTGAAATTAATATTTTGAAATTATAGATAGCCAGAAAATATGGGAAATTCATTATTTATTCTCCCACTGTATGGCATTACTAGAAGTAAGGATTAATTTTTTTTTTTTTTCATTCCTGGAGACCTCACAGGGTGAGCTTTGAAATAAGACAAGGACCTTTGTTAGTGACAGGACATAGCAGGCAGATAGTAGAGGCCAGAAACTTGTGAAGAGGAACCATCTCTAACTGCCAATTTTATAAAGATGGCATTGTTCCTTGTCAAATACTGGCACTGATTTTTGTAAACCTGCTCACTGACACTGCATATCACTAATCATATGAATCGAGCATTTCCTTATTTTTAGGTAGAGTTGCAGGTTTTTCTTAGTTAATTGGGTAGGAAACTATTTTTTAAGTCTTATGATAATATTTGCCTTGTTCTTCAAGTGAAGCTATATGATAAATGAATTGTATACCTACATATTGAATATAAATGCTTTCATAAACATCCCAGAGTATTTCTGGCATTTGCTTTTCTGTGACTGTTTTTCTGGCAGACACTTTTCATGAACCATGACTATTCTTTTCCTTTATTTTTCCAAATATATTGATATGTATGTGCAGAGAAGTGGAGACCAGCTGGGCCCACCAATAGAAATAGTAACATGTTTAAAACCAGTCTGAGCATTTAAAGAACTTCTCTCAGCTCAAGAAGTTGGAGTTACTGTGGAATTCTCAGTGCTATGCCTGTTTGCTGTAATAGCTAGAAATCCTCGTCATGGATTAGTACCATTCTGTATTAGAGACTAAACACACATGCAACAGAAGAACAGTGTAAAATGAATATAAAGCAAGAAGTAAAACTGGGAAACAGGCAGGTTAGGGGACACAAGAAAATACTGGATACCATAATAGGTTTCATCTGAAGAATATTTCTTTTTGTTCATAGTGTGGGCATGAGAAAGACATTCTGATATTTAGAAATTCAGGATCAGTCAACAGGAAGCAGCAAAATAAGTCTGCACATTTCACAACCGGGAGGAAGATTCAAGATAAATTTGCAACTAGACACACATGATGTTTGCATTGTACAGAGGCTGTGTGAAGTGATTTAGTTTGCCCAGCTTTCAAATTTTATTGTTACATAATTAACCCTTTTAAATTCTCTGCCTATTTATAATAAACAAGGAGAAATGGGAGAATGTTTTATTTTCCAGTTTCTAAGTAATGATCAGAGCAGGTCAGTGAAACATTATCCCTTTGATAAAGCTATAAAAGTTCAGGTTCTTTTCCTGTCTTTTGTTTGTTTGTTTGCCCATTTCAGTTGTCTCCAGGTGTCCTGTGCTTTTCAAGACGACAGGAAGGGGAGGATGCTTCTAAATAATATGTTGCCCTGACTTCATAAGGCTTGTTTTGTCTGGGAAATGAATTATGTAAACCTTCTCCACCCGAAACTGTTTCAAGTCAATTAATTGTTGTAATTACTTAAGATTTCTTTTTAATGAATATGACACTCAGGGGATTTGATGATATCCTGTCATCTATAGGCCTGATAAATGAAATGTGATTTGTGGCTTGCTGCAAACTGAACCTTTGTACTTGAACAATGCCTCTCTTTCCTATGTGCTCATTAAATGAAAGAAATGCCCTTGATGGAATTAGGAACATTTGTTCCAGTCGGTCCCTAGTAAGGATGGATAGCATCGGCAGATAAATTTTGGCAATTTACCCCTTTTGTTCTCTCCTCCTTTAAATGCAGGTCTTGTTAACACACAGACAATTACTCAGGCCAAACACACGACCTCAGTGAGGTCACCTATTGTAACTGAGAGTAGTTTAGCTGCTCCATCTTGCATCTCCATCAGGTGCCCTGAAATAGGAAAGATTAGCAGACAGTCAGTGCTGAAGAAGACCAGTTCAGTATGATGGTTTTTTATCCTGTCTTTTGTACAGCCTTCTTCACCTCTACCAACACTTTTCAGTCAGAACAGCCAAATTTGACTAGCAAAGCACCTTCCCTTGGTTTTTGTGCAGCACTAGTTTCCAGTGCGCAAGGCTTAGTTTCCAGTGCCTCCCGAGAAAATCAGAGCTGCCCAGTGCTGCCGATGAAGATAAGCAATCCATGAAGCAACATGAAAAGCAGCCATGAAATCTGCACTGGGCTCCTACAAGCAGTGAGACTGCTCATATATCAGTTTCAGTTAACCTGTTCTCCCCTACATTGCCATTAACATAATCTAATCACCAGTGCTAGGGAAGTACAAAACAGGTGGCTTTTCCTGATTGAATTTCCACTGGTGAAATGGGGATTACTGCTTTTATTGCAAGACCTTTCCTGATTATCCTGTGAGTCCATTACACATCATAAAAGTCATACCAAAACATAGTGTCTTGGTCATAGTTTGGAATGTAAAGGCAATGAATTACTGTGTATTGGAAGCAAAGATCACTTTGACATTTTTGCAATCAGGAGAGGGTGCCTCAGACATGTGTAGCTGTCTAAATGTGGCAGTCATGGGTAGTGTAAGTGCACAAAAGAGACAGCATCCCTGATAATAGAAGAAAATTAACAAACAGAAGAAACTGTTTGGAATAAACTCCTTATATTAGTTATTTAGGAAAAACAAGTGAATATGAAGAAAAGGAAGGTAAAAAATGTGAGGAAAGTGTAACAAGAAAGCACTGGACCAGTGTCTGGGACAAATATGCCATGGAAGAGAAGAAAACATGGAATTTTCACAGAAAGGGATTATGCACTTTGTGGCTCAAAATCCAGGAATGATTGCAGAGGTTTCAACAAAATGACATAAGATTCTGAATCTTTCATAAACTCTTAACCCCGCTTCTTTGTGCTGATGTAACAGAGACTGTTCCACTCTTCTTCCCCCCACCCCCATCCTGCCCTTTTTCTCTCTGGGTTGTCAGGAGCTATAGGCAAGGATACAGGTGTACAGTAAAGTGCAAGGAACTGGTTTTCCTGGCTTGATGGGCCCAGCTGAAAGAGTAGTATCTGGAAGTATTATGAAACTGATTGTCTTTGGCGCATTAATTGGATGGAAGACATTCAGATCACCTTTGATTAGATGAACTTTTGAAACTACTGAGATTTATCAGTGCACAGATCTTATTCTCAGAGGACTCAAGAGAAAGTGTCCCATTAACTTAATGAATCAGGCCGCCAGAGAACAACTGCTCTTGAAGTCAGAATGAGAGATTTCCCATCAGCGGCACAAATTCTGCCAATAAAGGCAACAGGATTTCTCAAGTGAAATGAGATTAGAATATGTCTCCCCTGATTTTCAGTAGTTAAATGATTGACTATCCTGTAATAGGCTAATTATTAGATTTCCCTTCAATTTTTGTGTTGCACGAAGGAATGAAAACTTTCTTTCCCCACCTAGATTGTGTGGCAGCTGTGGCCATGTTTCATGAATGCTGTTGCAAAGTCTTGACCTTTGAAAGGTGGCATGGTGCATTTTCCAACCTCATCTGCCTTCAACAAGGTGTCACCAGCTCTGGAACTTCTGGCAATTTGACAAAGGCATCTTCCCACATGTCAGTTCTTGTTATCCACTCTGTCTTCTTCACATATGACACACATGTCAGTTCTCATTTTTCCACTACTTGCTTTGTTTGTCCCTTCACAGGTGGGAGATTCCACATTCTCTTTTTTGAACCATTTCCAGGATGGCTCTTATTTCCCTGCAATATCTTCCTGGCCTTGCTTGACAACTTAAAAGATCCTTTTTGTCACTGATGATTTGTGGTTCTTCACAAAGGAAAACAGCTTTTTAAAGTCTCTCTTAGTTAGCTGTAGCATTTCTGTGCCTTTTTAAGGATTATATTTTTCCAGCTCCCATAGATAAGTTGTTGCTAAATGTTTTTTACATATTTCTTATGCAAGTTGCTCACCTTGGAGTGCTTGTTTAGCAACAGCAATGAATACTTTTATAGCTTCTTTATTCCCTTTAAAAATATTTTAAGAACTGCTTGTTTCATCATTATAACATAGGATTTCTGTGAAATACTAACATCCTAATTTTACAGATGGCAAAACTAATACCGACCTACCACATACTCCTGCTTAGACTGCAGGACTCCAAGTAGTGTTATTTGTGATGGGGCATGGACTGCAAGGCTATTCAAATCACTGATCACCACCTCTCCTCTCACCCGTAAGTGAAAGAGCAGGAAACAGAGATTATGGAAATATATTCTTGCCAGTCTGTCATTCATAAATGCAGGGAGTATCTGGCTGTGCCCCTCATAGCTGCTCAGTGCTCTTTGAAATTGGTGGTTCTAGGGAAGACAACCAAAACTTACAAGGAATTCCTGTTGCCTTCCAAGTGGCCATGAAGGTTGAAACATCCCATATTTCTGGCCCTGTTACTCACATGCTTGGACGTCTGCAGTGAAGAATCCAATGAGAGCTGAGGCACTGTGCAGGTACTGTTCAAATTGCATATGATGGCTGCGCATAATTATTTATCTGAGTGATGAAATTAAGAGAAATGTGGTCATTTAAGTAACTCCTAAGCCCTGTTTCTCCTTCCGTGTGTGACTTTTTGCAGTTCTTCACTTTTTGAAATACAGTTTATAACAATTTTATATCAAAATGACATCACAATTTAGAAGCAGATAATAAAGGCATCCCATTGCTGAGGTGTCCTCCTGTATAAGACTAGACTACCTTGGACCACATACTAATACAATTGTCTTTTCTAGACAGTTTGGGATTTTTATACCACTATTTTATTTTTTAGTCATTTTTCGTTTGTTTTTTTGTTTGTTTGTTCCTGTCCGAGTTGAGAAGCTGCTAGCACAAAGTAGTATGAATAGTTATGTTTGTCTCATCTTTCCGAGTTCTTCTTTTAATGTAGTGCACTGAGATTGCTCAGTCAATGACCTCTGTCAAACAAATCCATTACCTTGTTTTTACATAAATTTTATAGGGACAGGATGTGTTCTTAAAGTTAGAAATGTTTTTTTAGTAACTGGCTAAATGACAAACAAGTGATAGATGAAACTGTAGTGTTAATTTATATCAAAACGTTCTTGCCGTTTTTACACAAAATGGAGCTGCCAAACTGAGAAATCTGTCTTGCGCAATTCAAACACAATTCAAATGAAAGATTCAAAAGAATGCACAATCTAAACTTAGAAGCAAGTTAACTGACATTATCAAATGAGAGGTATTAGAAGCCTTTAAAATGCTCTTCTCCATATCAGACAGTTTCCAGACAAAATGATAGATGTAATATTTTATTATTGTAGATAGAATGCATGCTTTCAGAAATTGCCTTTAGGTACACACTTTTATGCTACACAGTAAACACTTTGAACTGTGTGTCTCAATAATAAAAACATTAAGAACCACCCATTTACATTTGACATGCTCTTCTCTGTTATTTATGTGAGTGAAATAACAATGTCTACTTCAGAGATATGATGTGGACATTTATTAATGGATGTTTTCTCAAGTTTTCACAGTTCTAAAATGCAAAGCATTTCTGTTGTATGTATCTGCATGTATATATTACAAATATATGCAAATCATCCTGTGAATGTATTGTTCTTGCTGTTCTAAATCTTTATTCACTTTTTGCTTCCCGCATCAAAATCTTATTTTAAAAATCATTGGTACCATAAGTGTGAAATACAGTCAGCTATTTGAATGTCTATAAATCAGCCATCTGTGATACACACTGTAGCAACAAAAAAAGGAATCAAGTTTGCCAGTAAATGCTACTCTGATAAATCTAATTTTCAGTATAAGGTATCGCTAAGGATATATTATAACTCGTTTCATGACTCTAAATGGGCAAATAAGTTATTTCTCTCTTTACTAATTGTACTGTATGTGGTGATTTAGAGTAGTTTGAATTTAGATTTTTACTTCAACAGTAATTACATTCATCTCAAGGAACTTGGTTCTGTGCTTTTGAAGATGTTAATTGCATTGTACACCACTGTAATCAAGAAACCAAAAAAGCCATGCAAATTTATATATTTTAGATAACCAGAGCACTTTAGGGGACAAAGGACAATGTATTCTCTTAGCTAGTGTTGTACCCTTCACGCCAGTGTATCGGGAAATAGGTTTTAGAGGAAAAGCATGGCAGAAATCTTTAGGAGCATGTGTGCTTCTAAACTGGTTTTTGCTTGTTATTTTGATCTCTCTCTGCTTTTTTTTTTTTTTTTTTTAGATTACCTTTGTCCTTTGCAAAATTTCAGGATTTTTTTAAGGACAGCCAAGTACAAGTTTTGTGATTATTAAACATACCACCCTAATAACTTCCACACTCTGGAGGTTAGATCAATAAAGACACACTTCCATAATGACCCACCCAACTCACTGCACTGAGGGCAGCTGTTCAAATGAAGCAACAGTGAGCCAGAAGAGAGTCTGGCAATGGAGAAATAATGTCAGGCATGGCCATAAAAGTATATGCAATGCAAGTGCAGAGGCGGGGTGGACTCTAAGACACCCAAAATCCCCCCATGCACACACACACTCCATTCCCCAGTTTAGACACCATGATGCAGGAGGGAAGCAGGACACTGCAATGCAGCATTCTGCACACCTTCATGTGCAAAGATTCTCTCAAAACATAAGAATGGCACTGTCCTGGTGCCTGTCCTGGTACAGTGGATGTGTGCAGCAGATGCAAAACAGAGCACCTTCATGTGCTTTATTTAGTGAAATACAGTCCCCAAGTGATCAGAAAGTACATGATGAGATCACCCCCATAAACAAGGTAAAAGGATGTTAAACGCTATGATGGCTTTCCATGAATAAATCTCTCTGCATATCTACATATCTCAATTAACAATTCATCTCTGGATGTTCCTAGACTCCAAGTCATGAATTTATTTTGAGTATGGGTACAGGTACTGCACAGCATCAGGCAGCTGAGCAAGTAGGTATGTCTTTAGCTAGCTCAAATTAGAGCACATATTCCTGTTACGTTTTGGAGTTGGTATGGCTTTTTTACTAAATTCAATTTCTTCAGGAATTTCTTTTTATTGACTTCATTTTGTAATGAATCTTACTTTTATATGCACCCAGATGAAAAGTAAGAAGCACAAAGCCAATTAGAGGAAAAGTAAATAAAATTATGCCACATAGTTTCAAATATAATTAAGAAAAAAAGTGTTTCCCTTGGTTTTGTTTTCAATCAATCTGAATACATTGTCTCTGTACAGTACTTTCTCACCTGTACTTCAACCATTTCATTTCCAAAGGTAGAAGGAGGAAGAAGTAGGATACACAAGAGAAATGCACTTTATGCCACTGGACTTTTTCTTGAGCTTGATAAAGGATTTAAAGGGCAATGTTAATAAAGCACTGTGGAATCTTCCTTGGCATAGTTAAACTGGTTAAAAAACTGATTTCTCATTTATTTAGAGTGTCTTTTATTGTTTTATGATCTGCAACAGTACATCATAGATCATAATCAGATGTACAATAAATAAAAATTACCAATGGGGTGACTTAAAGAGATGTGCTTACCCTGATTTAAAGCCCATGTAGTATTTCCCCGAGGAAACCTAGCAAAGGTGAAGTTTTGGGAAGAGAAGCTAGAATGTATTTGTGCTTGGCAAAATAAGTCATCCAGAAGAATGTCAGTATTGGTGAAATATTTGTATGGGGAAATCATAATTGAAACTGCACAGACAAAAAGAATTAATTTTAGCTAGTCTAATTTTGTAAAGGGCTGATGCCAGAAGGCTGGCAAGAAACAAAGTTATAGGATAATAACACTGCCAGCAGTGTTGGAAGAGGGCTCCAAAAATAATTAAAATATCCTAAAAATAACACAGCTTAAAATAATAATAATTAATTTTTAGGCATTTTTTATTAACTTTTTAGGTTACAAGCCTGTAGGATTTTAATTCATGTTTTCATGTGGTTCTTTGCATCTGCCAAGAAACTTCTAAGAAAAACTAGTGAATGGAAGCTCAGATTTTTATTAAGTCTATGTGACTGTAGGAGTTTGCTCAAGAAGGCTACTAAATACCATGGTAAAATAAGAACTTGGCAAGACTGTATATGCTGACACATTTAAAAAATACATATGACACACAAACATGCTAACCTCTATCTTTGTATGGAAGAAAAGAAAAACAAGGGACTTTTCAGAACTCTATAACTTTTCTTCTTGTAGTAAATTTTCTACCAGGCTTTGGCAGGTAGTAAATCTTCAAAAGAGAAGTAAATATTTCCTGTGCTATAGTCTTTGTATGGAATACATACATAAGAAGCAGAAAGGCAACCTTTTAACTCTACAGTATTAAACCCCTTAATAAAAAATATGAACAGAGATGGAGAGAAAGCTGGACAGATGCAATACTTAAACATGCTCCTTTAGGGATTCCTGTGTGCTCCTGAGCTCTTTTTCGTCACCATAAGCTCTCTGCTAGGTGTGAAACCATAAGCATATGAAAGCCTGTCATGCAGGTGTATTTCTATACCTGCCACACTGTGAGCTCACCATGTCTCTGGCCCTGAGGAGAAGTTCTCTTTCCTTGCAGCAAGATTATGTTTTTAAAATCTGACTTTTAAACCTCTTACTGAATTTTTTAATGGATTAAATTCATCATGTCACCAGCTGCTGTGCAGCTAATAGAGCCATAAAACACTGTATTAAAGGATTACCCATGTAAAATTTCCTTTTGTGCTAATGTGAATTTTAATACTTTTAACATTTAGTTGAGATGGGAATGTCCAAGAACAGCTTGTTCAATAGGTTGTTCTACAAAATTAAGTTCCTCAGCTCATCACAAATGCCAGGACTCCATTAAGTTGAAATTTTACAGAGAGGCTAAGATGATTCACTGTATATAGCATTCACAGGGAGAAAGGCAACATCTGCTTCTCTATTAATGCTATAAAACAAGGAAGTAAAACACACATGAGCACTGTAACTGCAGGGAAACTGAGCTGAGCAGCTGAGAATCCTCACTCTAAATTAGGTGGAGGTCAGTTTATGCCAGACTGTACTTGGGGTGTAAGAACTGAAGGAATATGAAATCCCACTCTCTGAAGCAGGGTGACAACTGTAGGCCTTGTGTTTAATCTCACATTAATGTAAAGTCAGGAGGAATTTCATCAAAGAAAGTTATTTAGCTTGGATAGGAGGTGTGGGGAAGAGAGGGATAGTCGTGCTTTCAGAACAGGGAGTGAGACCTTTCGATTTATTCTTATCTATAAACAGTAATTAACCAAGTAACATTCATGTACCTGAAATCACGAAGTGACTGCAAATAAGATGCAAAAGGTTACAGTTTGAATTTCTTTCAGGTGACAGCAACAAAATGGTCTTCTCGGGGATTCCTCTTTGCAGTAGCTATGGGATTAAGAGCAGGATGCCTTTCTGACTTTTAACTCCTATTTTGTGCAGAATAGAATAGGTTAACAGAATGCTAGTAGGCATTAGAAAGATCCTCACCAAGCTTCTTCCACACTATCTTACCCATAAAAAGGATCACTCACAGAAATCAGCATCACTAACTAGATGCAATCCTTGATTACTGCTGGAATGAATACAAAATTAAATACTCAGACCTTGCTTATACTGGCTTTTTCCAGCTCTGCACAACAGGATATACTTGAAGGAAGGGCAAAAAGTGGGCAAAAAATGGCACTCCAAGTCCAGCAACAACTGCACTGAGCACCACTCTTGATAGTGCAGCATTTGAGCAGAGAAGATTGTCAAAAATATGGAAAACTAAGTTTTCTTGTGACCCTAATACCATTTGAACAAAAAATAATGATCAATAATGCAGACAAGTCATTTTTTGTGTTTTCAAATCATCATGTGAGAATCATTTTCTCCTTATGGTAGTTTTTCTGGGTGCTGCTCATCCCAAGACCAGCTAATGCATGATGCCACACACTTTACCCTACTGACTGTGCCTGATTGTGCAGAGAGTGCTTCCAAATTCCTGGGGCATCCAGAGTGCTTCTTCCATGCCACCCTGTGCATGTGGGAAAGGAGGAGGAACCTGCTCATACTAACCCAGACTCCACGCAGTCTGGAAGAGAGGAAGGTGGCTGCCTTTGTCACCCACTGATTCCAAAGTCACCACAACAACTGCCAGCAACCTCCTCTGTAGAAGCCTGTGTAGGTGTTTACCTTTGAAAGTATCCTGAAGGGGAGGGATGGTCTCAGCCAGGAGCCTGATCAGTGTGCAGAGGAAGACAACAGAACAGCCAGTGGATTTTAGGTTCTCAAAATGCTTTAAAAATCCAGTAATGAGCAGTTGATTGCCGTATAAATATTTCCCAATTTGGGAGACTTTCCATATAGCAAATATCTCATACTGCTAAATTATTTGACAAAATTCTGTGGTAGTGATAGTAGTAGTAATAGTACTGGTACTAGGAGTAAAGGTTCCTGATGCTCACTTTGGAATAAAAATAGGGACAGTTATCTAAAATCCAACATGAGATTGGTGAGGAAGTTTTAACAGGAATATACTTGAGCTGCTGTTCCTTGCCCCAACTGAATTTTCTCCACAGCTCCATATTTTGTTCTCCATGTGTGTTAGTGTTCTGAGAGCCTGTCGTTTCTGATCAGAATGAGAAAGGCTAAAGAGATAATATTTCAATAACATACTGGCCTGATCATAAAATAACTCAATGGAAATGTGTAAGTGCCTCAGGCAGCACAGCAGGATAGTCAGCAGTCAGATGATTTCTATTCTGGGTTTCTTTTTTTTATGGTTACATTTTCTGTTATATCAGACATACCCTCAAGTCTTAGTTATGCTTTTATTCAAAAGGAGATCTGCAGTATAAAGACCTACAAAACTTATTATGATATATTACTGTAAAGAAATAAAAGTTGGTGCCGCAGTAGCATATTGATAAGGACAGGCCTGCCACATTAATTGACCTTTTTCATCTCAACCACCAGGGCTGAGGACTAAGCATCTCAGTTGCTTAGCAACAAGGTCACGGCTTTCAGNTTTTTTTTTAATTTTTATTTTATTCTGTTCTGTTGATCGTAATGCTTAGAGGGCAAAAGGGAAACCAGGGTCTGAACTTTTACAGATATAAATAAACAGCAAGTTAGTACTGAAACCACAGGCACAGGTTCCTGCTCAGTACCAGTCCTGAAGAAATGCTTTTGATTTTTAGAACATCCATAGATGTTTACAGATAGATCATATTATTCTTTTATATGCATAAAATATATCTGTACATACAAATCACTAAGTGACCCTGGACAATATACATCTATTTTTTGGACAGCAGGATGCAGCAGAAAAGTAAAGAGGGGTTCCTATTGTCCAGATTCTATTTTAGCATTCTATCATAAACATTAATGCTCGCTGCTATGTTTAATGACAAGGCTTTAGGCAACACAACATCTCCTAAAGGTCAGCTTAGAGAGCAGTTTGTTTCTTACCTCCACAGCATGAAATACAGGGAAAAGTCAACACTTCTTTTAAACTTCAATAAAGGCCAGTGCTTCCCTGCCAGAAAGCAAAATGTTTGTACACAAGAGTAGCCAAATGTTCACTGCAGTTTTCTACTGAAGAGCAATCTTATTGCCAGAGTTATAAAATCTATATTGTATTTCCAAATAGTCATCACGAAAAATGATAAACGGCACCATGAGTTTCATTCTACCTTCACACTAATTGTTTCCTAGCCTAAATTTGAGTTGGGAGGCTTCTGCTTTAGACCTAATGTAAATAACTACATGGTTTTCAGTGAATAACATGTTTAATCTAAAATAAAAGCCAGTACTTTCTTCTTACAAAAATCAGTTATGGTTAAATCTAATATTAATATGGGCCACAAAAAGGAGATTTTTTAATTTTTTCCATTTACAGTTTTACTTTAAATAGTCTAGACCTTCCCTGGAGTGTTTTAATCTTTTCTCACTGTTGCTACATGGCAACAGAAGTATTTGTATGGAAGTTTTTCACAGAATCATAGGAGCACTGAGGATGGAAGTGGCCTCTGGAGATAGGTTAGTCCAATCTCCCTGGATAAGGTTCTTACTTACATCTTCTGTTCTTGAGGTGGAACAATCCCAACTCTCCTAGTCTCTTCTCATACAATGCTCTACACCCTTATTCATCCTCATGGTCCTATGCTGGCCTTGTTCCAATGTTTCTTGTACTCAGAAGCCCTAAACTGCATCCAACATTCCAAACTGATGTAATCAGGGCTGTCATATCCCACCCACTGTTCATTCATCTAATTTATACCTCTGCAATTCGTCTATGAAGATGCTAGAGTGTCAAAAGTGTCAAAATTGCCAATATAATCAATAACCACTGGTCTCCTCTCAACCACAAAGCTAGTCCTCTCATCACAAAAGCAATCAGGTTCCTGAACTGTGGTTTCCCCTTTGTAAATGCATTCTTCTCTTCCTCCATGTTTTGAGAAATCGTTTCCAGGAGGACTCACTACTTGACCTTCCCTGGGACTGAGATGAAGCTGACCTCAATTCACCATGTGAGAGTATCGCATCAGTCCCAGGCATTCAAGTATGTTCATTTATTTATGTAATCCCTAACCCTCTTCTACGGAGGGTAGGTCTTTCTTGCTCTGGAACTTTCACATTGGCCCAAGGCAGCTGGGATTCCTCAAGCTCAGTCATGCCTTTAAGACCAAGGTGAAGAAGGCATTGAGTACCCTGACCTTTTTGCTGTTCTCTGACACCAGATCATCTGCCCCGTTCATCAGAATGTTTGCATATTCCCTGTAGTCTTCCTTTTGCTGCTAATGTCCTAGCAGGAGATCTTATTGCCCTTCGCATCCCTCATCAGATTCAAATCAATGGGGCTTGTTTTTTTCTTACCCAGACAGTGTCCATATATTCCTTCTAGGTCACCTGCCCCTGCTTCCACTCCCTATACACTTCCTTTTTACATCTGAATTTTGACAGAAGCTCCTTGCTCATCTGTGCAGGCCTCCTGCCACCTTTGCTTCATTTCCTGTGCGTAGAGATAAATCATTATTGAGTTTGGAGAATGTGATCCCTCAAAATCAATCAGGTTTCTTAGACTCATCTTCTCTCCAGAGCCATTTCATATGGGATCTTTTTCAAGCAGATCTCTGAAGAGCCAAAGTCTGCTCTCCTGAAAGCCAGAGTTGTAATACTGCTTTTAACCTTTTGTGATGCTTACCTTTTTGCCTTTGTATTTGCATCTCCCCAATTAATGTTTCTTCAGTGTAAGGGGAAAGGGGCAACGACACACAGTTATAAATGGTCAGAAAAACTACTGTGGTTGCAAATTGTCCAGAATAATGCAGGATTTTAAGAACACATTCTAGGCAGGGATGCCTCAGCAAGCTCACTGTATTAATACAATGCCTTCTCTTTCACTTCAGTTACGTTTCTAATAAAATTACCAAAATACCTACACTCAGTGGTTGTCTGGAGCAGCAGATAAAACGGGCACCTCAGTACTGCTTTCTGATCTTGGTGCCCAAAAGGGGAATTTGAAAGCCCTAGTTTGATCCTCACACTTGTGCATTAACTTCCAAGATAGAGTTATCACTAGGGTTACAGATATTGGAGAAGGCTGCGTATCACATGAGGACTGTACAGGACATGGTGATCAAGCATCAGTCTTTGCCTATTTCATGAAGCTGGAGCATTTTGTCTACGCAATGTATTTAAGGAGGTAAATGCATTTAGTCAGGAACATCCATTTAGAAACTGTGATAATGGATGTCATAGATATTACTAGTAGTGTCCTGAAACAAGCCCCACTTGCATAAAAATTTAAATGTCTGCACACATGGTGCCTAGCAATGCCTTTAGTTTGACAATATTTAATAGTTGTGTGCATGGAACCCAGCGATTTGCACAGTTGTTGTTTGATCTTACTTGTTGATTTTAAATAACATCAACAGGATGTTTGCCATGAACAAAAGATCAGCTTTAGTACAATATCTTTTGGCTAATTGAGTTTAGCCTTCTGATATCTTCCTGAACATCCAAATGTTAATCAGCTATAACAGCTAAATCAGCATGGCAGGCTCTGTCTCTACACCAGCGTAGGGTATTAAATATCTATTAACCTTCAAATTATCTGGTTTTGGTATTCATTAACACCAAAGATCACCAAACACTTTTGATGAATTCAAACCTGGCCTACACATAAAAGTTCTGTGAAAGTGTGAGTTTCAATGGTAACACTATGGAAGTGACACATTAGGGGGGTAGGAGCATCAGTGTAAATGTAGTCATATAGCAAGCACAGCCTTCCTGCTGCTCCTTTCCTCCAGTTGTCCTGTGCAAAACCACACCTTTACTAGTGTAGGTAGACCCTTTGTTCACCACTCAGCAAAATGTGATATATAGCCCAAGGACATTTCTGGCCTGGAGAAAGAAAGACCAGTGTAAACCTCTGGCATAAATATGTCAAAACATAGGAGATTATGCCTTTAAATGGTGATAATTGAGACCATGAGCCGTAGCTATGCTAAGATTTCAGCTCCAGCAGCTTCCAGAGTGGCATGCTCCCTTTTTTGTCTCAGCGGCAAATTTCTACAAGGTTCTGCAGGTTATTTGGCTTTGCAGGTGTTAAGTTTACCATGATGGTGAGTCTGAAAACCAGGGAGGATCACAGGCGTATGCCTTTTAATTTTCCTACAGAGTTAAACCAATTTTGTGTGTTCACATGTGCTACTGGAATGTTCTTTGACTTGGAGGACTGGAAAATAAATTCTTGAAAAGATAATCAGTGAGAGCCATTGGCCATTAGGACTCTACAAGAGACCAGTTGAACTGAGTTATGCTGTTATTGGCACAAGCCAGTAAAAAGTATTTTTAATACACAGTGGACTTAGTTTCATTGGAAACAGCAGCTTATAAAAATCAACCAGTGCCCAAAATTTCCAAAAAGAGATTGAAACAAAAGTAAATTTCCTGACGTAAACTACAGTGAGTCCATATTGGACTCCGAGTCTAGACAAAAGGATAGCCAGTACCTGCACAGGTATGTCAGGTTCATTTGGTATAGCAGTAGATAACAGTTTCTCTGCATTAATTTGAGGTCAAAAACTGCTCAAGAGAAATATTTCCTTCTACTCATTCCCTTTGAGACACTTTTTCTCTAGTAATCTTGCAAAAGGACCCAGTGCAAAGTTACTATGGTCATTCTTAATGCACACAGAAAAAAAGCTGATTGAACTTTTTACCTTTTGGTTATGCTTTTGATCTGTAGCCCACATGAGCTCATTAAGATCATATTATTTAGCTTAAACTTCAGATACTTGACCATTTCTCACAGTAGCCCCAGGCTGGGTGCAGAGTAATATTGTTCATGCCGGCTTCCTGGCATGGCAACATGTCATAAAGTATCTGCTAGGATATGACAGAAGAGGTAGGCTGGGGGAGGGAAGATGGAATAAAGAGGCTCAGACACTTAAGAGAGATTGCAAGGAGAGGTCAGTCCCCATCAGATGGTAGGATACAGAATCCCAATTACTCAGGAATGCTCAGTGTTGGCGGCCTGATGCAAACTGCAATAAATCTTATGGCAGGCATTAGGAACACCTGGTTTCAGATGAGAGCACTTAGGTCCATCTAAATCAATCCTCTTTCTTCCCCTTGCCTGCAACTGATCTCTATCTAGTGGGGGGAGGAGGGGCAAAAGCAACAGGCAGGTGATCTTATTATGGGTCTTGTCAGCCTCACTAAAGCAGAACAGGTAACAGACAGAAGAGACAAAAAGGAGAAGGTTTAAACTGTGCAATGTCTCCTGTCACCTGCCTTGAGATTTGAGAGGAGCTTGGCATACGTCATAATACTGGATTCTTTCCAGCCCACACTCAGATGTCAGATGAGCTTGATGGTCATGAGTCCATCCATTAAAAGCTTTCAACACTGCTGACCTCCTGCATAGCTTGGGTCCATTGTTCTACTGGGAGAAGAAGCAGGGAGGTAAACAGAGTTCAGCCACTGTCAGCTCTACTAATCTAAATCAAAACAGTGATTTTAGGGAACTTAGTCTGGCCACATTCACTATAGTCCTACCTTGCTTTTAAAAGACAGATGGATAGCCCTTAATTTTCTTTCATTTTTTTTAATAAGGCCATGAACATTACAATTGACTGTTTACAAATTTGCATATTTTAGCTGTGCTGTCTGAGAAGGTGTAAGCTCTGATTTAAGCATTTTGCCTGGACTGAAACATCAGCAGGATCTTTCTCCTCCAACCTTCTCTCATAAAAGTTATTTAATCTCTCAGTGATCTCTACTGTTCCATTAAATTCTGCTGATATTGGTAAATGATTCAAAGTTTACCAAGGAGGGAGAGATATATATACTTGCACAAGAAGAGGGAAATTAATTATTCCATGAGCTTGTTCCTTGACAAGTAGCCTGAAAATCAGTCATTGGCAAGCTGGGCTTGTGGTTCAGTGTTTCACCCATTTTTTCTTTCTAAGTTTTCTTTTATCCCTATACTTTTTTTTTTTTTTAACTTCCCAAATTATTTTTTCCTTTCCCTCAAGATGGGGTTTTCCCTCTTGAAGAACTCCCATGAGGTTCCCTGAGACATAACAGGTAATCACACGACCCAGTTACACATGGAGAATGTATGCACAGCCACAAGATGGCCTGCAGGTATGTGACTGTCCCAGCATTGCTGTCTGTCTGTCAGCATCCACTGCAAACAGACATATAGTTCTGACCCTCGCTAACACATCTGTAATTTTCCATGAGGAGAAGGGCCAGTTTGAGGCCTTAAACAAGGAAGGAAATAGAATAAGATCTTCATACATGCACCCAGTGGCAGATTGGAGCTTGGTGGCTTCCCCACTGCACCTTGTGAGCAGCCACTGTACTCCCAAGGGCTCCAGGGAGAGTGTCATCCACAGCATCAGCTGTGTGTAATGAAAGCACTGAGAATCTGCCTCTTGGGATCATTTCAGAAATGGTTCTCACTGGGCTACCTCACTGATAATCTTCTCCCCCTGGTATACATAGCAGCACCAAATTCAGCGCACTCAAAGCTACAGGACCTACTGAAAGCTTCACAGTAAATTAAGTACGATTAGCAGAGCAAACATGACTACTGCTAGCCTCATAGTCTTGTAATTATTCTGACAGCACTTATTATTTGGGCCATGTCTCAAATCAGTGGTCTTTGGAAATGAATATCATCATAATTAAGTCTTTTTCAAATAGAGTATCCCTGGATACTGTAAAGATTTGGGGAAGAAGGGGTTAGATCTTCTAATTGAAATAAACATTGCAGTGCCACTTGTCAGACTCTGTCTGGTGAATGCCAGGACACCTACGAAAAGAGCCCATGACCTGGTTCTTCGTGACTGCATCAGTGTTTAGATGCTGAATATTCAAGTTGTATCCAGATGGCACTGTGACACAGATGGCAGGAGAAAATCTGGCTACTAGTGTAAAAAGCCCTGTGTCAGACTGCCTGTGTCCAGCAGTAGATCCCTCATATATGCTGGTCCTCTGTGGGTCTGTGAAACTCTGTATCATTATGCGACTATGCAACTGAAGTGCACAACCTTTCAAACATAGCTCAAGGCAGAATTTCTCAGTGCTTGGCAGCCCCTGTCCATTGCCCATTGCTGCCTGTGAAAGCACTCTGCATTTAGCCTTAGGCTTACATTTAACATCCCTCACCTGAAGAGTTTGCTGGGCTAGGAGCCTGCCTGGCTAGGCTGAACACTGGGGTTTAGTGTCTGAAGTGCATCTCTGGAACCACAGAAACAAGATGCCTCCTTAGGACCCTCTCAGCAGTTATCTTGAGATCTGATGTGGGAAGGGCTGGCATTGTCAGCATCTCACATTCTTTCTGAAGCCAGTGGGATCTATCCATCTTTGCAGCCTCTGGGACCCTGTTAGCTCTACTGCTGTTTCACTGCCCAAATATAGATGGAGGTGACTGACTTCCAGCAGCAAGGCTCAAAAAGCTGTGGCTAGTACAGCTAACAGCATAGTTACCTGAAAATGTTCAACACCTTTCCTGCTCTACACTGACTTAGCTCCGCTGAGTGACAAAGTGGTGGCAATTTGATCCATTTTCAACGACCCCAAGAGTAAGGATGAATTAAGGACTCATCTGTTGAGATCATCAAAATAGGGAAGTGTGAAGTGACTGGAAATGACAAGACCTCATCTCAGAAATAAACTCTAGTAATAAGGATTCGAATTTGTGATAATTGTCTCTGCATAGCAGAGGGCAGGCATGGATATGTGCCGGCAGAGATAAGGGGTAAACTGCCAAATAAAAAGAAGAGATACAAAAGGATAATAATCTTCATAGTTAAAATGTGTGATTTTGACTCTTTAGTTCACAATTTACTGATACTGAAGGTTTTCTATATACTTAAAGATCAGAGGCACGCAGAATTTTAGGCAAGGGAATGCCCGATGCACTTCTCAGAGAGGAGGGGCCACTAGGTGGCACAAAAGTTGCCTAATTTAAGCAAATTCTCTGGTTTGAGATTGGAAAATGTCACTTCAAGGGATGAACTGCAGCTTTATAAACACAACCTTGTAATGCAACCAGCAAGGGAAATATACTGATGTTCAGAATCTCGGGGTACTTTAGGTCCTTGTGGTACATTGTAGGATTAGTGTAGTTCTGCTATTATTGTCTCCTCACTCCAAAAAAAAGCCCAAAACAAAGCTGCTTTGTTTTTTAAAATAGTAACTGATTCAATCTCAGGGAAAAAAAAAAAAAAAACAATTCTGCAAAATAAGAAGAGAAGAAAAAAAATATACCAATACAATGTGTTTTGTATTACAAACCTTAAATATCACCCTCATTAACAAAACAGAAACAACTGAAGAGCGAACGCTTTGGCCTCAGTGGCCGTGCAAGGATGATCCCAGAATTCATCTGACCCCCTGGCCATACAGGATGTTGCACAATTTGCTGCTGGGGCTACCAACTGTCTTAGCAATGCCTTACACACTACAGGAATATCCACAGTCATTCTGGTCAAGGAGAGTCAACCTACAATCTGAAATCACTTTTAATGAGAAGACTTTGATGGGCATTATGTCAGCTTCTTTTAACCTTGGGCTTTTGATTGACTGCTGAGGACTGTCCTTTAGATGATAACAAGGATGCTGTCAGTCCTGCACAGATAGCCTGTACCAGGCTTGAGTGCAAAAGCAAGTACTGAGTATATAATGCATGCTCTTTCTGCTTCAGAACGAATTTCTGCTTGAATTAATCTCACTGTAGGTAGCATTTAAAAAACAGTTATGGATGACACCTTAAAAATTAATTGCTTCTCTCAAAGTAAACTATGGGCCTGATCACAAAAGTGTAACTCCTGAGATCAGTTTTGTGAGGAGAGGAGAGGAGAGGAGAGG
>VXBQ01011586.1:339367-414612 GCA_013400175.1 Phainopepla nitens | reverse complement strand
GAGAGGAGAGGAGAGGAGAGGAGAGGAGAGGAGAGGAGAGGCTATTGGAAAAACTCTTTTTGACTTTCAGCCCTGCTACTGCTAATATGAAAAAGCAAGATGTATCTTTAAGAAGAAATCAATGAAATTTAGTGTTCTGCTGGTTCACTTCTTCATAAATGGTAATATCTGCAAACACCTCTGTACTTCAGATGTCACAGCAAAGCAGTTCTAAAATCCCCAGACAGAGAAATAAAAGGAGGAAAACCTTTGTCAATGACAGCTTTTTCAAAGAAAATGGAGCTTTGTATTGAATATTCAGAGTCCTAGAAACATGATAACATGTTGGAAAAGAAGTATTGTTTTTATAAAAGGACTCATATGAATAAGATTTTGAATTCTGCTGCAGCTCATCTAAGTACAAAATGGCCACTCTCCCCGAGCTATATCCTTAAATGAAGTTATGACTAAGGCATGCAATAAGCTGGGAATTTTTACCCTGGAATGTTCAAAAATACATAGATTCTTTCTATACGTTTGTTCACGACATACAATATTATCACATGATCAGGCTGAAAATATCATTTATCTGCTGGGAAAAATGATCCCTGGTTCCCACAAGATTGCACTCGATATTAGCATTCCACTGTTAAGCGGTTTATAAAGGTTAATAAATAATTAATGGATGTTATAAGCACATTTCAGATATGATCAGTATATGCAATAGATACATATCAGTATGTGCGATTGTAGTTGGTTATGTGGTATTGGGCTGCTGTAGTCCATTTATTAAAACAGCTGCAAATAATTTAGTAACTTTTTCTGCACTTCTTATATCTGGAAGAATAACATGAAGTATGACCAAAAAAGGAAGAAAATTCTTCCACTTTCTCAGTAGTACAAGTCAGTTTAATTTGACTTTCAGTTGGTCCTAACAAATTATTCAGTTTTATCATTGTTATTTTAACTCTAGAATCTATTAAATGAGATACTAATCCACGAGATTTAAAATCTTTACTGTGGGAGAGCAACAAGCCTCTGAAACAACAGGAGAGATTAGCATTTGATAAAAATTCTTAAGGAATTAAACTTGCATATTGTAAATGCAGATGTATATAAGAAAGATCTGTGGTACAATACATCTTGTCATTTTCCCACTGTAGCACTAATTGGGAAACTGGATCATACAAAAATTTTGATATGGGATCCGGTGCATATTTTCTCCCCATTTTTGATAGGACCAAACCTGAGGTGGTTTTTGGGGTTGGCGGTTTTTTTTGGCTGGTTGGTTGGTTGTTTTTTTTTAAGAAAATATATTCTGAGCAAAGACTCCAAGAAGGTAGTAGGAAATAAAGGGGATATACCTCTCTGTACCAGCTGAAATTACCCACTCTGTCTTATCCAAGCTAATAGTAGATGAAATCTTTCTATTTGAGCTGGCTGTTGGCTTCACCCTGTTGCTCTGCCTAGAGCCTCTGACAGAGCAGCTGATAAATGCAGCTGCTGGAGTGTACAGCATCGCTGCCTTTTGCCACACGTGCCATCCTTTCTCCAGAAGTTGCTGCCTCGTGCCTGTGGCTGCAGAGCAGAACATGAGAGGCCTGAGGTGCAGGTTCATGTCACTCCCTCAGCTGTGCAACAGGGTGACTGCCTAGGGCATTACATGGAAGGAGGAAGCATTAGCATTTTTGGACAGCAAAATTTGCAAACTCTTTTTGTTCATCTTCCTCGGGAAAACAGAAAGTTTCTAATGTCACATCCCTCATATTTTCATTTTTGATCTGATACTTAACTTTGTCTTATCCTTTAGGCTGTCATCGTATTTCAGATCTTAGTCTCATGAAGAGCTGTAAACTGAGAGCAATATCTAATTCCTTCTCAATTAAATCCTTCCCAGAAGATCAGGAACCCTGTTCAGTGTATTTCTGTGAAACAGGGGCCAAGACATTCCCAATACTTTTGCAAAAATTTTAGTCAATGTGGAATTATTGCTTTTAGAAATATGTATTCATTTAATGATTAACAGCAACAACAACAGTAGTATCAGTAGCAGCAGCAGTAACAACAATAACATAGCAGTAGTAAAATAAATACACCTCGTCTACACCTCAAGGTTAAAATTTCTGGGTTTTGAGAAGATGTTAAAAACTGGTTAGTCAATAGTAGCCAGGAAGATGGTAACAATAAAGGGGGAAAATTAAATAACAGCTACTTAAGACACATGACCTATTTTTGCGTAGAGAAGGATCCAAATTCGAATCTGAACTGACTGAGTTGCCTGCTTACTTCATTTTGCCTAATTATTACCCACCAGTACTTAGAAATTTTTCCCACTGCATATCACAGACTCATTAAGATTATATTTTGATGAAAATAACCCATTTTGTTTCCATTTGCAAATTCACCAGTTTGTGTTTTTGGAAACCCCAAGTCCCAGCACTTCCCCAAGGATTTCTGAGTTCCCATAACATTCCCTATCTCTGCAGTGAGGACTAAGGGGAAAACTCTGGCCCCTAAAGCCAATGACAAAACTGATATTAGCACACTGAATCCAGAATTTGAGTAGCACACTATATCTTGTGGATTCTTATCTCTATTTCTTTCTGGTTTCCCAGAGTTATTGCACTTCCAAAAGATGCTGTGCTAATTAACTAATCAGTGCACCGCATTTTCTTTTCAACATAAAAAGCTATTTTTTCTACTTAATCATTCACCATGTCAAGGAATTAAAAAAGAATATGTTGAGGGGTTTGCCCTTGATTAAAACATAAAATGTGGTAATAAATATTTTTTTATTGGTTATAATACCTTTACTTTATTAGGAAGATAAGAGACTGCTGGTTAACTGATCATGAAATATTAATTTAAAAGAAAAATATATGATAGGGAGTTATTTCTGTTGTGTCTGCCTGGTTTTTATGTCTTCTTGTCTTCCTTTAAAAAAAAGGGGGCTTTTCTGGTTTGTTTCTTATTAACTACTTGATGTGATATTACCCAAGTCAGTGCAGTGAAGCAGCAGATTTTGAACTGATGTTAGCACTTGCTTTACTTGCTTGAAAATGCTATTCTGGTATATGAATTTTTTTAAGTAGAATGAAAAATAAAAAAAATAACTTTTAGCACTGATTTCAGCAAAACCTTTAAGTATACATACTTCATATATACTATATCTACTTTACATCTGATTTAAAGTATCTGAAACATGCACATGTCCTTGAGCTTAGTGCTTATAAGGATGAGTTGAAACCTTTGCCAAAATACTTCACTGAACTGGGGGGGTGACACACACCTCATTTCAAAAGTCACTTACCAATATATTGTAATTCTCGTTATGCAAATCCACCTAAAACTGCATAGCAAGTTTGACATTTAGAAAAAACCTTAGTGTTCTAAGGTGTTCATTGTATATTAACAGCACATTACAATATTTGTAAAATAATAAAATCTTATTTTTCAGGTATGTTTTACAGCATCTTTATTTCTAACTCCACTAATGCTACATAGTTGGGGATCTTATATGCCTACTTCTCATTTAATAAAAAAAAATCTTATTACTGTAAAATTCCATTACTCTCATGCCTCCCTATGTAGTACAATGTTAAGTACACTACAATACCGAGTCCCAGATGGAATACAATGCTGTAATTCAATTGAGGGATCCTGCTAATGTCCCACACTGAAGAATATTGCTTAAGGGTTTGGGTATGGTAGCAAACCTCTCAGCCTGGAGACTGAATTACAACCTGACTATTCCATCTGGGCCTTTGTGCCACTGTTTGTAGTGTACAGGACCCTGATTATTTGCAATACAGCTGTAAAACAATTATTACAACAAAAAAAGAGGAAGAAAAAGCACTGTGAATTAAAGTTTGTCCATAAGAATTATGCTATTATAGGACAGCTGGGGTTACAATGAGCATGGAACAGAAAGAGAAGGTTTTCGAAACGTGTTGGAGATTGCATGGAGCTCTACTGAAGGAGGGTTCAACCCAGCCATTCCCAGTTCTGTTAGAAAGGATCAGTGGTTGACTTCTCAAAGAGTTTGAGCCTTGATTTAGTTGAAGAGATAGTCATGAAGATAATAATCTCCTCCCTTTAGATGTCTAATATCACGTTTGGCCCTGAAGCCACCTGCCAAACTTCCAGCTGACTCTTGTGGCACCCAAAATCTCCAGTCCCTTAGTTTTCAGCAGTACAGCTTACTCACCACCAACAGGTGACCAGAAGTGCTTCTATCGTGACAGAGATGCACAGCTCATATCAAAGCCTTTCCTGCAGCTCCAGTTGCTTTTGTTGCTGCTGCTCTGTTCTTAGTGGAATATTGGAACACCAGAGGAGCCAGGCACAGGAAGAATAACCATGGCTCTCTTGCTCAGCAATTACATCACTGCGGCCAAGGTTCATTTATGCTGGAGAAATTTAAATTGGAAAAACAAAAAAGTGAGTGGTACTGTTGCAAAGCATTTTAACAGCTCTGAGGCAGAGTAAACCAAAGCCTTCTCCATCTCTCAAATGGTGTTTGGCTGAAAACAGGAGCTGGTTTTAAAACTATGCCAATCTGTAAAGCTCTCAGTGCAGAGTACCCCCTTATGAGATCAATACATCGGAGTTATGCAGACACCAAGGAAAAAACTGTAACTGGTTAAATGGATGCCCTTCACTGCCATAACAGAGGGAAATGAGAGCTGAAAGGAGGTTTGTTATGGGGCACCCCCTTGAGCCAAGGTGCACTGAATGTGCTGGACTGCTGGGTCACTGGGGTGTCACAAAGTTGTGGATTACCAAGTACCTCTCTTATGCCTCCCTTGTTGTCAAGAAATCTGTACCTTTGTAGAATTACCAATAAAACAGTCGTAGCAGCAGATTAGGTTTAAAAATCTACCTAATGTAGCGTGAAATTTAGAGTGTATGCTCCAGCGATCAGAGCTGCAGTGTTGACCCATTATGCTTTGCAGTCACATTCTTCCATTTTCACCCTTTGAAGCCACAAAGGGAGGGGGAACAAATAACACACTTGCAACCATTTTCTCTTGTGTTTTTTGGTGGATTTTTTTCTGAAGTAAGGTTGTAGCTCATAGTGCCTGTGAGGGTTTGCTTAGAGCTTTGCTTAACTTTGTTTAATAGAACACATCATGGCTATTTGCTGTGCTTTTTAGCAAAGCAGCCTTGGGTTTTCAGATTCATGGAAAGGAAGCATCCTCTTAATTTTTCAGGTTCAGAATTTAGCAAAATTAAGCTGTCATCCTATGTAAGTTAAGAACAATCAAAGCTTTATCCTTTAGCCTACAGTGAAATATACTTCTCTGAGAATCAGAGAAGCAGAAGACAGCATGGTAGCTTTAGCTTGTGTTACAAGTCAGAAAGCTGCAGCCATGATAGAAAAGGTATATATGAAATATTCTGTCCCGCCTTAGCAATTAGGCTGTAGTATTAAATGTGAATTTAACTTTTTTCACACTTTCTTCCCCTTCTCTGCATTGATAAGAAATAAATAACACATACTCAGTAGTCAAAAAAGTTCAGAGAGTGTTTACATATGTGAACTCCATTTTTAATCTTGGATCAGATATACCTAGTGGTTTTAGCAGCTAGTTTAACTCTGCATTTCTGGGCCTGGGCTGAGTTGTCATTCCAAGGATACCTGCAGCAGGTCTTAGCTGCACTAATATTAGGTGAAAAGGAGAGGAGATGAATGTATGTCCATATTACGAGATGACTAGATACTCCTGTTTGCAAAATCTGAAGTTACATCCTATTCTGACTCACTGAGATTTGGGTGCTGTAATACGATAGAGCCTGAACTGTGGCAAAAAAAGATTCCTGACTTCCATTCTGGCAAATCTTGTAAAAGGCTTTGGCAAACATTGTGTCCTACTGTGTCAAGTTGTGCTGGAATGCCCTGGAAGTATCCCTGGTGTGAAAATTGAATATGGTATCACCATAGCACTTGTAGAAATTGAATTTCCATCACAATTTTGGTAAGAAAAGACCAAAGGTATCCAAGTGTAACTAAAGAAATTTCACTTTTTTAGTGAAATAAAGAATTCTGAAGGAGGAAGTTGTCTTCAGTCTTTGTCTGACAGAGTAGGATTTTCCTTTTCTTTGGTTATATATTCTAAAGAAAATAGAAACCTTCTGTTCTGTAGTTTTTGCAAAAATACAGACAGCAAACATGCATCTCACAAAACTCTCATTTCTACACAGAGATAGCTTAAAAAATCATGTTCCTTTCATGTTACTGTTGAGCTCAGCAGCTTAGGCTATTTGAGACCTGTCGTATATTGAAGCCTTCACAAAAGACCAAATGGTTCTAGGTGGTAATGGTTTTATTCCCTATCACAGAAATTCTAGAGAATGCTGCAAAACAAGAGGGTTACTAGTATTTGACTGTTTATATCACATAGTCTGACAAAAAGAAGAAATGCACTCATTAAACTTTCCAAGAGATTACAGGAAACCCAGAGCTATATATATACCCATTTCAGCTGCTGCTGAACTATTACATTTGTTACATTTGGTAGCACTCTCTCAACATGAAACTGTTTTCCACCATATCTTCAACTGTGAGAATACCATCAGAGGACGGAGATCTCGTTCCCAGATTCCACTGCCATCTGTGAAACAGCTCCAGGGGTACAGAGCTGTAACCACAACCAGAACCTGACCTTGTCTCCCAAAGTGAGGACAGTACTCAAACACACCTGCATGGCAGTACCTGGGCACAGATGGGATGATAATGGGATGGGGAAGACTTAAAGGAACCATAATACTCCCCTTTGAACCCCCTGCTATGACACATACATTTTGGATCAAGGATGCTAAGATGACCACCCAGTTGGGCACCCCTTCTTTTCACACCATCGTGGTTGTGAGCCACTAATGGATGTGACAGCATTTGTAGTGTGCAATGCTTTTCTTTATTACCCCTTCAAGTTATTAGAAGGACAATCTTGGCTGTCAGTGCAAAAAGATTTCCAGCCCTTCTTATCTGGTAAGAGAAGATAAAAAACAAAAGACAAAAAACAAGCAAACAACAAAAAAACCCAGCATATGAGGTTTTGAATCTCATGATTTTTAAGACAATAAGATGATTCTGTGGAGCTTGGTTCATGATTCTTCAGTGCTTGGGTGTGTGTTTTCTTATTAAACACTGTCGGTAAAACCACACAATAGAGGTTGGTTGCAACCCTGTTGGGAAACAGCATTTCCCCTGTTCAACAAGCTCAGGGCACTGTGGGGCCTGGTATATAAGCCAAAAGATTTCTGCATTACAGCATCAGGTTATCATAACCTATCTCCCCCTCCTTCCTAGCCCCAGAACTCATCTATATGCTAATTTAACATGACTAATACCGCCCCACAATATAATGGCTCTAATGTTTTCAGGGAAGGAAGGAGAGTGGAAAGGAGCTAATGGTCCTGTTTGATTAGTGAAGTGTCTTCTGACAAAAATCCCAGATTTTCTGATGATGAGGTCTGATTGCATCAACACCCTGGATACCTCTGGTTCAGCACTTAACCAGGCTTGCAGTTAGGTTTGAGTTTACATTCCTGTGAGTCAAATGCAAGCAAATGTAAAGTACAATTTTCTCACCTGTTTTTCTGGAAATGACTGATCAAACCTAGCAGTTTGTTTAAAGGGAAAGGCACTGTCATTCTTATTGTCAGGGACTGGAAACTACCCTAGCTGCATCTGACACAGCTCCCTGCTGAGTTACAAGATACCTGAGCTTGCTGGGATTTGGCTCCTGGGCCTTTCTGGCTCAGTCATGCAGCCTGGGGAGCTTTCAGTTTCTCCACAAACACATGCATTGATAGTCCCTCTGCCCCTTTCCCCCTTCCTCCCTCACACTCACTGTAACACTATTAAGATATCAAATGCAGCAATTACAACGAGAAAACCCTAATTAGGCAGCAGCAGCTTCTGCAATAAAGGAATCAAGGAAATCTGAAGAAAGAGCTAAGAGGAAACACAACAGAGGCTTTCAAACCACAGGCTTCTTGTTCTTAAAGGACTACTCAATGCAGATTGTCCTCCATGAGTCTCACTGAGCCTCACTTCAGCAGCATTCGCCGTAGTTTTCTAGGACAAAAGGAGTAATACCAACATAGAGTCCTGTGGCCATAATCAAATAATAATTGGCCTCGGAGATCACTTATGACAATCAGGGAAGTAATAAGGTTTCTGAATAATTATGAATAATTAGGCACATTTATGAATAATTACACTGTTAATAACTATCTAACACATCCAGTTTTTAAATTGTAATTCAGTTATTATTGATTGGTTAGCCATCATCTTCACTGCTGTTTCCCTACTCATTAACATCGTGATTCAGC
Source organism: Phainopepla nitens (assembly GCA_013400175.1). Classification (NCBI taxonomy): domain Eukaryota; kingdom Metazoa; phylum Chordata; class Aves; order Passeriformes; family Bombycillidae; genus Phainopepla; species Phainopepla nitens. The sequence continues at coordinate 406,293 of VXBQ01011586.1, read as the reverse complement.
CAGGAACCCTGCAAGGCTGCATTTATTCTTTTGGCGTGTCAGAAAAGAGGATTTTTATTGCTGTAACTTCTGAATCCCACAGAGCCAGATTTCACTGACCACTGAGGAGGGACATTTTTGGAAGGAAAACATCCTGTCGCTTTCTAAATGTGAGATTAAGACAGTGCAAATGTGGAGCGGGGAAAACTGTTCTACAGTGGCATGTCTGGAGTTTCTGACTATTTAACTTCCTGTGTCTGGACTGCAAAATTTTTGAGGTGTGGAGCGTCTTGTATGAAATTGAGTTAGCAGAACTAATTCAAGATGTCCCCAGCAGCACTGGTGGAAATAAATGATGTTTCTTCAAGAGAGAAGGCTCTGGGGCATAAAATTTCTGCCCTGGGAAGGAAAGGTCCAGGGAGCAAGGTCCCAGGCAGGACCTCAGGCACAAAGAAAGCCTTGCTTGCTGCTCTGTGGAGAGACACAGTGATGGCACTAGCAATGCCACCACCTCCATCAGCACTTCTCTGTGCTCTGCCAGCTCTCCCACGGCTCAGCCGGAGCCCAAGACAGCAGGATTGCCCAGGCTCTGGCTCTGCCCGGTAACCACCATAGCAAGGAAGAACCTGCTCCTGATGTTTTAGCAGCCTCCTCAAACATTTGTTGTGCCTGTGTCTAAAGCTGGCCCTGATTACAAAAATTAATGCTACAGTTCCTGGCAAAGCAAATAATTAAAGGTAATGTTATTTTTATCAACCAGAACACCTCTGTTTGCAGGGACATTGCATTGGCTTTACACCAATAGGATAGAATGAAGCCACTCAGGAAAAGTAAATGGAGCACCCTGGTCTTTAAACAAGAAGCTGTTACTGCTCCTCTACCTCTTATTTACACAGCACATTTCACCCTGAGGAGCTGGGTCTGACACTGAGGAAATATGAGTCATGGTCTTGTATGATTCCAATATATTGGACACATGTTACCTGTTTTTGGAAAAGCATTCAGGAGAGTAAAAGATACATATCAGGTGCCATAAATTGTAAGTCCCAGTTGAAAATACAGAAATGCTGCAGGATGGGGATTTTGCATTAGGTAAAAACCAAAACAGACCAACATTTGTAAATTTCTTTTACTTCCAGGACATAAGTAGCATTCTGAATGGTTTTTGAAGGAACATCTTTATTTATTTGGTGTGTATCAGTCCTGACAAGTAATACAGGATAGCAAATTTCATGGTGAACATAAAGACAAGCGCTTAAATCACTCCAAGTATTTCTTTAAAATGTATTAACAAAAAAATAAATGCCATAGATAAATACTCTGCCTGTATGATTTTACATTTCTCTCCATCCCACTGGAAAGAATGCTGATTCATTTTCCCTTTGGAAGAATTTACTTTCTGCTTTTTCTCCATAGCTTTATAAAACATTTCTCTTCCTCAGTGCATTGTTTCTATCAGATCACAAAAAATTTAAAAACCATCACTTGCTAAGGTTTTGGCTCAAACTGTATTTCAGACTCTGCAAGGGTCAAAGCAGCTGTGATAAACTCTGTTATCTCATTCATAATCTTCAAGTACAGTCTTTCTAATCTCCTCCTGAAGCCCCTGAAAGGAGAAGAAAATGGACAAAACCAGTTAGCAGGAAAAGTGAGTCAGTGAATGTTGAATGTTTGTTAATCTGGTAGACACCATTTCTGAAAAGCAGAAAAAGGTCCCAACATATAATTCTGAGAAGCTGTGAAAGACTGGCTCTTCTACTTTGGTTTTGATGTGCTAAGATGTGGCATGAAAAATTGGCTAAGAAAAAATTGCACTCTTTGCACTTTCAGGTAGCAAAAATGACAGATCTCTATCAAAGATTCAGAAAAGTCCATTATTTGTTTTTCATACATTGCCTCTTTAAACAGGAAAACATATTACCATCAAATACACAAAAAGATTGGAGAAGTCCATGGGGACTCTGGTGACCAGATATGACCTCTAGCTCACAACTGGAGTAGATGATAAGTATCCCATCTTACATATATGCCCTTAAAAAAAAAGGCAAGTCACAAACATTTAGTTTTCTGTGCAGGTATAGATTTTAGCCTTTTTTCAGTACCAATAGTTCATCTTCCATTTCCTTCCTTATAGCTGTGAAAAAATGGATTGGGAATTCCCTGGTAGAACCTTTGCCTCTACCAGCTGATGCAGTCGATATGTTCAAGGGCAGAATTTCCTTTTGTAATTAGAGACAACCACTGGTGCTATGTTTCCTATGAAGACCACATGCAATCTCTTTGTGAAGTGTTTCCACGATTATGTCAGATCCGCCACCTAAGTGCATGGCAAAGTCCTTCATATTTAGGGAAAGGGAGAAGGGTGAACTGAAAGAAAAAAAAGCTTTTGCTCTGACTAGCTGTTGGTTTATTGCTGTGTTTCAAAGTGTCAGGTAGCATTCAGAAACACTGAGTTTACTTTCTGGTAATTGTTATTCTGATTGAATTTTGAGAGGGGCAAATACTAATGCTTGAGTAAATTACCAAAGCCCAGCATGGACTTACTGGGAAAAATAAGTAGATAAATAGTTGTTCATTTCCATCTTGGATTGTTTGATTCTATTTCAAAAGGATTGCTTTTAACTCAGTGCAATTTTGTGCTCTATATGAGAAGTTTCTGTTTTAATTTGTCCCAACTCTAGCACACACTGGCACCCATTATTTGACTGAGCTCTGAAGTGCCACTAAAAACACTCATTTTTCTAAGCATGAACCTCTTTAGGATCTGTCCCCCCAGCATTAGACTCTGCAAGGCTTTGTGTATATTCCTGCCTTGACATCAAGGAGAAATACCACCTTGCAGCTGGTGCCTGTACCATGTAGGCAGAGAAATGTGAGACCAATCTTTTTTCAAAGTGAAAAAGTCACCTTGCACACAGCCACCTGGGGACCCCACACTCTCAGTGGTGCACGACACTGTGCCCCAGGCCATGCTAACTTCCCCCTGCCCCCACCCCAGCCCACCCTTTCATCTTCAATTTGTTCATCCCCACACCACGGATGTCAGGGAAAGCAAGGGCCAATTAGCTGAATGTAGTCAGGGCACAGTGATTTGGATCCCGGTTTTTTGAAAAATACATCCAAAAGGGTACATTCAAAGTGGTTCCTGACTGCAGCCATCAGAGGTGGTGAAATGCTGGCTACCTGGGGCAATGAGAGGCAGAGCAGGAAGAGGACACTCAGGTGGGACCAAATCCTCAGGTTAACTATGTGGAACACAGATTTGAGAGCAAGGTAACTTCCAGTGGGTCCTTTGGTTTCCATTAAGCATCATTAATGTTTTCAAAGAAGCATGAAATTCACACTCCCGATTCCTCTGCTCCCCCTCCCCCATCCATGTCCCTCCTGAATCACAAAGGGGACCTTCTTTTGTTATATTTGGATAATTATTCTGCTGTCTTCCCTCCTGCTACCAGCTAAACATCTGTGATTGATGAAGAGAACACATTGAGAATTTGAGATGAAAAAGTGAAGAGAGAGAAAAGCTGGGCAAATGAGCCAGTGGGTTGAAGCACTTGGGACATTAGAGGGTGTCAAGGATGGCAAATGACTTCATTGAAGTAATGATGATAAACATTTTATCCCTGTGCATATATGTGCATTACACCTAACGATCTCAAGCGTAAGTGAAGAAAGACACTAAATAAATCATACGAGCAGGCCCTAAATGGGAATCCCTAAGGAATAGGCTCTGAATTGTAAATGTGTGCCTGAATTTCACACATCAAATTACAATAAGAAGATTGATATTTTAAACAGCTCTGTACTTAAAGGGTACTGTATCTAGTCCTGAGGATTTTTCTTTTGCTTAGGGTTTGTTGGGTTTTTTTCAGTTAAACTGTCTGTGTATACATACACATATACACTTACACATATGGGTGTAAAAATTCATTAAATGAGGTACTTTGCATATCAGTGGGTTGCTCTGGGTTTCATCAGCATCTCAGAGACTCGCTAAAAAGTGGTTTTTTCTGCCTCACTGAGATTTTTGAAGACATAAATTCTCAGGGACAAACTCTCTTCTGTTACACCAAAGAAACTAGGAAAAAAAAAATCTCTTGCTTTAAATCAATTTACTCTGGACTTGATCTGATGGAAGTGGAAATACAATCTGACACACTTATTTAAACTTTGTCCCTCCCTCCCTCCCTCAAACCACAGAGCCAAATTCTTAGCCGGTATCAACTAGCAAAGCTTCTTGAACTGTCAGCAGAGCGTGCCCGTTGGCATGAGCTGATTTGGTCCAGTAGCTTCACAAATAGAGAATGAACTTGAGTATTAATAGGAACAGGTTTTATGCAGAACAAATTATACAAGAAATGTCATCCCATTCCCTTCTGGTCTCAGACATCCTAAAATCATCAAAGTACAATTGCAGTATTACAAACCCACATTAATGCATCTAATAGGGTATGGGAGAGCTTCCAGGCTGGAAGAAATGGAAATGTCTAAAAGAAGTAAAAACACTATGTCCTCACAGGTAGCTCTGGCCCCCACTGCATTCTTAAGTGGAAACACACAAGAAGGTAACCATGAAGACTAAAAACCTGTGAGATTTCAGCTGTCCTACAGGTTTTCTCATTAGAAGAAAAGGATTTTCACCTGGCTAGTAAAATGATTCTGCCCCCAGATATCACAGTCACAGGATCTCCACATCTTTCTTCCCAGCAGTTGCAGAAAGGCTGGTTGAAGGAGCAGGATCTGCATGAAAGGTGAAGGTCTCTTCCCATCACATTCCTCCTTGGCAGGCAGGAGTGCTCTCGGTGCAGGCTTTGGAGAGGCCACACCTGAGTTTCCCATTCAGCATTTTCAGAGCAGAAAGAAGCAGTGAATGAACCTTTTAAGTATCAATTCTTCCGGCTTTTTCCCCAGAGGATTGCCAGCCCTGCACACAGGGTTTCTTTCCCAGGTCTTGATCTTAACTGGGAAATTGCATACTGCATTTAATTGCAATATGCATTTGTTCTTTGTGTTGCTGCTAAGGGTGTGCAATCCCACATGTTTACATCTATGTACAATATACCTGCATCCTATTTATGTATCAGTGTGTTTGTGTACACAGACAAATACACATGCAGTTATTTTGCTTTGGGGAAATATTTGTGCCACATACCTTGCCATAAGTAAGAAATTTAACCCATCCCCTGCTTAAACTTTGTTCATTATGAGGAATCTGGAAAGTGAACACATGAAGTATGCATTTTTCATTTAAACAAATCCTTTCTGCTACAGACACTTATAAAAACAAAAATCCGTGTTTTAATTTTTAAACAATTTCCATTTGCTTGGTCGTATATAAAGCACAGCAAAAGGTCATGCAGTAGCTTTAAGTGTAAGGACTACATCCAGAAGTCACTAATGTCATTCTCTGAAGCCAATTCCAGTCTTTACCCAGAACAGAAAAAGCTTTGAATACTGGGGACAAACTACTTTAACTTTCTTTCAGTTTTTTCAAAATGAACATATTTCAAAGTGTTGCTAAATTATAAGTAAGTTTTCCAATCAGCACTGCAACCACTTATTTTTACTGGAAAAACAGAATTCCTTTTTGAAATAAGAAAAGACATGTCCACTTATTCTTTATATTAGCAAACTGTATTTTCTGTAAAACTGTAAAAAACAAGTGTTTTACATCCTGTAGTCCCCGAAGGAATGCTCAATTCTTCACTAGACTTATTTGGCTATTGATTGATTTTCAGTAATATGTTGACACAGCCCTTTCTGTGAAAAAGTCACTTCCCTTTTCTTTCATTCCTAAACTGGTATGTCACATTTTTGCCTTTTTGCCACATGATTAATGTGGCTTTGAAAGAGTCAAGAATCAATAAACATATGCTCAGACAGAAACAGCTGTATTTTAAATGTGTCCTACTATCTTAGTTTTCCAGCCAATCTGCAAAATATGGTTCCTGTTGGACTTAGTAGGTGTTAGTGGTGCAGGTAGTGATAGTGTAGAAGGGCTTCTGATCTGACTATGTCCTTGCCATGAAACCAGATCCTCCTTGCAAATTCAGGAATGTGGTGTATCTGGTACAATTTTCTTCTCCCTCCAGGTCTCCAGGAAGTATTTTTCTGATAAGATTTTTTTTGCTTATTTATTTTTGAAGTACTCCTATTTCTTCTTGCCTTGAAATATTTTGCATGACATTGACCACAACGTAACTAGTGCAACACATCTCTTCACGTCTTCAGCCAGCAGATAGCTTTACATTCTAAAATTCCTCTGTCTTCCTTAAATGCTCAGCATATTCAGTGTATTGCAGGATCAAACCTTCAGTGGATATCCCCTGGGAAATCAAAAGAAAGATTCCTTCAAGCCAGCTAGCATCATATATATTCAATGAACACAAAGGCGGTGAGACAGAGCATAATCCAGTATTTGTGGGATTTTACTGGCATGATATTGCAAAGATTGTGTTAATCCATGCTGAGAAACACTGCAGGTTTTGTGAGGGTTAAATATATGTTCTCTGCCAATGCAGGAATCTGCCATTCAAGTGGTCACATTACTCCTGTTCCTAACTCAGAATCAGAAACTGACTGCCCAACTGCATGAGCCTGGCCTCTACTGACTGATCCTTCAAATTGCTGGAGTGTAGAGAAGGAGAAAGAAATATTTTACTTGCAGGATTCTTTTTACTCCTCAACAGATTTTGTACCATGTGCTACTTTGAGGAAGCATGGAATACCAGTCCCAATCCCAGAGAAATGGATCAGTGGATGGGACTATGTAAAAACCCATAAAACCCATTTATAAATATTGCTAGCAACTTCTATTACACCTGTGGAGTCTCAGCAACATTTCATGCTGTTATGAAAGTTCCTACATCTCTGTATGCTACTGCATGCGCTCCGTGGTCTAAGCTGTAACTAGGAAATAGTTACACCACCGTAAAGGCAGAATTTGAATGTAGGAGCACAGCAATCCATTCCAGGAGAAAGATGAGCAGAGGGTGGGAGGAGGAAAACCTGCTGAAAAGCACAGTTAAGCCCTTTGTACTGTGGAAATGAATCTGGATTTGCTGCTGGGGGCTGAGTTTGTGTTGATGCACAGAAGTAAAACAAGAGCATTCAGACAAGTGGAACATGATCTGATAAGCCTGGAAATAACTCTGTCAGGCTATCCAGCCCGAATGACATCTCTGTCTGTGTCTTTTCAACACATTTGATTTGAGTACAAGCTTCCCAGAGGAAGGCTTTTCCTGTGCTTTCCGTCCTGCTTCACTACTTCACAAACTCCCTAATGGCAGAAGCGTGCAGGCTAATGTGAGAGGAGAGCTATACACTTTTCTAGAAGGGACAGTATTTCTTCTGTGTGTTTTTTCTTTTTCAGCCTGCAACTTGACTGTCCTTTCAATACGTGCTAACCAATCCTTTTACTTACTCTGCCAACTTAACACAGAAATGAGGTTGTACCTTTCATTTATAAGATGCTTGAACTCTGTGTGTACAAGAATAGATGAAACTAGAAGTCTGCTCAGGTTTTTCCAATGTGAGGGAGATGCAACAATTTTTATAGACTTCCCAGAGCACAATTTCATTAAGGTCGATATTCACTGAATGAAACTTTTGCAGAATGTATATCTTTATAACACAAATAAAATGCAACAAGATTTGTGCCTGAAGATTCATAGACATGAATAATGTTCACACAATACCAAATTTCACTAAACTTAATATAAAGATTTATATTTGAACTATAGTTTTCAATTTGCACAATTTATGCCCTAGCGGTTACATAGCTGCATTTATCAGAAAGAGGCTGTTCTTCTGGGAGGTAATTCTACTAAAGCTTGTGATCATTTGGCTCTTGATCAGTGAAATGAACTGAATCTCATTTTCTGTGTCTGTCTCTTCGTATGTTTTCCACCCTCATATGCTTTAGTTCTGGCAAGAAGAATATCAATTTCAAATCCAAACGTGAATCACCTGCCCATGAATCAGCCAAATGCAGGCTCTGCACCTAGTACCATCTTTAATATTTCTCCCAGGCATGATACTTGTCCTATCCACAACATGCATGGATTTTACAAATCAGAAATATTTTACATGTGGAGAAGTAAATACATGCCACTCTCATTAAGCTTAGCAATACATCCTATTGTCCAAGTGTTCACTTGTGAGCAATCAGGCACATCACAGGTGGCGGGGAAGATCAGTAGTCCTTGGGCAGTCTTCAGAGTCACATTGATACCTCCAAAACTCTCATCATGTACCCATTACCACTGATTGAACAGTGTTGCCTTTGGGAGAGAAATATTGACTCATGTCAGAAAATTGGGGAAGCTCAGGAAAACCTGGATCAGGATGTAAAGGAAAACAAGTTGACTCTCTTGGGCTATGGCAAATGATGAAGATCATCATATAGTCTCATTAATGTAGTCACTTATCCCTGAAAGAAATCTTATTGACTGCTGTGATATCATTTACATTAATCAATTAATAAATAGTGCTTTCATCTTAATAAGAAAGAACAGAATAATATTGACTAGCTTAGGAATGCTAGAATAGAAATAGCCAGATAACCATCTCTTAAAATAAAACAGGGGAAAATTCTTCATACTTTTTCCAAAAACGTGATTTTGGTTTAAAAGAAAAAGAAAAAAAAAGAAAGAATATTAAACGGAAAGAATCACCAAAAGCACCTTTTTTTCCATGACTTGTGCCTCTTCTGCAGCTGTGAGCACATTCATTTCTTCCTAATCCCTAGCACTGCAGAAGAAAGAGGGCCTTCAGGTGAAAGGTTACCTACATTTATAATGTCAGGCACCGAGGCTGGTGAGGTAAAAGGTAAATGGTAACTTTATCATTAGCGTGCCTGACCCCTTGCCCCGGCCATATCTCATAGGAGACGTTAGGAACGGCTCACCTGTCAAGATGCAAACACCTAAAGGTCAATGCGCACAGAAATCTTCCAAGAGCTTACAATGGAATCGCTGACACCTTTTATTAGCATCGCTTAAATAAATGATTCAAGTGGCGAGACAATGCTAAGACTGCTTTAATGTCAAGATTTACAGGAGGAGTTCTTAGAGCATTATTTTCTAAAGTGTAACTGCATGGAGATGATTTTTTAATCTAGAACTGCATGAACAATGAGGTGGATTTCACACCACCTAAAGGAGCTAAAATGCGTATCCCTCTTTTGCAAGGCTTTCCAGCATCGCACAAGGACAAAGTTTTATTTCCATTGGAGCAGCGAATGCAGATTCATGGACCCACTATCATTCTAGTGTATGGTGTTAGAAAACTCATTTAACCTCTGTGCATGAGAAGTTACAGTTTATGGGAGGATATCTTGCAACTGAATGACAAATTTTTGGGACACCTTTATTATTTAATGAAGTAACTAGGCAAAGATCCTTTCCTGTTTTTCCAAGCTGTTTCCACATTAAAAAGCTCTGAAATGTGGACACATCAGCTTCAGGTTTGAAAGAGCACCAAGGTTTACCCATGCATACAATATTTACAGGATCAACAAATGCGATTCTAAGGGGTGAGTGTAAATTACTCCTGACCCTCTATCCCACACCTTCCATTGTCAGTCAAAGGGCCATTCAGGTATACAGAACCCTGAGTGGATGGATATTTGTGTACATGTTAAAGCTTCACCAGTAGAGGATACTTTGAGCATCCACCCCTATAAAGTAGCAATATTTTCTGTTTGACACTGCAGACACAGCAACTGATTATTAGTGAATGATGCAAGCCCTCTGCATCTGTATCTCTTTTGTCCTTCTGGCACAATGGTCACTGTTCTCATTAATCTCCTCTCCTCTGCCTTGTTTCCATCTACTCCATCTCTCCCCAGAAATAATATATTCACTTCCTTTGACTTAGTGACATTCAAATTTTCTTCTCCAGGTAATCTTTCACTTAGTTTTCCCATAAATTTCATGAACCTTCTTCCTAAAAAAATTTGCATACCCCTGAAACTGTCGGATGAAAAGCTTCATTTCTCCTTCCCATCTATCACCTTTATGACAAACACACTTTTTTCCTGTATTATTTTGTTCCTGCCATATTCTTCTTGTGCTGCTTAAAGAGGTAATAATGGTAATAAAAGAGGTAATGCAGTAATAAAAGCAGCTTAAATGAGAGGAAAAAAAAATATGTGTGTACCCAAAGAATGCTTATTTAAAGAAACTGATCAAAACCAAGGACTGCAGTGAAAGTACAGACAGTGTTTAAGAAAAAAAAGATCTGTCATAGAAGTTTCAGTCATACAAGTGCCTTGCTAGGAACAACAGCAGGTGAGCCACATATCTCTGGCTGTTTGTACCGTAGCAATAATTACAGAGAAATAAGGCACTGCTACAAGAGATGCACCTACTGAGTGTAAAACTCAGGACAGGCTTCTGTTTTCACAATTCTCTTACTTTTTTTTTCCTATGATATCCTAAATAAGGGATCTGGTAATAAGTGAGTTTTCTTGTTTTCGTTGTGTACTGTAATTCTACCTAGAAACATATCAGTAAATGATACTGCAAAGCTGTAATCTCACTTTGGCTTTCACATTTATGAAATGGGAAAGAATGCTGCACCTCCAGAGGGCTGCTAGGTATATAGCTGAAATGCAATTTAAGAATGCACTTTTTTATTTATTGATAATCCCTCTTTATTAATAATTATAATTTGTTATTATCATTCTTAATAATTGTGAGGATCAAGGACACCAGAGATTACTACTTATTTAACTTGTAATGAAATACTATATTTCATCTTTCTTTGCCATCCTCTGCTGAAATGGCTTATTGTCTGAAGGCAGATATTTTGGGAAAGAAGGAAAATAACCATCTTTCAAAGTTTTTGAAATCACAAAGTCCTCAACAGAAATAGGAACAGACTCCAAATCACTTGACATGTTAGGAAGGTTCATCTAAGGCTCGAATGATCTTGAACCTTGACTGGCAACACTGGATATCAGGTGCTTCAGATAATTGAAATGCTTCTGTTTTCCCAGCAATTCAGCATGCTTAGTTACCATCCCATCTAAGGTATGCTACCTCATTGCTACCTTCACAGCAAATCTATATGTGGAAGATAAAAAGCAATGAGAGCCCTCATGTATTTAGTGCCATAGCATGTAATATTATTAGAGCTCTGCCTGGCCAGCTCTCTAAAACCTCACTGACTTGTAGCACCCTCTCCTCAGGAGCACCTGGCTGCATAGGCAGAGCTTTAGAAGGAACTCACATGCCAGGAGTATGAGCGAATTCACTGGAGCAGACCTCAACTGAGCCACAGATTTAACTATGACTAACTTTATACAGCAAGTTATCTCAGTGGAACTTAAACTAAGCCTGACACTTAAGCACTTAGATGAGTCACAGATACAATAATGAAGTGCTGGAATTAGAGTTGCCATTTCATAAAATGAATAATATAAAATATACACTTTTGGACTCAGCTACAGCTTTCTACCTGCAGAGTTGCTTTCATGGAATTTCATAGGAGAACAAAACTGCACAAACTGCAATCTTTCCTGCCTTGCATTGGTCTTGTGCATCAAAACCTTCTGTATAATCTCCATTTTGATAATACACGATTAGATATTGTAAAACAGTTTATAACCATTATAAAAATATATCTACTTTTTTACCCAACCACCTGAGGAACACACCAGGTAGTAATAAAATTAATTTTATTACATGTCTTTCAGGATACAAAAGAAATAAAACACTTTCTTTTTTATGCCAGTATTATACGACCATGTTTTAGCAAAACATCTGTTCTGCCTCACTTTTTTATGTTCCTTGGTGGTTTTTCTTGTTTGCCTTGAAAAATTTATTTTCCACACCATCACAAGCACTCAAAGAGTAATCAACAGGTGAAATTATCCTAGCAAACACTCAGAAAAGCTCAAAGAGATAGAGGCTTTCTCCTTTGCTTACCATGCAAAGTTATTTCGTTTTGGATCACAGTGGTCCCTATTTGAATTCTGACTGTGAATGTGTGCAGAACATGCCACTGCCTCTGACAACAGCTGGTTACTTGCACATATGGAAATAGACTCCCCTCAACATGGAACATTGCATTGCAGCTCCCATCTGGATGTTGGCATGCTAAATAATAAAGACAGTGGTTCTGGATTTTTAATGCAGTACTGCTGATGGAAACCAGCTACTAACAGGTGGAATGTGACAAAACATATCCAACTCAGCACCTTTTCCCTACAGAGAAGGATGCACTTGTACCTTTCCACAAAGAAGGAAGATGCTGCTCTGACCATTTCCAAGACATGGAAGAAGGCAGAGATGCCTAAGAGATATGCTTATTTTAAATCTGTTGATATATGCAGCCATATACTCCAACAGGGTGTAAGACATCTTATTCTGTATCCACAAGAAAGCGAAATAGAGAAAAGAACTGGGCTGGATATTTTTGGCTTGAGAAGTTGATATTCTATTACTGGATCAGACCCTTGCTCCTTTCTGTGTGTCCACACAGACTACTACAGAGTATTTACAGATCACAGGTAGTTTGATATGGAAATATCTGTTTACTTTACCTTAATGGAAGTGCCAAAATCACAATGCATGAGAATACATCATTTGGTCATAGCACTTCAGGATAATGATTGCTCTTAAATATGGTTACTAGGCTTTCAGGTAGCACTTTCCTCCATGCTTCTGTCCCCCCAGAGCACACATTCCTGTGCACATTTGTGGGATCAGACCTCAGTGCAGCAGAGGAACAGAGTCAGAACAATGTATTCTAATGCCTCCTGATGCACACCAATTTTTCTTTGTTTTTTTGTTTCTTAATAACCTCCAATTGCAAAATATGTAGGAAGCCACACATAAATTCTGGTTATAATGTCATCCCCTAAGAGACAAACACAGGCAGCAGCATTTTTATGTGAGGAGGGGGAAAAAGACTATCCAATTTTCCACTACAAAACAGGTGCACTCAGATTTTCAAAGTACATCGCACTTGTCTCTCTTGTTTATTTAATCCTAATTTATCGGATCAAGGCAAAGAATAGCACAGTTTGGTTTTCTGGCATGTTCATGTCCACAGCAAAAAGAAGGTCATTGCATTTGGGTACTAATCTACCAGTGCAGTAAGCCGTGATTAAAATGTCTTGGTAATGTTCTCAGAAAAGCATTACAACTGCTTGAATCCATATCCATCCATGGCCAGAGAAGAGGGGATGCTAGTCTGGTTTGGTTAAATACATATAAACTTATTCCCCAGTCAGTCAGCTAGAGCAGCAGCCCTGCATTTCAGCAAGCCAAATAAAAAGATTGCCTGGGGTCAGGATAAAAGCAAAGGTATGCAGGGCCATGAAACAGTTTGCACTGTTATCATTGCACTTCAGAGGACCCCACAGAGCTCTCAGTGGGGATCACAAGTGACCTCAGCTCTCCTTATAAGTTTCTTATGCCTCTAAATTTGTTTTAATGTCCACTGAGAAGGCGAAGGGTTAAACAAGGAGGACAGCTGAGGGAGCGGGGGGGATGTGTGTTTTGGCTTTGTGCTATGTTCCAATTCTGTCAAGGAGTCTGAGCTTTGGACAGAAAAGTAGGGAGAGATGTAGTCCTTAGAATAAAGTGAAATGAAGGTGCATTGTGAAAAAAAAGATCTCTCTGTTCAACTTCTGAGTGAAGTTGTGTGTGCCTGAGCCACGCTTCCCCTGCTGCCACTGCTGTGGCTTCTCTTCTTTTTTCATAATCGTCCCCGTTATGAGTCTTTGTTCACAAAGGTGGAAAACACGGAGGGCTCTAATGACGCATTATCACAGGTCAGGGAATGAAGCACATAAATCTCCCTGGCATTTGCCTCCACACAATACCTCTAAAAGGACAGCAGCATTCCTTAAAGATGTAGCTTTTCCCCAGTCAGATGACTCAACAATGCAATGTACCTGTGGGCTTTTGCCAGGATAATCACCTTTTCCTCTCTCTGCTCCTTGGACAGCTCCGACCTTGTCTGCTTTTCTTTAGTCTCCCGTGTTTTCTGTAATGAAGACTAGAATTCAATTGTACATCTGGGAATAATAGCTCTTAAACCTAAATTATTTCTCTCACAATTACAGTCAGATTGTCATAAACATACAAGCAGTGAAGTACAGAGAGATGCTCTCATTGTAAAAGCCATTTTGAAAGCAAAACCTCAGTCTAATTTTAAGATGTTATTGTTGTTATAGTAGGAGACTGATGGAGCTGTCTTTGAAGACCATGTCAGTACTGCAATTGGTTTAGTTTAAATCAACAGCAACCTGCATTGTACAGAGGAGTGAGAGTAAGAATGTGTATAAAATGTCAGTAATCAATGGCAGTTGTGTTATTGTCATGACAGTGTGATGGCAGTTCAATGAAGCAATTATTAATTTTTCATAATGCCACTGAAAGCAGAGACTTCCAAAAAAATAACAAGGTTTACTATATATTACACAAACAATTACCAAGGATAGAGTAAAATAGAATAGAAAATTTTGTCATATACTCTGAGAAGAATTTACCTTTTAAACCAAAGATCATTGTACAGGTTCTCCACTATTGTAAATGGAATACCATCACCACAGTACTTAATGCACTATTTTAGACACCAGCTTGTTATTAGAAATTTCCAGCTCAGTTTCTAAGGGCTTCCTTCACATGTAGACATTACACTAGTGTTGACTCTGAAAATGGCAACATTGTCATTTTGTAGGAATCTAAATCCCAGTTCCTCGCACTCTGCGCTAGAATGACCAGTTGTATGTGGGAAGACAACAGCGAATAGAGCACCTGATTAATGCTTGTGACGTTGCCAAAATAATGGCAGCTGTTCTTAGGGCACCACTGGCCATATGGAATCAAGTGCAATACTGGCAGTTCCTACTGACTTTGAGTCATTCATTGATAAACACTTATATTTAATGCATAATCAAATTTTAATTTTACTGGAAGTGCACTCTCTTGTAAAGAAAAAATTCAATGCAAGCAGTGACAGCCTGCAATATGCTACCAGTCCAGTTATTATAACTGGACTCACAATAAACTCAGATTGTATGTTTAGAGAATATGGCCTGTACAGGATCTTCATCCTGACAAGGATCCTACAGTCCTTAAACAAAGTAATTTTCCCATTCTTCATTTCTTTGTTATGGCTTAAGTACCAGTGGAGATGGGTGTCATTATTTCTACTGTTCTCAGAACTATCTTTTTTCAGAATGAAATCCCACTTATTTTGCACAATGCTAATCTATTTCTTTCTTTCTTTCCTAATTTGTGCTTCATCCTGCTTCCTACAGAACAGTTTTGCAGCTGTTAACATAAGCAGAATCTTTCCTTCTGTTTCCAGAATAAAGGTTACACGTTTTTATTTTCTTGGTGTTCTCAGAACAGCATGTTTTCTTATCATGATGCTTCTAAACAAAGTAGTAATCAATTTCCATCAATTTCAACTTTGACTTATGATTTTAAACAAATTTATCTCAATCACAAAAGCACTTATGATTGTGTTCTTCAGTCTACTTATTTTATATACTTTCATGAACATTCGAAATGATCAAAGGTGCTTGTTAAAACTCTTTGTTTGCTGGGCTTTGACTTGTTTTGCATTGCACTCACAGCATTGTTTTCCTTTTATTCATAAAATATTATAAAGGCATAGCATTTAGTTACTTCCAAAGCAGAACTGAAAGCTCTTTTTCAGTGTGTTGCTCCTTCCACCATTGACAATGGGAATGAAGTAGCCCTCTAGACTCAATGTGCTGATTGTACTAGCATTTTCATAAACAGCAATGAGACACTTGGTGTGAAAAATAATATTTTTTATTGAATTTGCATTGCACAGTGCACATCTCTCCCTGCAGAGTGTAGGGTTTTGCTAACCCGTGCTTCATGACAATTCTGTCTCACTTCTTATGAGCACAGCAAGGGGTCAGCTGAGAGGAGAAGCCTTAGCACAATGAATTTAAAGTATATTAATAATGAAGTTAAGTACATACAATCATCAGCAAGTGTTGGTGAATCTGAAAACTGATGCAAAGCAGACACAGGGAATTTTGTATTCACCAGTAAAGGTGGTAGCACAACTGACTCCACAGAGAAGAGCAACATCTGTGGAGGAAACCCCAGAGAAGATTAGAAAAGAGGGTTATAGAAAGCACAAAAAAAAGTTGGTTTGTGCACAAAACTAGATTACTTGCTGCTTCTGGTGCATTTAGGTTAATATTTGTCCTAATGAAGACCTAGAAGTGTTTGAGAATCAAACAATCTCCAGGATTTGATCAATTAATCAACAAAACAAAAAAATATTTACCCAATAATAAACACATCTCCAGATAAGAAATATGAAAGGAAAATTTCCTTCATCTTTGGTAACACTGTAAAACTGTAATTGCTGAATCTAAACTATCATATTCATCTGTAACAACTCCTGAAGAACATTTCATTGCCTGGATTCCTTTTATCCTTGTCATCATGTTTTCACCATATTTATAAAAAAGATGGTACAACCAACCTTCTACCCAGAAATACAGAAGTGCTGATTATACAAGGGTTTCCTGTGATTCTAGCTCCAGGCCTTTAAAAAAAAAAAAAGTCCTAGACTGGATAAAAACATCTTAGCAAAACCCAAAACATAAGTGCATTCTCATTCTGTATCCAAAACACAGCACTGAACAAGCCACTAAGAAATTAACTTCATCCCAGCTGAAAACAGGACACACCCTTCAGCCCCCTCACCAGCATGGCAGTACAAAAAGCAGAAAAGGCCTTGATTTATGCAAACACTGCTGAACAATAAGAAAAATATCCCTGTATTATCAACATAATTTTCAATATAAATCCAAAACACAGTCCCATCCTAGTCACTAAAGAAAATTAACCCCACCTCAGCCAAAACTAGCACACTGAGCAACAAGCTTTGAATTGTTTGCTCTGATATGGAAGGAACAAAATTTGGGCACCAAACCCATCTAGTTCTCATAATAGTACTGAGGGTCATTTTTTCAAATGGTTAAAGTTTACCCCCAGGCTTTCAGGATTATGCTCTGTATCATTATCAAGAAAAATCTCATTGCATTAAGAAGCAGACATTTCTTTAAAAAGACAGAGACAATGGGGGTTTTTGTTAAAAACAAAACAAAACCAAGAAAGCTTCATCACATAAGCAGCATGAACTTACATGTAAAAATAAAGTTTATCCTGAAAATTGACGTTTCCCTAGCTCTTGTAATAATAAAGTTACACTCAAGGCAATCTTTTTTCATGTAACTGGAATGGTGTTTCATTCATCTGTGTCTTAAGTGTGTGTCTAATACCAAGTGTGAAACTTATAGAGCCCCTCACCTCTTCAAGTACCTCTGTAAAGTCAGAGGTCATGCTTACAAAAGCCTATCTGTTTCAGCAAAATGAAGAAAGACAGCAGTTTAGGAAGTTATCCTGCCATTCCTGCAAACAAATCTCATGCAAACATTTCATCCATTTAGCATCCTTTCTTTTGCATTAGTTTGCTTGCAGACCTGATATTTATGCCAACCTCTCGGGATTATTGACATGGTGATAAGAGTAGATAGAATGGAAGTATGCTGTACTTATATGGAAGGGGATTGAAGACAAGATCTTTCCCTTCTTGTTTGCTAGCATTTGTCGTCATTGTTCCCTAAATAAAAATTGAAGTCATAAACACCATCATCATCTTCAAACAGTGAAGAGTCATCCCTGGTATCCAACGCAAAACTTTCAGTACAGTTCAAAATGCAACAGTTCCTCTCTAAGATCTAAGATTCATGATACTTATCCCCACAAGATATATCTGTATGTCTGTCATATCTGTGCTACGTAAATGGAGCCACTTCAGCATGCAGCTTGCAAAAGTAATTTCTCTGAACTGGAACAGCACTGCGTCACAAGTAATTGTGCTGTATATTAAATGAAGTCCTGAAAGAGAATAGCTCAGCTTTTATTTAAGCACATGTGATGAATGACCAGCAGAATCAGCTGAGTCAGTAATCAATGGTTGACTACAAAATACGTCTGGGAATCCAATAAATTGTTTTGTTTTCAGAAATCGTGTCACGTTGAATGCGGTGTTTATCAGCATTAATCTTCAACAGTGGCTGCCAGTGGGGCTGTAAGTTATTCATTTGTGTGAGCTCCCTGATTGATGTTGTTCACACAAACTTCTATTCTCAAAGCAATATCTGCATGGAAAAAACACTTTGCCATGATTAAGGGAATTATTGATGTTTTCATTCTTAGACAGTAACATCTTGTCTAGGAGTCACCAATAGTAGCAGATTCGGCAGCTTCAAGTTTTAGGTATTTGTGGCAGCATAATGGATTCAAAGCACAAGGTGAGACTCCAGGCAAAACTTGCAGCACAGAGAAGCAGGAGATTTGGATAATATCAATACAACTTCATGCCTTCACAGTTCTGTTTAAGTCAAATCCCTTGACACTGCTGGTGTGATATCCAAGCTGAGGCACAGAGGAACACTGTTGAAACCCAGGGAAACACTCACATAGAGGAAGAGTAACCTCTGATCTGCTCCCTCTGCCCTTCTCCACTGCCCCATCCATGATCGTACCTCAAAACTATGAAGTGTGGAGGGAACCTCCTTGGAGCATTTTACTTCTTACATTAGGGACATTCTCCATATGCCAGAAAAGAAGTTTTAATGTCTCACTCATCTGAAGAAAATAAAGAAAAAGAGGGCATTCTTATTTATTTCTCTATCTTTATATCTGCTTTCATATCCTAACCACCCACACTACTTACATGTCTAGGCAGCTTTTGAATTTCCTTTACAATATTTTAGCTTTTTCTCTTACAAATCAGCTTTAGTCCTGTATCTTTTTTAACCTGTATTTTCATCATCCACTGCACAATGGACATACATTACTGAACAAAGTCTGTTGTTGGTTTTAAGGGATATGTCTGAGTAATTGTTGCTTTTTTATTGGATGTTACACGGAGGGAGAATGGAAAGATTTTTTTCATTTAAATATACTCACAGTTTGGACTGAAGTCTGCAATCTGACTGGCCTGGTCAAATATTAAGATCCATAGGAAATTTAAAATAACATCAATTGCATATTCCTCCCTTTCAGTTAGATAGTACACCTCTGAGTTACATATTTTAGCTTCCCAAGGGTTAATTTTTTCAGCTTGGTAGTCTAATTCTAAATATCAGCCGTAGGTTTAAACCCTGGAGTGTGAATCTGAGAAATTGTCTTCTGCTAATCCAACTCCCCAGAGGCATTTTAGGTGATTACAGTCATTCTAGCTGTAATTTATATAATTATAGAAAATCTGATTTTTCTTGGTTGTCTTTTTTTTTCCCCATTTGTCTCCTGTTGCCTGGCCTGAAATAGAAGGTAGAGATTTCATTTATGCTGCTAGATACATAAGTGTATGTATTTTCCCCAAGCTGCTGTATTGATCATGGGATGTTGTGGTGATGTTTTACCAAGCGACAGCTTTAGAAAAATACATCTGTGCAGGTGTACATGAAAGTCAAGATAGGGAAACAAAACAGCAAGACATCCATGATCATCCCTGAAAAAGTGTGGCAAATTGCAGGATACCACCATGCAGAGGCTACAGCTAGTGGTATACTCTGCAATTACCCAGTCCAGTGAACGGGACTGGAACTTGGGGATGGTTTAACGGAGGACTACCAGTGCAGCATGCAATGTCTGTCCTCTCCAGGGGAAACAAGCATTGATGGGAGAGGCTGATTAGCACATAGAGGCAGAATAATATTTCATTCATGAAGGAAGAAAACTCGGGTCTTGCACGTCTCGGAAATTTTCCTGTTTTCATGGAGACTTTTTTTTCTGTCTGTATGCAGAAGAAACCTTTCTTGCTGTCATGAGTTGTCTAATCTCTCATTACAGCCCATTTTAGACTATCTTTCTCTCATAATGTGCTGGGATTTCTAGGAGATGCCTAGTTCCATATCCAAGCTATGCCAAGCCTTAAAGAGGTTGTATTGAAAACAAAACAAAACAAACAATCAAACAAACAAAAAACTAAGGTCTACAGAAAAAAATTTCAAACACAAAATCCCTAGCGAAGCACAGAGACAACCACTATTGCAGAACACAGAAGATATCTGATTAATGACAGACATTTGGCATTAATTATTAGCAAGCTTTTCAAAGAGATATTAAATCACAGCCATGAACTCTGTTTTATTCTCCTCTGCTATGGTCCATGGAGTAGAGGGACGGAGCATTATGGCAATGAGGGGACATGGAGAAGTCTATATACACTATCATATGGATTTAATCAATGCTAAAAAAGCTGGACAATGTATGTATTTTTAATATGTTTTAAAATGTTGGGAGAGGATGGGGAAACATCTTATTTCTATTTGAAGATTTTATTCTAATAACATGTACCACATCTTCCTTGAGAAAGATGTAGATTCTCACAACTAGGATTCCTTCAATTTTATTCTACTTCTACTGAGTAACATAGAGTGACTGGACTAGAAAAGATTCAGTTCAAATCTCAGCTCTCCTGGGAAGGACTCAGAATATTCCTCTGAGTATCCAGAGGATGTTTTATGTCCTGATGAAATGCTTCCACTACATGAGAAATTTTTAAATGCTCATTAGACCACGTTAAGGAGAGTGTGAGAACAACCTGATAGCTGCTCTCCAGGAAACCCTTGCAAGAAACTGAATTAATTGTGATAGATAGATAGATAGATAGATAGATAGATAGATAGATAGATAGATAGATAGATAGATAGATCTCCTCTCTGCTGTGCTGTGCAGTGCTGTGCTCTGCTATACTGCTCTGAGGATGCGGGAAGAGATGATGCAGGCAGGAATCTAGTCTCCACCTCTGAAAGCACAGGATCTGAGAGAAGAAGGGAAGGGGAATAGAATAGCTACTTTATGCAAATTTTCCTCTTTCTATCAAAGCATGTATCTGTCCAAAAACCTTCTGAAGAAGAAAGATAATATTTTTGTTGGGAGCTAGAGCAGATCCTCAGAACTGAATACATGGCAGAACTGGGATTTTTGCTGTGGGAAGGATTTCACAGCTGCAATTCTCCTTTGCACTCAGTTTCACAGTGGTGTGACACCAGCCACAATGGCCCTTTGTTAGCATAACAGATAAATGAGTCCTGTAGTGGTTTAGTTACTTAAAAGAATCAGAAATAAAAAAATAATAGTAATGCTTGCTTTTGATTCACAGTATTTTTATATTTATTAGAAATTAGTTAATATCATGGTGTACAAAGCTTAAGCCAGTACATTCCTTTGGATTTCCCCCCATTCTTCCATTCCAAGAAAGAATAGGTGAATGACATATGGTGTGTTTTTTAAATTGGGAAATATTATTCCTTATCAACTTGCTTGCATTAAGGAACAGGTAATATGATATGATCAGAACAATATTTATTTGTAACAGTTCATGACCTCATTATTTATATAAACACTTATGACTCATATTTCTTGCTTTCTCCATCTCTCACTCCCCAATAGCTTTATTTTTATTACAAGCTTTTATATTTACTATTAGTCATAAAACACTTTCAAATAGATATTTAGGTGCTGTCACCTGGATCTGACCCTCTAAGTTCTATTTGTCCCGTTAAAAATAGTCAGTGAGTGACTGAAAAGCAGAAGAAAAGTAATAACTGCTAAATCATCAAGTAGGTTATTGCTTTTCTTACTCATCTCTCCCCACCTCACCCCCACAAACTAAAGAAAAAAAATATCAAGACAGGCAAGGTTTTCAAATCACATATTCCTTCAGCAATAATAAGGTGGTTGATGCTTAAAGCCTCTCACCAACCTTAATCCCTAAATCCCTTGCATGCCATAGCAAATTGAAATTCAGTTTGGGCTGTCCAGCCTTGTAAAGACAAACCATCCTTCATCAAAGAGGTGTCTGTGTTGATAAATTGCTCCCTTCATACACATGACACTATCTCTAAAAGTGATTTGTGTACATTAGGACAGCAGAAAAAGATGAAACGAAAAACCCTTAAGTGTAAACTAAGATGAAGAATAATAAAGATTACTTGGAGCAGTCAAGCAGCTTTTTACAGAATCAAATTTTGGGGAGAATCATTCACTGCAGTCTCTGTAAAACACAAATCCTGCACTTAGGCCCAGCAGACATGACTTACCACGGATGTAAAACCCACTGTGGAATTGCTCAGATGTGTCTGTAAAGCTGCTGTGGGGATGGAGTTCAGGAGGGCAAAATACTGAGCAAATGGAATGAATTCTTCTGTTGTCTGATTGAAAGAAAACATATTACAACATTAACAAGTATTTTGGTTCCTGCTGTTCTAGTGCAGCTAGGATGAAATCTTAAGATGTTGTTATGTTTTATCCAATGCACAAGATCATTTTTCTCTTAGGGAAGCCCAATCTGGCTGCTGCTGTTGCTGCTGTCTTCCAGATGGAATTTGTGTGTCCTGAGTAGCTATACTTCATTGCTTGCAGTGCTCCTAATATAACATACTTTGAGAAAGGTTTGTTCCT
Source organism: Phainopepla nitens (assembly GCA_013400175.1). Taxonomy (NCBI): domain Eukaryota; kingdom Metazoa; phylum Chordata; class Aves; order Passeriformes; family Bombycillidae; genus Phainopepla; species Phainopepla nitens. Next base: position 383,821 of record VXBQ01011586.1, on the reverse strand, counting down.
GCCCTAGATTTTGACAGCAATTACTGCTCAGGACGTAAAATGCTGCTCCTGGTACTTCAGGGGTCTCTATGTTTTCCTGATTAAGAAATCTAAACAAACAAAAGCTGAGGGAAATTGAATATGCAAAAAGTAGAGGGTTAGATTTTATCCAAAAGTAGAAAGTAGATTTTATCAAAACAAAATTCAATGGAATTGAAAGGTGACAATCTGATAGTATGTGTTTTAATAGTAACATTCTGTATTGCAGTGATTAGCAGGTGAATATCTATTTTGCAGTAATTAAGACAAAAAAAAAGGCTTGTTGAAGAATTTACTCTGCAGGTTTACAGCCCCATATTATAAGGAGCAAAAGAATATTTTTAATATTCCTGTGCAGAAAACACTCTCTTGTCTCCTGCCACAAAAATCCATCAGACATCAGGCTCTATAATGAAGAGTGGAGACAGGTTATGGTGGAACAAATTTTGCAGCTGTGTTTTGAACCTGTTTTGAGTCCTTTTTTCCCACTTCCCACAGCCTTCCCAGTGGTGTTGTGGGCCCTTCACAAGACTGGCCACTAGACAGAATTTGCCTGCCTAAAATACTTCTCTGAAGACCAGCAACAGCAAAAACACCAAAGAGAAAGCCAAAGGAGAAAAGAGATGATTCCAAAAGTAAGCAAAAGTAGAAATATGTGGCAAGTCTATATGTATGTCCCTGAAGGTAATCAAATCAGACATAAGAATTATGCTGATCCCTACATGGATCTTTTGTCTCTCCTTAAGGCTGATAACTCACATCTCAAAGAACCTTGACAAACAGAAGTGATTGACACTCTCCTCATTCAGACCTGATGTGCCTCAACCATTTTTCCAGAATTCAATTTTGTATGCATGATCTGAGTTCTTCTACAACGAGTTGTTCAGAGAATTCATACAGCTTTGAACACCTGATTAATTACTTAACTAATCCTGGGTTTTTTCCACTTTGCAAATCAGAACCTCAAGTAAATTCCTCTATGCAGGCTGCTGCATTCAGATGTTTATTTTAAATTTAACATGAGTGAAGATGTAAGACTAAACAATAACTTATATTGTCTGCTTTCTTAATTTCCTATTGATATAAAAGCAAGGAAAATAAAACAAAGGCAGAATGGGGTGGTTGAGGGGTCCAAAACAGAGTAGAAATCAGAAAGGAAGAAGGGCCAGCCTAAATGTATGGATGCTTGGATGAGTGAGACTCAAAATTGCCCATGTCTCCACAGCCTTGTCACCTTTCCACTGTATTCTGTATGTACATAAATATGTGTATGTGCATATATTAATATCTGTAAATAACTAAGTGATGTAGTTCAGATATTTAATTTATGTCATGCCGCTGAAAATGTTTTTTCTAGTATTAGAATTTTTTGCCAATGAAGAGTTTTCATACCTACATCTTCTTTCATCTCAATTGTCCATGGAATCCAGAAAATTTAGTATATTTTCTGTCATTTCTATATGCTCTTAAAATTTGTATATTTGGTTTAGAATTTAATTTTTATATTCCAACTGATATATTCAGTCCTTCCACAGGGTTTCTAATGAAACTTCAGAATATCAATTTGTTAAAATGTTGTTCCTATTGATAGGTGTTGATATCTTTTGTGACATGCATTAGCATCAGTCACTTTATAGTACCACACAGAGAATTGTTAGACCGGATCCTCCATGCAGACTTGATTTGACTTGTGATGTTCTGCAGCCTGAAGGTCTTGTAACTTAAATAATCAAGAGGCATTGAATGTAGGAGAGCAGCACGGAAAGTGTCCCAGCTTACAAAGACAGGCAGAGGGGCAGAGTGCAGGATTCACAGTACTACCAGGCTAAGCACAGCTAAGCCAGGTGCCTCACTGCTGGCTGCTCCTTTCAGGCAGAGACAGAAAGGAAGCCCGCAGAAGCCAGGTCAGCCCGCCTGAGATCCGAGTCTCTGCTCTGAGCCTTTTCCCACGGACTAACAGGGAGCCAAAGGCAACAGCGCTCCCAGACACAGAGGTTTCCTTGTCGGGCAGGAATCCTTTAAAGCTACATGATTGGTGAAAGGTGCTGATGGCTCCAAGGCTTCAGCACAGTCCTAAATCTCATGGAAATAAAGTTGCTAGATGGCTTTAAAAATCAGGTTCCACGCTCCACCTTTCAACTGTTTCCGATTGCCATAATGTCCACAGCCAAAACAGTTTTGTGGTCTTCTTTTGCCCCTGAGCAGTCGCTCTCCCACTCCCCATTCCCCTTGACCTTGTCAGACCTGCTTTAACTCCACTGGTCTCCTATCCCTGCTCACCTGGCCCAGGGGTTCATGTCCAGAACTGCTCAGGGACCGGGCAGAGAGCCCTCCGGGCTCCCCTGGAGCGAGACCCATGGCCGCAGCTGTCGGGAAACGCTGAACGCGGTGCGGGCTCCGTGCTTGCCAGAGCCAAACACAGCACCCATGCAGCACCCGCACCTTGCCGGGCCCAGCTACCAACAGCTCTTCCTCAGCCCCAGCAGCAGCCCCGCCAGCCCCGCGCTCTGCAAAAGCTTCTGTGCTGGCAGGTAAAAACCCCTGCTGAGGTCTCATATTCACAGTCACCCCCTGCACAAAACTGCCCCCACCTCCTCCGATATCTTGGAGTAGTAAACCATTCGTTTAATCTCTTTGCTTTTCCCTGACTGCCAGTAATGAAACGCTGCTCTTTCTGAAATAATTTCCTGACTATTTGCTGAGATTCATCTCCGACATTTCATTAAATAGGATCATTTAACTGTACAAGTACAAATGTATTTTTAATTTAGCTTACTGCAGATATTATAGATGTGGGGAAATGAATTTGCATTGCTCTAGGACAAATATATCATTCACATATGAATGCCACAAAAGAACAAATTATTAAAAATTACTGAAACTTCCACAAAGATTTATACTTAACATTTCCATTTTCAATCTCAGTGCCAGTGAAACACATAGCTTGTCACTATATCACACATGATGTTATGAAGAATGTTTGGAAGATTTCCCTGGGAATCTTTATCAACATTTCTGTCTTAGATTTCATGTCAAGGAGCAAAATGTGCTTTCAGGGAGAAAGGTGAATTCAGCTGGGGTTTGTTTAGGAAAACTTGGTTTATCAAATAGGCTTTCATTAAAGAATTCCATGACCACACATAAAAAGAGATATTACCTTAATGAAGATAAACCCAAAAGAATAGAGATACATTAAATATTGGCCAATTTATCCAATGCATCTTCCATCCATAATGTTATGTCAACTATATGTTTGTAAACCAGCAGTCAAGGTTAGAAAAGAGAAAAAAACATAAAAAATTAAGCCCAAATTGGTCACAAAGAGAGAATATTTGGACCCTGATACGTGTTTCAGATATTTTTGGATTTCAAGAAAATCTGGAAGGGACTGTATTAGGTTAGATTGCTTGGATTTTTTTCACATTTCAGGACTAAACACTGTTGTTTAGGAAGAAGGCAAAAGAGCTACCATCAATATACTGTGTGTCTTAATACTAAAAGTTATATATATTAGAACTCTCATATTACCAGAACTTCCAAACATCCAGTTTTGAGGAATGAAGGGTATATTGTGCTAATCTCTACATAAAGAGCAGAAAAAGAAGGCAGGCTCTGCTCCTATATATAACTGTTTGCCTTTTAGAAGATCTATTACTTAGAAATAGGTTGATAAATAGCAGCAGTTTACTCAACACCTCAAAGTGGTGCAGTGAAATTTTAACAATGTATTTGGCCTTGATGACACGACTTCAAACATATTTGAATCTTGGGTCATCATTTCTGTACAGTATGGGGAGCTCTGGATTATGATCCTCTTGTTTCTATATGAGAGGAATAATACCAGTAACACAACAGAGGAATCATATGCTGGAATTTATATTTTATCATGTTCTCTTTCCATGAAATGTAACATTTTCTTGACTGTATTCCATTAATTTCTCTCTTTTTTTCCTGTACCTATTTTAGAAATTTTTTAGTATTTTGATCATAATTTCTCTACTTTCACAAAAAACAACATTACAACACAAACACTTCTGATGTCTTCTCAAAGCTTGAAACATTGACTTGCAGGATGGTGGCCCCTCTGTGACTTAGGGCTTCCAGATCACCTCTTCACAAACTGAAGACCACCATTTCATTGAAAAGCTACTCTCGTTGGCTCTGTGTGACAGGTGTCTCTGAAACTAATTTTGAAAAATTAGTTCAAGATGAGCCTCTCAAATTGTTATTGCAAGTAAACCAGAGCCATATGCCATTTTCCAGTTAATTTTATAGTCAGATCACAGTGAAGTGAGTTTAGGATGCTACACGTAAGGTTTATTTTATTTTGGTATATGTCTATGAGGAGACTGGAGGTGAAAGTTGGTCTGAATTCATGTCAGTCTCGTTCAGCACATTTGAAATTAATTTATTCACTTCACAGCTTCCCAGTAGACACTTAGGCATGTCCCACAGCAGAGCACTAAGCTGACTTCTGTGTGGGAGAAGACAAAATTTTATTTGCTGAGAGATTACATTGTTTCAGTACTAAGGAAAGGTGGCAGAGCTGGGAAATAGGCCTTCCCTCAGAATGCTTAGAAGCCATGTGAGAAAACACAGAGGCCTTGCATTTTGAGAGCTAGCAAGTTGCAAACAGTTCCCACTGACTGGTCTGGTGTCTCTCACGTTCCTCATGAAACCTTCATCTCCTGCTTTCTAGTCCTGTGTGCTGGGTGATGGGATGGGATGATGAGCTTGTTGTGGATGGGGCCAGAGACCAGGAGTGCAATTCCTACCTCCACTGCTTAACTGCTGGATGAGCTGAGAAAATCTCTTCACCTAGTTTCAGCCCTTGTCACATCACCTGAATTTTCCTAGAATATACTTTGCAATTTCAAATGCAGCAAAACAGCCTCTTGAAGCAGTCTCCCCATCTTCTGATGAGGAACACATTCCAATAAAAGTACAAGAAAACTTTGCCAAGTGTCTCAGTTGCTCAGCTATGGTCACAGTGGAAAAAATATGCCTGAGAACAAAACTATCAGCATGCACAAAACAACAAAATAAGGCATTGTTCATAACAGCATAATTGCTGAGTAATTTCAGCAGCTTTTCCCTCAGTTTTTCTTGATTATTTATACTCTGTGCATCTGTAGTCTGATTTCTGTTTTGGTTGTTCAAATACATTTAGAAGTCCGGCCTTGAGTGTTTACAAAGAAAACTCCTATGGAGTTCAGTCACAACTTAACTGGAAAAACACAGGGGAGAAACTTGGTAAGCAACTTAGGATCCAGCTCAATTTCATTTTAATACATTTCTTCCCTGAGAAACAACCAATCATAAAACTGGTGTCTTGCTGGAGTGTCCTCCCAACCTTTACCTGATAAGAAAAGTAGATGTCTTACTCAACATTACAAAGAGATGCTTGAAGGGTCCTACCATGGATTTCATTGGCTGTACATGAAGGCCCACATCAGCTGCAACAAGGAGCAAAGTTGCAGAGCTGATAACACTCCTCTTGTCTGAGAGGTCAAATACCAATAATATTGACATGATAGAATTTAGAGGCAATGGTTAATGAAGACAGGATCCTTACTCTTCTAGGGGATATTTGCCAGGGTCACTAGTTCTGTGTGTAGCTGAAAGAGTAAGCAGTGTAGCCAAGTAGCAAATATGTAAGCCAACATGAGTAAATATTCATATCACACCAGTGGATGGTTCTGGCCAGCAACAGGAACATGTTTTTCAGTTTGAAAAAAATAACTGAATAAGGGGAAACCAGAATAATCGTGCTGTGATAAATTAGGTTTGTGATTAGAAAGACTGTAATTCCTGGGTAGTGGAAATAGCAGATGCTTGAGGAAATGCCAAGTTAAGGGAGTTAAGTACAAAATCTCATTGAATTTCAACTGCCATGTTAGTCATCTAATTGTACTGCAATAAGAAAGCTGCTTTAAAGGCCCTACAGCATTTTTTTTTTTTTACACAGTAACTTTTGACAAAGTTTACTTGGGTTTTTTTTTCCCTTTTTATCCCCAAGGACCTTCTTTTCTGAGCAGTGAAGGAGAAGCCCTCTGCCTCAGTTTTGCCATGGTCTCTGCGACTTGTTAGTGTTACACTTCATTTATTTTCCAGTGCCAGCTTATTTCCAACAACAACATGTATTCCTCAGAATTCGAATCTGTTTCAGGGTACATGGAATAGAAGAAAGCAGAGGCGGGTTTTGAAGTTTTGATTTTTTTTCCTTCGGATGGAGCTAGTGGAAGAATTGTCTTGATATTTGACCAAGCAAATTATGCCAGCTAGTAGGTGCTTTAATTTGTATGCCTGAGGCTTAAACAATGCCACATCCACTTAGAGACCTGAGCATTACTGCTCTGCTCCTGTTACAGTTTGTGATATCGGATCATGTTACTGTGGGTGTGTGTCTGTAAGTCCTACTGGCTACGTGTGAGTTTACGAGTGTGTTCCTAGCACGGGAATGGGAGATTAAAAATAAATCTAAAGATTATGGAGAAGCAGTGATTTTTGTAATCTAAATAAAATGATCCATTTGTACATGCTTTTGGACAAAATGAACAAAGATGTCACAAGTAATCAAAAGTTTAGGGTCTGGAATTCCTACTAATCTGAAGTGATCTTGAATGTAGCATGTCAAAAGCTTTAAAATTGATAAGAGAACAGTCCTAGATCAGCATGACATAGCAAACAATCAGTTGAAGTGCTAAGATAAAAAAGCCAGACTAACATGTTGGAGACCTTACTTATTTATTTTAAAATAAATTAGGATCTATAGCTTTTCCCATCAGGATATGTCCCTTAAAATGTCCCCTATAATTTTTTTTATAGATTTGCATCATGTGAGCCTATTTTAATGAGATACAGGTAATCCAATTGCATGTTTGTTTCAAGCACATCATGCTTGTTCCAAATGTTCTGGTTCCTCTGCAAAAAGTATCACCACAAACTCTCTTACCTGCTGAGGGTAGCACTAACTGTATTTTCTCATCTGCAATTAATGCCCTGCCCCAGTGCTGTCACTGTTATTACTATGTGACTGTAGATTTGTAGAGCTGCAAAAAGAGCACCAAATTCATCAAGGCCAAGTATTTTCATTTTCCTTTCCCTATGTAGACATGTTTGTTTTCTACTTGATAACAAGTACTGAATGAAACATGATATGGAGCTATTGCCAACAAGTGTCATATTATTTTATATTCTCAAAGCAGGACAATAACAATCATAAATATTTCCATAAGGCTGCCTCTACAGAAGTGAGAAAATCTTAAGACAGATAAAATACAGAACTGAATGCAGGAGATCTGAGTTCCATTAGTACCTCTGCTGCAGATATCTTCTGTCACCATATTTGACAGAGTCACTGTTTGAATGCATATTTTTCCTTCTGTAAAACAGGAATATTGTCATTGGCAGACGTAGGTATTTTTGGTCATCCATTTTGGAGGAGCTCTCTGACTGGGATGCTGTGAAACTTCATGCACTGAGATATTTTAAGCCTCTAGGCATTTTAAACTGTGCAGGTGAAGCTCCTGTGGAAACTTGATTTAAATTTATGTCTAGCTAAATTTTTTTAGATGCAGTGCTGATTTTCTACTCAAAGGCTGTGGGTTTGCCTATGCTTCACACTGACTCCTAATAATGGTTGCAGTTAAAACAGTGACAACAGTATAATAACAGTCTTGGTGATAGTGAAGCTTACTCTGTACTGACAGGTAAAATACTGTCAAGTTCAGATAATTAAACTCCACTGCCTTTTTCAGTCACTGAATGAAAAATCACACAGACAAGGCTTCTATAATTTAGTTATAAATTATCCATTAATCCATATGAGCATCATTTCAAAAGCAGAAGCCTAATGATGATGGTAGGAATGGTAACAGCCACAAGACAGTTAAAAGAAGAAGGACTTGCTTGCCAGGAAGAAATATGAGTGCATTGCCCCAAAAATGCCGGTATTTTAATTAGCTATGCCTGAAGTGGAAATGGAGAATTCTCTTCCCCCAACCATCCAAGCTACCATGGAGCTAAAGCCAAAAATATCTGTAAAGACACTGTCTACTCTCTACTGCTTGGCACTGCTTTTGTCACCAAGGCCTTCATCTCCTGACTGAGAGAACTGCACACACACTAGATCACACCCAAGGTTTGGGAAACCCGGGCAAGGAGGAGAGGGCAGACTCTACCAGAATTTGAACACACTGCCTTGCCACAAGCCTTTGTCCTATGTGGAGGGTAAATAGTCTGTAGATGAGGCCTATAAGATCATAAAGTAAGGGAGTTCCAACTCTGGTAAAATTATATCAATAATTTCATGAAGAAATTGGTGAGTAGAAATACTGGATACTAAGCACAGCTCTAGGTTAAACATTAGCAAGGAATCTTCTATCTATGACCTGAGGTGCAAAACCAAATTCATTAGAGAGAACTCCATGTTGTCTAGAAAAATGGCTCTTACACTTTGCCACAGAACCAACTGAGCTGAAAAGAAAGCAATGACCAGCTAAAGCGAAAATTTTAAACCATCATCAAAGATCTGAATCTTCAGTGGTTTTGCATGCCCCTCCTTATTTTAGAAGTCTCTGAGATAAAATTCTGAGCAAAATCACCTTATTTTTGTGAACAGCCTCTGGTAAAACAACAAAGAAAATACTTAAAAACCGATTTAACATTGTATAGCAAGTGCCCTTCAGGTCCTGCATAAAAAGTCAACAGGTCAATTGTAATGACAGAGTCATTTTTAAGGGGCAGGTTTTTGGTGTATTCACTTTGGTACAATTTTCTTCTTGTCATTTTTTTGAAAAGCCTATTACCCACTATTTTCAGTCTTTTATTTATTTTTAGCTTGTCAGTCTTTTATTTTTACAGTGATACAAGCAAATACTTTCTGCATATATCCTGCTCTTGCATAAGACATGAGCAGCTCTTTTGGTTATGCCTTTCTTGAAATAAAAAAGCAAATTGTAAAGTATTATTTAAAAAATCATCCAGTCTCATCCACTGCTGCAGTAACTTTATTGTGTTCACCTAGCTCCATATTTCCAACAGAAATCTTGTTAAAATGGAAGCTGGAATGATATATTAATTCCACTAATGAGTAACTGCGTTTAACTGAAAAAACAGCCTGACCTAAATTTGCTAAACTGCTCCTGGAGTAGCAGATAAGTGAGCCACAAGAATGGGGCTCAGAAGACGATTCTACCCCAGTGTTTTTGCACTCTATCTTGGTGGCTTCAGGCAAGCCACATAAGCCCTTTTCCCTCTTTCTTAGCACCTTCACACTGTTAATTCAAATTGATGCTTAGCTTCATCACCAAGATGATGTATTAGAACCAAGGAGCATTGCCTCTCGAGCGAGTCTTCCCATTGTAAAACAAAATTGTGACACAATGGGAAATCTGTCTATCTGCATCTCATGAATTCTAATTTTACTGTGAAATTTATCATCAAACATATCAGTGTAAGTGGGATATACCATACACTATCTGTGCTGTATCATACATTGATCTGCCTTCAAAAATATTGCATTTTGAGTATCAGTCCTATCTCCTATGGAAATGCACACTAGGTGTAACAATAACTGGTTAAGTGAGAGCATAATCCATCCAACTTTTCTGTGAGAGGAAGAATCATAGACTACAAAACTTCATGTAGGAAACACAAGTATTGGGTGCGAAACTCACGTAGCAAGACTGGAAGCCCATGTCAAGTGAGAGGATGAGAGGCATATACCCTTGTGATAGGAAAAGACTTTCAAAATCAGGTAGCAGCTAGTGCAAAGCAAGTTTATTCAGAACAGAGAGATTAAGACAGAGACTTAATAGTCCCAAAAATGCGGTGTTGAAAAAGGAATTCAGGACTGGCCTGACTCAAAAAATCTTTTGGAATTAATGAAAAAATCAAGGCATGAAATCTGTATAGAGTTTATTGCTGTAGCCAGATTTGAATTTTTCATTTATATAGGCACAGAATAACTGGGTTTAAGATTCTGTCCAGATCGTCTCCGTGTGTCATGTCATTTCCTAGTTCTTCTTTGAAGGGTTAAATTATAAATGCAGAGTGCCTGCTGTGTACTCACTCCGTGGAAGACTGTAATTAAGCTATTGGGCAAATAACAGCTGTCTGAAAGACCTGAAGTGCTCAGAGCCAAGGTCTTAACTTTGGTGGTAAGGAACAGCAGAGCTCCATGCCAGAAACTTGACGTGAATGCAGAAGGAAATATTTAGAACATAATATCCCAGCCTAAAAAACGAAGCCCAAACTTCCAATATTCACTTATCTAGCTACAAATTTGATGGGTTTTGCATGTATAAATAGTAACTGAGAAAATTTAAAGAGAAAAGTTACAAAGGAAGTAAATGTGTGCTGTAAAAATCTTGAGCTGCATATTGCAATCCACCTTGATCTAGTTCCTGCGGCACATTGTTCTTTTTTTTTTTCCCATGTCTTGTTATATCCAAAGCACCTTAAGTAAAGCATAGAGGGAAAATCTTTTCTGTCCAACAGAAAGAAAAAATTATTTTAAAAGAAACCAAAATTATTTCCTTGATATAAATACCAGAGCAAAACTTTATTATTCTCCTAGTTTTATCTTAGGCTTCCTACACAGATAATTGTGCACTTGATACACACATGGGTTTAAAAGCTTACTTTAACAGCAAGGACAATAACAGGACTAGACTTCATAGGCCTGGATTGACTACAGCTACACTATCACAGGTGAATTGGGGAATAAAAACCCAGCAGAGGCAAAGGAACCCACTTCCCATTACCATGGGAACAGACTATTCCTTTGCAATTAATATTAGATGTAGCTTAGATCAAGGTGAGAATTCATGAGACTGGTTTCTGGCCAAGGGGAAACATTTCCTTGCATTTACTTCCCACGCTAAATGTAAGTTCTGCTCTCATCACATCAGACATTCTGCCCTCTGGAGCACAGAGTGCTGCAGGTCCTATCTAGATATGCACACATACATGACTGCTTTTCTGTTGAATTAGCCTGGCTACATTATACAGAGTTTATGCAAGCTTTATTTCTTGTGAATGTGGTATTAGGCTGAGGGAGATCAGCTGCTGGTTTAGAGCAGAAGTTTGAATGAAGCAGGCAGACAGTATGTAATTTGGCAGAAACCCCAGCAGTACAAAATTAATACATCCAAATACTTTTACCTCATTTAAATTGCTGGAGTGAGATTATCCCAGCTCAGTGCTTTAAATCCTATAGCCAAAAAGTTTTTGATGTGGAATTAGTGCCCTATTGTTAGATTTACTGTGGCCACAAATTTATTCAGCTAATATCTTTTCTTCTCTGGGCTTCTGGCTCAGTGTGGAGTTGGAGGGAGACCATCACCTCAGCATATCTACATACATTGAAGTGTCTACTCTAAGGCAACCAGTGATTCTCATGGGTTTGTTTTTTTTTTTTTGAAACGAGCTTTTCATTTGTCTCAGCTTATCATAGGGTTTTGCTGAATCTCAGGTGTTTGTCAATATTCCTGCTAATGTCTAAAGAAGGGGAGAAATTGTGTGTGTAATAATAAAGCAGTGATTTTGTGCTGTTAATTGACTTGAGCATTGCTTTCTCTAAGTGCAACCTATTCCCATAAAAGCTTTAGTCCCCGGCTTCTCAGCAGTGACTAACACAGGTGGGGCACCTGATCAGGTTAAAAGCTAACCCCTTAGAGCATTTGAAACTAACCTCAGTAAGCCCATGCACTTGTCTCTAGCACTAAAGTTCCCCAAGGTGCTCCAAAAACACAGCTAGAAAACTAAACTTTCCACAAGGCTTGGCAAAAGTTCACAAAGCAGTTGCTAGTGATCTGTTTTTGAAAATCTTTCTTCCAGATGGCTAAAATATAGCCACTCTCTCAAGAGTGATTATGCTGTAGATGAAACCTCTCTATTTTTTATCATAAATTCATTGTAAAGGAGATTATTTCAGTCTTGCACCACAGCAGGTGTATTGTCTGGGATTAAAACAGCAGGTGATAATAACAATAATGATTTAGAGGCATGGAGAGGAGTCTGTTCCTAGCAGAGAAAAGTCAGGACAGTAGGGGAAAAAAAAGCTGATAACATTTGGATTTGTTAAATCCACTCAGATTTACTGGATGCAAAAAGATGCAGCCCTGTACTATACCCAGCTAGCAAGTCAGATGGAGACAAACTGCCAGATGCAATCAGCTGCAGGGGAATCAGACCCAACAACCTGACTTTTCTTTTTCTTTGCCTTCTCCTCATCATTATCTTAACTTTTCAGAGTCACTAATATTTGCCATCTTCCCCAGCCCAATGTGGGCAAAATTTAAATTAGTCATAGCTTTATTAACAATTAATTTAAGGGCAGAACTATATCATTAGTTCAGTCAAGTAATAAACATATATGACTAGGAAAATTGTTTCATTTAAGAGGTATTAACCTTATTTCCTTAGGGAATTTTATTTGTATAAGTCATCTTTTATGGAACTTGATAGCCATCTCCCAGCAGAACTGCCAGTGTGAGATACAAATCATGTAGGAGTACAGAACATTTAAGGAAAATATTTGAACACATATGGGATTACTGTTTAGTTACTGGTTTATGTTAATCTCGTAGAGTTCACGATTTTGAAAAATCTACCACTCCATGTACACTTAACCCTCTCTAGAACTTCACCAGTCTCTGCTGTTCTGCTGAGTTTCAGAAGTAGTGTCTATACCATGGTCTTTCACCAACAAGAGAAGCATGTCCACCTTTACAGTTTACAACTTGAGGGTAGTCAAACAGGGAAAAACAGAATTTTCCAGTTCTTAAGCCCCATTAAGGCTGTGGTTCTGAAGTGCACTCACCCATGTGGAGAATCACCGAATCCAGTGTGTTCTCTACAGATATCAGCACATGCTCTGAAACTATTTTAACAAGAGGAAAAGTTGCAGCAGAACTGGCAATACGCCTATCACAACCTGTCAGCTACATAACAGAGAAAAAAATTTGTTGATTAAAACCCATTTTGCAACAATGTAATTAAACTCATTTCTCAGATTGAAGAAAACATATATTCAAGCCTTTAAAGTTTTGAATTACTTGTTTTGCATGCCACATTGAGTTCATGATCATGCATTTCCTACTAATAAATTATAAGAATATTTAAGTAAAATGTACCAACATTCTCTTTTTCCCTGACACAGACTAAAGAAATGTCAAAAGAGTTGGTGCAAAAGGTCAACAGGAGACTGAGTCAATGATAGAGTTTTGGAGTAGTTCTGGTTTCACCTAGATTATTCAGCTTTGTCTACTAAGCTAAGTATGAAACGACTCTACCTTATTTAACAGCAAATATGTGAATATAACCAAACCTAACCAATCCAAAACAGGGTTCCATCTCTCATTTGTAATTAGAATGCATAGGTTAGTGTTAAAAGTCTGATTAAACAAAAATTTAATGATTTGCATCTCCTGAATTGCTGTAAGATTTATAAAGCTTTGTTATTGTGTCCTACATTGCAATAATAGGCAGATTAGAGCTGAAGACAGGAATTTTCCTATTAGGATAAGCAATTGGTAACCTTAAAGGAAAGGTAAAATGATTGATCCTCTGCATCACCTCCCTTACTGGCAATAAAGAAGAGTGAATAGGAAGAGACAATTACCCTTTTCTGAACTACCAAAGAAACAGATTGTGTGCAGCAATTGCACTGGATGGCTCTGGCAACCACCTTCACTAGTGGGGAAAAATATATACCTTTCAGATTTTGGCAGGGTACACCAGCCTTAGGGTATATTGTAAAGGCTAATCAGCCAGTCTGACAGGGATCTGAGATGTTAAATCAGCTAAGAAGGATACTTATTAAGTATAATCTTAGTAATACATTTTCTTACTTCATCTATTTGTAATTTTATTCTATTATTTCTAATGTGCATTATTTCCTAGCTAACTGTAGGTTTTTATCCTTAAACCTTTTCCATGGATTTAAGGATCTAACAAACTACAAAGCATGCCAGTTCTTTATCCCTTAAGTCAGACAGCTGAAATACTCTTTGTTGTGCCCCATATCTCAATACCTTTATCCATGTTTTCCAAAGAGTATCGGTGCTAAACTTCTAATTTTGCCTAGCTGAGAAAAAAGAGTTTTAAGAGCAAGTGAAAGAAACCTCACCAGTGGCCTGTGTATGGTAAATGTTTCCTCATTCTCACAAAGAATTTTGGAAACTGTCTAAACTTCAGGGTCCTTATATCATCATAGAACACAGTATATGTTATAATTTTGGTAGTATGTAGCCACTCCCTGAAAAAACAATTACAAAGAATTTAGTGGTTAATAATCCATTGTTTACTGATTGTTTTGAACAACAGTTTTAAAAGCAATACTGAAATTACTGTACAAATGTGACAAAGTTGCTGCTGGGATTTTTATGATCAGAGGGCCCTTTATTCCTCCATTATTAGCAACAGCTGCAAGTACCAACAAGCGTTTTGCTTAGTAACAATAATCACAATAACATACATTTAACACCTTCCCCTTATTGAAATTTGAAGTCTTTTTCACACACTCATTCTTGTCATGAGCTCTTCCTTTCCTCACTAATCACAGTTAGGATCGGTGTGAGAACCTCTGCTGACACGGCCTGCATGAAATTATGTCCTTTAGTCTCCCTCACACACCTGCATGCACGACACTTGTATCAGTGTGCTGCGGAATGGCACCAGGCAGCTCTTCATCCATTCATCTGTCTGAAGCTGCACCAATGTGACATCTCAGCCTCCTGAAACATGTGTCTCTATGCCTTTTGCCTCTTTCTTTGATAATGCTGACAAAATATCTTTCTTCTATGTGCATTGGAACAAAAAATGAAAAAGAGGGGAGAACGTGGCAGTTCGAAGGTGCAGCACAGTTGGATACTTTTGTCCTTGTGGGGAAGGCCGAGAGCAGAGGTGAGCTTCTCCTTGCTTTCCAGCAGATCTCAAGCAAAGCTTAAGATGAAAAGCTAGGGTGAGAATGAGTAGCAGTATACAGGGGCCAGGACACTTCAGTCACCAGGTTCAAGTGTTATTCCCCTTCAATATCCTAATTCCAGCCATACAAAAATAAATCACAGAACTTGTTTACATTAATTTGAGCAACACATTTTTAATCTGTGTTTTTCAATCTTGATAAGCACTTTACTACAAAATACTCATACTGAGCTGCATTTGCCATAAAAAATGTTGTAAAGGAGGTGCACAGAAAACTGGACTTACTAAGACCAAATTCCCTCTCCTCTCTTCCGTTATCTCCCAGCTAGCAGCCTTCTCTGGTTCGTGCTGGACAAGAGCCAGAGAAGGGATGACTTTAGAGACTCTCGAGTGGCTTTTGCTACTTAACTCGTTGGC
This sequence comes from Phainopepla nitens, assembly GCA_013400175.1. Taxonomy (NCBI): domain Eukaryota; kingdom Metazoa; phylum Chordata; class Aves; order Passeriformes; family Bombycillidae; genus Phainopepla; species Phainopepla nitens. The sequence continues at coordinate 368,452 of VXBQ01011586.1, read as the reverse complement.
AGAAAGTCACAGTACATATCAGCAGGAGCACAGGCAGAAAGACAAAAGAGAAGAAAACATGCATCAGATGATTGGAGAGGCCCATCAAGGAGAGAAGCGAAAGAGAAATAATTGCTAGGAAGTTTTCTTAGTGCATTTCCAACTTAGACACGTGCATGGAGCTACCGAAGACAGAGATGACAACCAATAATAATGCTTTGCTAGAGAGGCACGTCTAGGTCAGGGCTGTGTTCATGCTGGTCAGATCTGATTGACTGTGACAAACAGTGCTGAGTAATTGCTCTAATCACTCCGGTAGGCATTGTACCTTGGCCCAACAAAAGGATGATGCAATAGCGGCTTCAGAAGCCTGCTGGCCCTTCAACCTGACATCTCTGACAGTAGTGCATTTGTTTTAATGGGAGGGTTATTTGGAGTTGCTGCTGTTCAACAGGGGGAAAGCCCAATGAGTATTCCTAAGTTGGCCAGAGATAAGGGCCTCATTAAAGTGCTCAGGAGTACTTATTTGCAGGTTGACTTGCTGTGATGATCAGTTGGTGGAAAGCTATAACAACGAGAAGCACAAAAACATGTCATAGAGCATTGGCTGCAGGTTTGTGTTTCGCAAGAGCAGCAAACAATTAGGGTGGTGTGTCGTCAAAACTTTCACATCAACAAAGCAACACATTTGCTTTAAATGAGATAAAGTCAAATCTACTTAAAGGAAACCAGAACTGGGACAATCTTCTGTAGCGCAAGCCACTTCAGGACACCAGACTGTTTGAGAAGAGTATTGGCTGAAAGACCCCATGAGGAATCTCTAGTTCCTTCCTGTAAGTCCTGCTTTTATCCTCCTTCATGTCAAATAAGTCTCTGCTTATAGCAACAAAGTTTTGTGAAATCTGATCTCCCTTCTAAAGCAGATGAAGCAGCCTGAAATATCTTCATCTTCCTTGTTACAGGATGTCTTAAGAATGACTGCTGTGTAGAAAGAAGCAGTGTCTGTTTGCCTGATTATAAAGGAACGCTACATGTCTTAAGCTCTTCAGCCATTCCACTCTCCTAACCATTTGCTGCCCCTGGAAGCCAAGTGTGTCAGGGCTCTCCTCATTCAGAGCAAGTCTGATGCACACATTGAGCTGCCGAGATGAACTTCAGTATCTGGTTGGCTGGCTGCCACAAGAGCATCTGCCTCACAAACAGTATGCACGATGTGGTTTCGTTGCCCACTCTCTCAGTATCAAAAGCAAACACTGCTTGCTGGGATGCACTCCCAAGTATCTCATCTGTAAGTACTAAGTGAATTGTCGTTGAAATATACAGCATGGCCTTCTATTACGAGAGCTAAAGTGTTTAACACATGGGTGAGTCCCCTCTGGGGGACTAACATTTGGCAGAGCTGGCCTCCCTTAATAACATGTTGCTCTCCAATGGAATGACTACAATAGATAATACTAAGTGGATGTAAGTGAAAGGCATGCTGGTAAATACTTTGTTTATTTTTACTTCTGTGTGTGTGTGTGTGCACATGCAGTAGTGTGTGTCTGTAGGGAGTTCAGGCTGTTGACCTTCAGAAAATAGCGAAATTCAGCAGCACAGCTGTTTGCGCTGCCTTAAGCATTAATTCCCCTGTAATGGAGGAATTCCAGAGCTGACCTGTAGGGCAAGTTTATAATTTATATCACCTAGCTGCTGCCAGGCAGTGGGAGCTGTGATTCAGCTTTATATTTAAAATGCATTTTTGTCTTAATTATTTGCTGTTAACTTAGGTTGTCAGCATTTTGCAGGAGTGTGTGCAAGTGGATGTGCATGTGATAGTGTGTGTGTGAGAGGAAAGAGGAAGACTTGGCATGTAACTGAGCATCAGCCCATTTAACAAGGATTGTGGCTTCCTCCTTGGTGACCAGTGCACAGGAAAGCCATGGTGTGCTTGGGAAGGTAGCCACATTTGCCTTCTCTTAGAAGCTGTATCCAGGAAAGGTCAATTTGAAAAGATTGGCCCAGCCTGACTAGAGTTATAAATGATGAGTGGAAGTCTGGAGAATGACCTGCAGGATCGTTTTAGTAATAGCACAACAAAGGCAGCACTTGAGTGCCACACATACAAAGGGATGCATTTTTAGCCCAATTTTTCTTCAAGGCTGACATAAATATCTTCATTAAATTAAATTGAATTAAATATTGATCACCCAAAATATAGCCTATTGCGGTAGTGAACTCTTAATATAGTTTGTCACTGGAGTTCTTGGGCCACCGAAGCCTCTCCTGAGTCAACTTTTGAAACATTGCTATCCAAGTATCCAGCTCCACTTCATTTTATTCAAGGGTTACATGAGGGAAGGTTTGGAATATTGGAAAATTACAAAAATTATGTAGCTGCTGTCATTCATTGATGTAAAAGGTAATTTATTTTGACTTATTGGTCCTATTTTTTCCTCTTGTCACACCAGTATTAATAAGTTTACGTCATTGAAGGTAGTCAGTTATATCCACAATTGATGGCCACAGATATAGATCCAGTGACTTTGACTTGCAAAGGTGTGGATTTGGCCCATGTTCTCAGTGGACCAATTCCAGATACACATGAAGGTTAGAATCTAACCCAATAGGTATCCAGAATGGTTACAGTTTTAATTGTGGGAATTACTTGTGTAGGGACATTACACTGAAATTTGATTATAGCTGCTTCGACAAGTGTAACACTCTGTAGGAAAATCAATCCTGTTTCTGTAATGAAGAAAAACAAGTCATTTTCAAAAGGAAATATGATTATACATTCACAGCTTAGGTTGAAGAAACAGAAGGCAGCTTAATACAGTGCAGGCTTGCTCAGAGGGAATATCCACTCGCTGAGGCCAGCATAACAAGATTGGATTCCAGTTTAATGTGGTTGTGACTCAAATCCCTTTGGAGAGTTTGTTTGACAATCTGACAAAGTTATCTCAAGAAAAATAGGTTAAAAAACATAAACTTGACTTCAGTAACTGCATTTCCTCTTCAGCATCTAGAGTATTTTGCCTGGAGGCTCCTCCAGCCTGAAGCCCCATAGGTAATACCACTTTGTGCCTTTACATAAACCAAAATGTTTTAGCAGGCATTTTGCTCCCAGAAAACGTTTGCCATGTGATCTTAATACGGGGAAATAAGGTCTTTCTGATCTCTATATATGAAGAAGAGAATATGAAGGAGATGAAGAGTAACTGTTGTTACTGCAAGGACATGGGCTCATTTCCAGTAATTTCTAACTACTGTTTTAGTTATATTTGAGTCGATGCCTAGCTCCCTCATGATGCATTTCAGAAATCCCAGTCTAAGGCTGAATCCTCACACTTAGTGTCAAAGCAGAATGTGCTAAGTGAAAGTGAATGCACAGCACTGCTCTGCTTCCACAGATGGGAAATGGAGGCCCAGAGAAATGTGCCATGTTGCCTTTGGGGCTAATTGCTTAGTCACTGGCAGAGTCAAGTCACTCCCACACTCTGTCTTCAGGCACAGTCACAGAGTAGCAATGGCAGTAATTGGAGCCTTCAAGATATTACAACCGCTAACTATTCATTACTGTCCTCAGTTGTCATTTACCATCTTTCAGCTGGTGGTTACCAACTCACAGTTGAGCCACCGGAACAGATTATGTAAATCCTAAAGATTCAAAACCTAATCAGATAGGTCTTCTCAAGTCCTTCATCTCCTATGAGGAAAAGCTGAGGGAGTTGAGTTGGTTCCGCCTGGAGGAAGGAAGGTTCCAGGGAGAGCTTATTCTGGACTTTCAGTAAATAAAGGGGACCTATAAGAAACATGGAGACAGACTTTTCAGTAGGGCCTGTTCCAACAGGACAAGGACTAATGGTTTTAAATTAAGAGAGGGTCCACTTAGAATCGGTATAAGGAAGAACTCTTTTATGATGTGGTTGGTGAAGCCCTGGAATCATTTGCCCAGAGAGGTGGTGGATGCCCCATCACTGGAAATATTGAAAGCTAAGCTGGACAGGACTCTGAGCAACCTCATCCAGTTGAAGAAGCTGCTGGTTATCAGAGGGGCGTTGTGCTATATCACTTTTAATGGACCCTTCTAACCCAAACTAGTCTCTAATTCTACTGTCTTATCTCTGGTTTAGATTGAGCTGGATGAACTGAAGTAACTGTGACATGGGATATTTTTGGAAGCACAAAATAACATGACCATGACAGCAAACTCTCCTGTCTCTAGGGCATCAGCTGAGGAATACAGAGAACACAAGCTCCATGAGGTCTCTGAAACCAGCTGAAGATGACCCCAGCACAATATTGCAGTGACCCAAGATGTTGATAAACAATCAGGACAGGTGATAGGACAGAGAGAGAGGATACATACTCAGTTGAACAACTCTGAATTCCTGCCTGGCTCACTCAGATCATGAGCTGGGACCTTTCCAAAGAGCATTCTGAACTCCAGCATTGTCTTGCTGAAGTTGCAATCAATCTTGCCCAAATTGATTCAGATCCAAATGCTAAGAGTCAAGAGCTGTCACCTCTCAGATAGTTTAAGTTCCTTTCTCCTTGGTGTTCAGCAAATATCACTGGTTGGGTGGGTACCTTCCTGAGAAACATCTACAAGGTGATGTTTGGGAGCACTTCCTTTCTGAAGCTATCCTCATATTCTGAATCTCCCCATATTTTAAGTATATTTAAATATAAGTCTATAAATATTTTAAGTATAACCTTCTATTGTGGTTATAGTTCTTCTCACAGATCCAGGTGCCTCAGAAAACAGGAACCTGCCATTTCTTGGCCTTACTGTGCTCTGTTTAATCAACAATGAGAAAAGGTTTGGCAAAACAATTAGTTCTGTCCTCTGTTCTCTGCTCATGCAGCCCAGCATGAAACCCCATACTCTTGGCATCACATCTGCACTCCTTTATCACCAGCTCTTGTAGTGGGAAATGGGCACTTCCGGGACAGAGCCAACAACAGATCCATGTTGCCACCTACTGCATCCTGGAACCGTGATGCCCTAACATGTTGTGACATTAAAACAGTGCCTTGCTTGTGACATGGTTATTTTCTAGGGTTTTTCCTGCAGTAACAGCCTCATAAGCAGAAGCTAACTCTCCTACCACAGTGCAACAGGCCATCATCCCAAACTACACCTGAGAGACGAGAATGAATGGTGTAAGGGATATGCTGCACACTGGGCTATCTCAGGGCACCAGCTGACATAAGCACTATCTGATGTGCTGTGAATAATTCAACAGGAGTGCATGCCTATCTGCACCAAATTTGTACGGCCAGGTGATCCAGTAATGCATAAATCCAATCTCTGCGATCGTCTTACCACAGCCTAAACATTCAAGGCTTGGCTGTATCATTAATCTCACTGTGTGATTTTAGACAACTCATTTTCCCTTCCCTGAAAATCACTTTCCCACAGCTGGAAAATGGGACATAAGAGCCTCCTGTAAACTCATATCTCTTGGGGGCTTAGCGTCCCACTGCAGGATGTAAATAAATGCTACTTGGTTAGAATGAGTGTTTGCAAAGAAATAGTAATCACAAAATAAAAATAAAAAGAAAAAATATGAGAGAAGTCAGAGTGGAGAATAGTTGTGTTTTAGAGCTTGGTTGAAGGCTGTCTCCAAAAGTAGTGGGCTTTATGTTTACCTAGAAAAAAAAGTCTTAGAGAAATAAATTGTCTATCTATCCATCCAGTCGATGCAATTAGTCCGAAGGAGCCCTTTCTGAGGGCTGTACTCTGGAGCACAGAAATCAGCCTCAGCATTGGCAGATTCTAATACTGTAAGAATTTTTCTGCTTCTCTAATTAGTTAGATTAAACTGAAATAATATTTGCAGTTATCCATCTGTTCCTTTTTCTGTTTTCAAATGGGTTTTTCTCTTTATTACCAGACTGAAATATTTTTGTGAAGAGTATTTAGGTGATTTCGCATAATCTTAAGCGGTGAACCATGATAAAGTTAAAAAAATAGATGTGTGAGAATAGTATGGTGAAATTCAGCTTTGCTAAGTCACAATATTTATTTAATTTTTTTAAAAAAACTGAGATAAAATGGTATAATATGGATCAGAAGTCATTCTAAACCATGCTTACTAGCTGTTTCAAAATTGCGTCTTTTAACCTTTCAAAATAAGTTATGCCTAAGTGGTGTGCAGTGTTGAAGAAAGTATTGCATTTACTCAGACTATTTTTCTCTCACTACCAATGTCTGCCTCATGCTGCCACTGTTACTATTGCCCTTAGTGATTAATGGGTTTACCCATGTTTTGGAAGAAAAGCAGTTTTAAAATTATGGGCTAGATTCAGTCGTGTACTGGAACACCTCAAATCTGTCTAAAGCCTGTTTTAAGCTCATATATCCTTTTTGGTTTGTTCCTCTGTTCCCTTTTTTAAAAATGTATATCCCTGTTGCACAAAATGGGCCCTGACTCTAAGTGAATTAGTCCCCATTTTAACAAAGCTGTTAAAGTTTAAGTTAATGTTTAAGTATGTGAGTAATCAATAAGCTCAACTCCAGGGACATGAAATAAGTATGTGAATCCAAAGCTCCCTGAATACATGCCTTAGCATGGCTGAGGAACAGGAAATCTTCTTCATAAAGCTGATCCCAGAGCTGCTGAACAGTGGGGAAGTGCAAATTAAAGCAGCCACCCATGTACGGAGCAATCTTCTCTCTAAAACAACCTCCTGAGTTTAGTTGTCGTGCTTTGCCCATCGCCTTAGTACCTGAGCACATTTGGAAAGTTAAGGCAACCCTTTTCCACTAGATTCTAGTATTAAATATGCTTACACTTCAGTTTTTAACCGTGGAAATTTACTTACATTACTTTTGGGGCACAGAGAGAGCACATATTGCCTTACACACCCACCCAAAAGTTGATGATTTCAAAAAACCCCAGGCCTAGAGAATATGAAGGAAATGTATTGTTCAAATCAAGGTTAAATTTATAATGCGCTTTGATCTTCTACTAAAAAGTAACAAATTAAGAACATTATCTTATGCCTACCACAGATTTAAAAATATTAAAAAACTGAGAAACTCCTTTTACTCATGAGGATCTAATGTCTTTTACTACTGTGCAGGATTACTTCTTAATTAATATCACATTTACTAGCATTTTATCCAGCAAAGGTTTAAATGTCTCAAAGAAGATATTTTACAGTTTATATCATTCTGTCAGTGCTGAGATAATGGTGTTACTGGTGCTGCATAAAAATCACTAAGTATTAAAAGTAAGTGGAAATGTTGTCACCATTTCCAATGAGAAACACTCTGCCATGTGTTCATCCATGTGTCTGAATTTGAGCTGGTATTTCAGATTGTGCATTTTAGTAAGTCCTTCAGGTAAAATGGAGGGTAAGTCTCTGTCAAGGTACTAAGTAAAAACAAACAAAAAAAAAATTACCACCGCCACCTCACAAAACCCCTTTTTATTTCTGAATTATATTTAGGGCAGATATATTCAGATAACAAACCTGACCCAATGGTCAGTCAAAATGCCTTCTGCGAAAGCTGATATACCAAAGATTTTTTTATTATTATTATTATTATTATTTCTTTATTACAATGAAATTGTTAATCTTTTTTCTTCTGTTTGTTTTTTTTTTCCCTATACTTACTTGCTTTAAAAATAATGGTAAAATCCTGCACAGCTTAAGCCCCTGGGACATCTGTCAAGATATCAGTCATCTAGTGCAGCTTTCACACCATAATGTAAGTATTGTGGATGTTGAATTTTAAATAAAAACATCCTCTTTCCAAATGCTTTTCAGACACTAAAATTAAACAAAATTAAAAAATCAAAACAGTCCAGGCTAAAAACCCTTTCTCCCCTAAACACTTAACATTTTTTGCTCCTGACTCTTCCAATGGAATAATTTTAACTCTTTTTTGGTTCTTACAGGCAGGCAGGCAAGATAGGACCTGAACAGTGAACATAAAATCTTTGCTTTCTTCTTACCTCCTTTTGGCAAATGCCTATCAGACAGTTTTTATATGCATAAAAATAAATTTTAAAAAGCAAACAAATCTATTATTTTTACAGGTCATGATTAAGACTTCAATTAGTTGGCTTACTCAGTTAATTCAACTTTTAGCTAATGTTTCATTTTTGAGCAAGAGATATTGACTCATTCACTGAAGTTCCTAGCAAGCCGTTCTACTCTATTCTTTGAAATAGAGGTTTTTCACTTTTCTTAAATCATATTTCTTTCTATTTTCAGGGGATTTTAGTGTTCGCCTATGCAAATAGATTATAGACACTGTTAATTTAGATGACACCTACACCCAAGTATCAAATGATACTCCCTTTTCCATCAGCTGGCCAGGCATTTCAAGAGCATTGAGGCAAGGCAAATTTAAGTTGTGACATTGTAGCAGGAATTCTTGTGAAGCACAAAATGCTCAATAAATGACAGAGGTATCTCTTGAGGAGCAACTGAAAGCCATCTATATTCAGACATTTCTACAGCATAAGAAAAGCAGAATGAGACAAATCTATTGTTGTTATTTTTATTGATTAAACTTCATGTTAAATTTGAAGCAAGTGTATTCAATGGCAGTGTAGTCTCTGGAAACTACCAACTAACTTGAGGATAAACTCACAGTTATACAGATAATGTGTATTCAGCAGCTGTCAGCTGTGACACACACAGTGATACAGCATAAGAAAATTTGGGAGGGGGAGGATTTTTTATGCTGGGAAGAGGCTTTGCAGCACAGGACATGCAAAATTCTCTTCTATTAAATAAAATTAGTAATATGTGAGAGCTAGTGAAGGAATAGCTGACAAATGGGAAAAAGGGTTATAAATCTTCCTCCATCTGCTACATGCAAGGCTTTAAGAACACAGATTCATGTCAGAACACAGATAGGTATTGTATTATTATGTTTGTGTAGAAAAAGTCTTGCAGATGAAAAGAAGACTGCAAAACACAGCATTACCTACACACAGACATGAGAGATGGATTTCAGCAAAGTTGATCACCTCTTTATTAGGAGACTTACTTATGCCCAACAACTTCTTTTTTTTAAAATTAGATGAGTATGTGGCCCTTTGCCCCTTAGTTAGGCAATTTGTGTTCCTTTCCATGAGTTAAACCAGATCAGGCCCCAGCTTTGTGTCCTCTATGCAAAGCTAGGGACTACCTAGGCTGACTGTATCCCTGCCATTAGAGGCACAAAAGCCTCTCTTACAGATAAACAAGTAGAGCTTGGGCAATCTGATTCCACCTGACCTTTCCCTTGGAGCACATGAAGGACATCTCTTATTCTGCTCCAAAGAGAGAGGCTCCGGCATTGAGGAGTAATTCTGATCTCTCCCTGTGGGTTCTTGCTCCTTACTTTCACTAGAGTGAAAGTAGAGTTCAGAAGTGGCTTCTCTGCAAATACGGGGTTTTTTCCCACTGTAAAAGGTATGTATTACTATTCCAGTGTCACACTACTTTTTAATGTTCATCATAGACATGTAGTGTAGTCTCATTTTTGTTGTCCTCTTGTGAGTGACCCGAGGGGAAAGGCAGGCAACTCTCTTCTTGTAGTTTGGCCCTCAACTCTTCAGTGATGGCAGCTCTGAGGAAGCAGAATATGCTTCCTCTATCAGAAGCTGAATGTATACTTCTTCTGATATATCTGAAAAAGGTCATTTATAGTAACTGCGTCTAGAAAGGCTGTGTGATCTTCTGAATTGGATTTGTCCCTGGCTTGAGCTGTGAATGATGCTTTTCTGACTATTCAGTAGTTTAGTCTTCATCTCCTAATATATCACTCTTTTCTCTCTGAACTGATGGGGGGATGGAAAGCCTTTCTTTACAGGCCCATGGGGTTCCCTGTATGGAAGAAAATCTCTTGCAGATCCAGTGACGGGCTTTGTGGGTTAGTTTAGGTTGGTGGGCTGCAGGCTTGCCAAGCCTGAAATTCAGACTCACAGAAGGCATTTTTTAAGTTCTCTCACATCTTCTTATCTCTTCCTTGCTCCGCATTTTGTTGTCACTTTAGAGCAACGGTCTCTGATATCTATATGCAATGCTTCCTGTACACTGTTTCATCCATCAGACCATAAGTCATTTAAGGATGAGTCCTTTGCAGACTTAGTCCAATGAGTAAAGGACATGAATTTCATGCAGACCAGACGCATGATAAATTCAAAAGTTAATATTACCTACTCTTTCAGCTGCCTAGTCCAAATTTATTGTGTTTAATTGAACAGTGATATATTCAGCTCCCCAGTATAGCAGATCCCCTTTCCCAAGCATCCATCAGTCCTCCCTCAAACAATATTATATTTATGGGGACTTTAGGTATTCACCTACAGCCACCATAGAGCAAGAGACAAATGGGGACAACTCCAAGAGGAAAGACAAACTGATAGATAGTTAGAAAGACTGAATCAGTTTGCAGAGTTGACAATTATATTCATTAACTCAATCAGCCTTCCGTTAATAGTGTGGGTTTGATTGCCGTCTTGCCTACAGGTAAATCTCCATCAAAATTACAACTATCAGTTAGTCCCCATTTTTAGAAACTATATGTGCTGGGAGAAAAAAAAAATAATAAAATCTGTTGCCGTATCCTTTCTTCCAGCTGCACAAAGCTGCTCCAAAAGCAACGGGAGGTGCGGAGCCACAGTGACCTCAGCCGGCGCTGCAGGGTCCGTGCAGCACCGGCGCCCCGGCGGGGACCGCATCCACAGCTCTGCCACGCCGCGCTTCCAGCGGGAGGGTGCCCAGCGTTTTCCCGCCCTCTGCCCCTGCTTTTGCTCCCCGATAAAAATCCAGGGGCTGGATCTGAGATCTCACACTGGGCTGAATTCTTCTCCAACTCACCATCCTCAGACCCCCTGAGAAACAGGGCTCAGGATGGCCACACCTCCAATGTCTCCGGGTAAGGATGCATAGCAGCAACTAGGCAGGTGTTGGCTGATACCGTTGAGAACAGTTTATTATGGGTTAAAATTAATATTTCTATTTTTTGCAGGCATTTGTAGCAGAATTTTTGAAACTGTCTCCCAACAAATAGTAATAAACAGCACGTATCTTACTCTGATGTCAGCCTCAAATTTAAGGGCTGCGGTGACATGAAATAAATAATTCTCAGTAAAATTCTCTATGAAGTAAATTTCATACAAATTTCTGTGCTACAAAAGATACAAAAGATATATCTAAGATACAAAATTATATACCTCATATTCTTTATATTGTGAATTCTCAAGTCACAGTTCATACTTATTCAGTACATCTTCATGAAAAAAATGCTGTTAAGAGCACTAACATACACATTCCAAGGTGAAAGGTGATCATTTCTGTCCAAGGGCTCATTTTCATATTTCTGCACACATTTTGCACTCATTTTTTTAACTGAGATCATTATGTTTGCAAATAACAGAATCATCATTTTCATCTAAAAGCATTTTTCAGTTTCCCTCGTGAAGTTTCCATCATTTAAAAATACATAATATGTAACTGAAGCCATATAGATATGAGTGAGTCCTAGTTTTGTGGATAACAGAGCAATTTTTTCTACTGATAAGGAATAAAACCAAGATATTTAATTTCTCAGCACAGCAAATACATTGCCCATAGACCCAGAATCTACAGATTGTACATTCAGCTAAGACAAATGCATCTTGTTCTATTTACATTCGTGAGGTAATGTAGATTTCCACCAACCCAAGAATCAAGCTTCCTGTGTGTTCAGGGGCAATGTCTCTGTAGTCCACAAATCCTCATAAAATCAAAGCCATCTTTTCCTGGCCCAGGTTCACATGCTGTGCAACAGAAAGTCTGTTGTTGGGAGCTGGAGGAGGTCAGAGCAGCATGCTGTGCTGTAAGAAAAGGTCACTCAGAGGGCTAAAGAGTGAGGGCAGTTGAGGTTAAAAAGTGGGAAGAAAGTGGGAAGAGCAATCTGGGAATGGGGCACAGCCAGTGTTCACAGTGAACTAGTTCACATTGATTCTGTGACAAAGTTTCCAGGGAGCCACAGTTTCACCCTGAAGCTGCTTTTCACTACAGAAAATTGAGAAGTGATGCAGTGTCCCTTACTCAGAAGAAATTATATTAGAACTTACACTGCTCCAGAGAGATATGACTTTTTTTTTGTCTGATACGGTGTATCTGGGCCCTTTAGGTCTGAACACTTGTGTCCAGAAGCTTTAAACCTGAACTGCATTTATTTCCCTCTTTTGAAATTAGGAAACCATACATGCCCTTGGAGTGTTGTTTTGGTTTTTTCTGTTTATATCAACTGGAGAACTGGAAATAATCCAGAGGTTGTCCATCTGTCAGAAAAATGTAAATTTTTAGTCAAATTCACAGTACTATCAGGAGAATAGACATTTCCTTTCTAGCTATAGCCTGAATCAGTTTTCTTTTGTGTGCTCTGATTTGCTTCTGACCAGCCAAGGCTTTTTTTGTTGTTTTTTTTGGCAGGGTAGATGTTGGCTTATTGGTTATGAGAGCCTGTACAATCACCGCAGTGGAAATAAAAAGCCCTGACACTAGAGCAGTAGAAATAACAATGTTGGTTTCTTCCCCCTAAGTGGAAATAACATGCTTTGTTCCACCAATTTGAGGTACAGAATACCTGACATGAGATTGTATATAACATTTTGCATTTTTTCTGGGAAAATGTCTCAGCCACACTTGATTATGCCAGAGTAAAACTGCACCAAAAATGGCCAGGTACAAGGTCAGTGCTAACAGGACAGATTCTCAGGGCTGAGGTAAATTGGAAGGATGAGGCTTACAAGGACTTGTATCAAATGATAATGTGTCCCGAAACATTTATTTCACTGACTAGATGAAAGTCGCTTCTTGAGTATTGGGCCCTAATACCCTTGTGTGAAAGTCTTTTGAAATACTATCTCTAAACTCTAAAAAATAAATATATAATGAGTGATAGACACTTTCAATAACTGATCACATATAACTGACAGGAAGAAATGGTGAGCCCGGTTGAATAAATCATGCAGTTTGCTGAACTTGATAGCATCATATATTTTTAAGGTAAGCCCTCATGGATTTTGAATAAAACAGGAATCACTCAGAAAAAGGCATGGTTTTGCCTTTTCCTTAGATCCTAGGTTACAATGTAAATATGTGCCCAAAGCTATGTATTCCATCACCATGTCCATGAACTGTTGAAACCCGGAGGGGCAGTGTTTTTCTTGTCTCCTCCCTCGGACTATCTCCTGTTAATGGGCCATCAGTGCCTTGCCCCATGAATCATAAATAACTCCCTCGGGGAGCTATTTCTGTTTAATGGGCAATCAAGGGCCCACCACATGACTGATAAAATGACATCATCCCATTGTGAGATGCTCTGCCCAGGGGGAGGAGCCAAGCATTCCCACCTGGCTATAATCTGGGATTTCAGACACAACAGGAGTGCTTATCCACTGGTTTCCAGAGGACAAGGACTACTAGACCTTTGCTGCAGGATCACCACTTCAGCAAGATCACTTCATCTGGACTACTACCACCACCCTAACAAGCAGGGTGTCAGGTTGTATTCTGACTCTGTCAGAGGTTTTTCTTTTGTATTATTGCATGTACTTTACCTTTTTCTATTAAGTTGCATTTCTGACTTGGAGTTTTATTGGTTTTTGCTTTCAAACTAGCACACCTTATCTCACCATATTAAAGCAATTAAAAGCCAGTAAATTGCCAGATTCACCTATTTCTTTCACAGTCTCCTTTGCAATTCTGGACGGTCACAGATTAATAAGGAACAAAATCTTTCTACTGCCCACTTGTAACGTCATTTTTAGTACATACTCTCTCTTAAAGGACTTAAAAATACCTGTAGTTAAAAGGTATTCTAAACTTTTAGAGGGACCCTAGATGTATTAAGATTAATGCAAACATGAAGAAATGCGAATATCTACCTCAGTGGACAGTGAATCAGGACTGACCTACTGTGGGAGAGGCTGAACAGGAAGAAAGTATTTTTAAAATACACGAATCAGCAGCATTTCCATGAGGAAATTTTAAAATATAATTTCTAAAAAGGAAAAGTAAACATAAATGTTTCTTTTTAAGTTTTTTCTATTTCCTTTTCTCCACAAATTTTTATAGTCTCATTTAGGGCAAGTCCTATAAAACAGTTGCCCAAGTTGAACTTTCCTTCACATTTGTTGGCAATTTAAAGTGAAAGCAAGTGTCACTTGGCATAACCAAATATCCACTGGGGTCAGCAGTACCTTTGTTCAGACCCTGAGACTCCGTCCCAGCTTTGGGAGCACACATGGGGCTGCACAATGGAGGGGGAGCAGCCTGGTTACCTGTCTGCCTCTGTCTCACATTTCACTGCATATGAGCAGGCCACTGGGCAGTGCTGGTGGAGCCAAGGGGGAGCCTCGAATTGCCCCAGTCATTAGGCTGCTCTCCTGTTTATGGCATGGCAACAGCAAATTTAAAATCAATTGCCTTTATATAACACTCCCCATTTGTCAGCTCACAAGACAGACATTTCCACTTTTCTGTGTCAGTTAAGCTGGAGCATAAATAACTGACTTTCCAAAGATTATCAATAGCCTCTGTATTCATTAAATAACAGAAGGAGACTTAGGCAGGCAGAAGTGGTCTGGGGACTGTGGCATTAGCCCAGCATGAGAAAGACTCATGCCCTTCTGATATGTTTTCCTGGGTAGCCTTGAGCAAACCACTTACTCACCCTGTTGTGTCTTGTTTGGCCAAACTGGACAACTAATCCTTCCTTGTTCCATGAGAGGGTTTGATGTAAGAATAAATATATCAAAGGTAAGAACACACAGTCTGTGTAATGGGGTGATGTACATGTTTTACAGTACAATTAAAGTTATGAGATTTTTTTTGAACTTTGGTCTGGTCACCTTACATCTTCCAATGAAATAAACTGGGTTTTTTGCCCCAGTGTAATTCTATGCGATCTTCATAAAAATCTGGTCAGGGATTTGTTTGAAATTTTTTCCCAGACTGGCCTGAAGTAAAAGAGAGATATATGAGGGGAAGATGAAGCTGCACATGGATGCTTTTCTGTTACAGCTCCTGGATCAGATCCTCAGCTACAGGGTAATTGGATTACAATTAATGTAAATCTCCTGATTGATACCACCTAAGAATCTAGTCCCATCTTCTAAAATCAGACTTTTTTTCAGAGGACTGTCATACATACCTATAATGCTTTTTCTGTCTCTTTGTTAAAAGATGTAATGAAAAAATAGCAAGAGCTTTCACAGCGAACTTCTGGGCTTTTCTGAATTTCAGTTTACTCTTATTGTAATATCTTTTTTTATGTCACAACTAGACTGCAGATAGAAAGGCTGACTGTGTCGAGGGAATTTGGTGTTTTACATTTAGAAGGAACATTTAATGAATTATGCTGCCCCCAGATAACCCCTATTTCATTTGTATATAATGCTCTGGGCTAAGGATTGTCTTCCTGATCCTACTCAGACATTAGGCAATACAATTCAAGAGTGGTCAAATTACTGCTAACATCCTTACTTCAATTCTGCAGATGCTGAGTGCCTTAACTCCCATTGAGGACATAAAATGGCTTAAATACAATAGTAATCTCAAATTTATCAAAGGCATAAAGTTCAGAGTGAAATCAAATACTTTTTTTCTTTGTGTGGTTAGGGTGCAAAACATATTACATAACCCTGACCTTTAGTAGTATACTATTTAGTTCTTTTTCTATTAGTTTCTAATTGTTAGATTTTTTTTCCTTTATGAAAAGTACTCTAAAACATTAAATTGCTTATAAATATTCTGCCCCCTTAATCTCTGGAGGTATTACTGACTCAGCTCCCACTTACTGGACTTGTCAGTTAGCAATCCCACATCTTCAGGAGAGGAAGTACAGGTATTTAAGTTGGTGTCAGAAAAAAAACTAAGAGGAATACATCAAATGGTATATTGGTAAATGAAAAAGTATTGCTCTTAGGAAGAAACTATTGTATTACTTACTAGCCTTTCAGTAAAAAAGCTGAAAAACCTATCAGACATGAGGCTTCAGGGTAGAAGTTTGTTGTGTGTCAGGATCAGCAAAAAGACTTCTCCCCCGTCTCCTCTGTCAGGACACAGGTATAATTGGCTCCATGCACTATGGCACAAGGCAATTGTCTGCAGCCTCTGGAAACTGCTTATGTGCTTCACATCCCATGCCTCCATTTCATGTTTGCTTTCATTTTGTTTGTTTTTAAAGTATGCTATTTATTTGCAGCTATAAAAACATAAGCATATTTGTACCTATGTGAGAGATCAGGCCAAGTGAAAGGTTTCTGCCTCTCATCCGTGAGGCTGAGCAGGTGGGTGAGAGCCAGCATGACTCAGATATAGCTGCAGAGACCAGGCAGCTACATTGCAAACCCTTCAAGAGACTGGACCCTCACAACAACCACAAAGTTTAACTACTACAAGCAGTGTCCAACTGCAGTTACACATCTCTGTGAAACTAAGCTGAGAAAAATGAACTAAAGTCAGTATGAAAATAATTTACATTTTTTAATACAAAATGTAACCAGTCTCCTGTAACACTTCTGAAGTGTTGCCCAAGGACTGTATTTGCCCTTTGATTTCTATCCCACCCAGATGTACAGAGAGAACAGCAGCCTACGGAACAATGTTATTTTCAAACACTGTCAGCCTGTGCCTTGGACAGGAAAAAATGATATAACTTCAGTGAATACAGTATATGTCACTGGCTACAGTGGAACTGAGTTAATTTATTACCTGAGAACCTATCCTGTAGTTTTTCAAAGAGCTCTAAGTACTTCTTCCCTTCTGTTTCAGCATGGTTTTGTTATCATATGAATAGAAAAAGGAAGGATCAGTGGCTGCAGAAGGCTTACCCCAAGCGCTCTCATTTGAACTGGTGGCAAAACTCCCCTTGTCAAGAGTGGAAATGCATTTGGGTCTGGAATGTTCTGGTGTGTTCTCATAGGATTTCCCACTCCTTAGGATTCTTTAAGAATCACTAAACATTTTCAGTTGATATGGCAGTACCGTTTCAAGAAGAAAACTCAAGTTTCAAGAAAACCCAAGTCCAAGTATTGGAAGAGGAAAAGAGCATTTTTGAGTAGCACTGATAATTTTCTTCCACCTGTTTTCCACTTGCATTCCCACTTTGGTGTGACCACAAAATAAGAGCCTTTTGACCAGCAGCACTTTTTGTTCCACAGTAGAGAGCATAGGACAGAACCAACACGCGCTCCATTGCCCATGCAGAATCCAGATGTTATAAAGTGCAACAGAAGTAAGATAAGCTGTGAAATACAAATAGACAAAACATTCTGCAAAATCCAAGGACTCCTTCCTGTACTTGCTTCTCAAACAAACAGCAACCTCATATGTTGGAACTGAGCTTTTGGCATCAGTATCAGAGGAGAATGAAAAATAACTTTGGTGAGCAGAGCTGGGTGCCTCCATTACAGCAAAGTAACTGTATGTGCCAAATAGCAAACCCCTGCTCTTTGGCATGAGCAATGGTGCATGGAAGAGCTGCAGGTCTCCAAGTTTCTCCTCATTATCAATATTGACCCAGCTGCCTTTCATGGTGCCCATAAAACTATTTGTATGAGGACATGGTATTTTTTTATCATAAGGAAACCTGTTGCAAAAGATCTGCTTGAAGTTCCTGAAATTTTCCCCCTTGACTAGACCCAGCCAAGCACAGATGAAACTTTGTCAAGAACATTTCAGTGTTGGTGGGGTTGCTACAGAAGATTGCTTCAGTGTTTGTTGCATGGTATATTGTTGGATTCAACCTTGTGAATTGTTCCTGCTAGGGAACCTGCTAGTGGGTATATTCATTTACAGATAGTCAAAGATTTGGGTATAGAGGAGAAAAATGTGTTACAACCAGACAGATCACAGAATCACAGAATATTCAGAGTTGGAAGAGACCCAGAAGGGTGACCAAGACCAGCTCTTGAGTGATTGACCTGTAGGGAGACCAAACCCAGAACCTTGGCATTATCAGCACCATGTTCCAACAAACTCTGCTAAATCATGTGGCATATACACCAATCTTTTTTGTGTATAGTCTCTTTATCCCCAGATTGGTCATTTTGCCAATGACTAGAAGATAAGCCTAGTTTGCAAGCATAAAATTGTATTCACAGTCTTTTTGATGCTACATAATCTGTCGGTATTTCTGATGAGTAGTAAAGATTGGTCATTTCAAGCCCATAGTCTGGGATGCTACAGCTCTGAACCCAAACTACAGTAGCTTGATACTTAGCTGTGTTTTCTGCATACCTTTAAGATACCTGAATTCCTTCAAAAATGCAAAGCAATTAAAGATATTCTGTTAGCTCTCTGTGAGTGTTCAAGGAACTATTACACACTGACAATTGATTGTGTCTCAGCCTCTTTGCTCTTTTTACTTACATGCTGCATCTCTGTAGAAAACTGATACAGCCCAGTCCCAAGGCCTAGGATATATATTGAGAGTCGTACAACACATCAAAATATCAAGAAAAATTGATTTGCAGTGCATGCAGTGGACATGTAAGGAAATGCTCAGCAGGATCTGAACAGGTTTTGTCATCCCACTTAGGGATAATGATAGCTGCTGCATTGTAGCTGCACTTCCTTACTCAGGCAAAGTTCTGCTCTGTTTAATGTCATCCAGTACAGGAGGACTGCCAAATTCTAGTGAAATAACTAAATAATATGGTGCTGCTCTACCCAAAAGAAACAGGTTTACTGTCTTTGAATAATTGAAATTTGAAGAGTTATGTTTTGATGAGCCCAAAAAGTTAGTGAAACACAATTATCTGAAAACATACAAGCCACCCCTATTCTGCCCTGATCCCCTGTGTAGAGGCTTTTAATCATTAAATACATGATATCTTATTCCACTACATTCACAAAGGGTTCCTCTTAAAACTTTCATGCCATTATGGCACCTGCCCCATGCTTTGAGAGCAGTTCTCTTCCCTTAGCTGGGGCAGCAAACCCAAATGTGGTTCAGTTCTTCAGCATCCATCACCAGCAGCTCAGCTTATAAACACAAATCAGTCTTCATGGCTAATTTCAATGGATACAGCAGGCTTTGAAAGAGGACCGTGGAAGGGTGGCCATGAGCTCCTTTCCATCTCTGCTGGAAAAAGGGCTGTAATCTCCAGCAAAAGGACAAAGCGGACACCCAGGGACAGTGACCCCTCAAACTACCTCAGCAAGCTCTGGCTGGGGCCATCTGAGCACACCCTCAGGGCTCACCACTCTCCATGTGAAGAATGAGTGCAGACAGCTTCTGTACCCTCAGTTTTCATCTTACCTTACCGCATGCTGATTTCTCCACACAAACAGGCCTTTGGCTGCCCTTTAGAGTCTGCTTGCTCCACAGATATTTGTTAGTCACCTTTAAAACTGTGAGGAGTAAGAATTGGCATCAAAGATTCCTCTGTTATTTAGAGACTGCTTCCGGACCCTGACCATACTACAAAGCTAAACAGAAAATCTTGCTGACATCTGGGAACCAAAATTTTTTGGGTCAAGCTGATTTGTGTTCACTGCAACCTACTTATGATATATTTAATTAGTCCATACTTCAGGGCTGCTGTCAATCAATTTCCTCTATCAATTGGCCACAGATGGAGCTGCTTTGGTGGGGGCAGTAGTAGATATTCCTGACACTACTGAGGAAGATCAGCATGTCTTTTTCACAGTCACACAGATAAACTTGTCACCAAATTCAATAGTAACAAAATAATGGTTTGATAACAACACATTTCAGGACAGAATTTTGCTTCAGGAAATTACCTGCCAATATCCTTCCTCCTCTGGAAATCGGGGCATGGCTCATGGCCCCATATCTTCCTGGGAAGATCTGGGAACACCACCTAAGAAATTGCTACTTCACCCAAAATATTGGCAATGCCTTTTTCTTTCATCTCACCTGTAGCAACATTTTTGAGGTTTAGAATCATTATAATAATTGTAAGGTCTCTCACTCAGAGGCCTTAAAGAGTGTCCCAAAAATTTGGGTTAGTCTGTTTTAAAGGACTGTCTACAGATATAAGACTCTGATTTCACGATACAGTTGGTAGCTTTACATTCCTCCTTTCCTAAATGAACAAGAGCTCAAAGACAAACCTGGGAGGTACTTAATCTTTCCCAAAATAAAAGGAGCTTAATTTCTAGGTTTAGAGTGAGTCAGGCAAACAACGCATGGAATTTTATTTCCCATGGCAAATGGACACTTTATGTTTTTATTCACCAAGTCTTTTCCACTAAAAGATCTCAAAGAAGCAGACTGCATTATAAATGGTAGAGAAAAATGATAATCCCAATGCTGTCTCCTGCTTCCAAATGATGATGTGCAAGGCACATACATAACTTCTTTGCAAGGATCCATTTGTCAAAATAAAAGAAGCCAACTGCATAAGGGAAAGAGACGATAGATCTTGACAAACTTGTAGATGCTAGCAAAAACGTAAACAAGAAGTTGCTGAGACTGATGTATTAATGTAACACTGCCAGAGTACTAGCTTCAAAAATTAACAACTGTTGAGGCTTTTGTGCCTAGTCAAAAGAGCAAGTGTCATGATTTCTGCTATGTTTGACATTTTCTATAGTTTCTACTCAATTTTAATCTCTGTGTAATACTCAATGCTCAGCTTTCTACAAGAAAGACAGAATAAGTAAGATTCCCACAAATGGGATAATACATTTGAAGACAGCTGACCTTAGAAAAGAGATAGCAGAGATGAAAATTTCTTGACATCTTTATGAACTCATCATTTTTGCCATTTAATATATAAAAAGAAAAACCTATTTCCACTGATTGATTACTTTAATGAATAAAGGTACTCAATGATTTGGTGGCTTGAGTGGATTAAATTTCCCTTGCTGGTAGGAACTGGCCTTAAATGAAAGTATTTTGAGGGTTTATTCCTTTTTCCCACACACAAAAAAAAACCAAAAAGAAGACAGAAAATCAGTCTGAATTTCAAACCACTTGATCTCTGTATATATTTTATAAACCACTGTCTGAAACTCTGTGAGCTCCTGAGAAGTAAAGCTCAATTACAGACCCCCAGATTGTAGGCTCAAATAATTCTAAACCAGATATTTCAAAATGTCAGTGATGTGTTGAACAACACCCAGCAGCTTATACCATAACCTGCTTCCTTTGCATTATATTTCCTTGCTGTAATCAGCTCAAATATTCATAACATAATCCTTGCTCCCCACCTCCACAAAATGTTTTCCAAAACAGAAGTAAATGAACACTTTACTAAAAAAAAGTCTGTCTTGCCATGTATTGTTTTGACAAGTTTTGGATGGAGACTAGAAGCAAGACTGAAGATCACTGCAGGGAGCAACAGGGAAAAGGAGTATAAATCAGTACAAAAATTAAAATTTATAAAAGAAGGCCAAGCCAAAACCAAAAGCCATTCCTAACACCTAGGAAAAGGAGGAACTGTGTGATTTGGCAGAGGCACCGGACAACAGGATAATCTTCTATTTGTGACCCTGTTTTCTTTTAGTAGATCCATTATCAAACTCATGAGTTATGGTCAACATAACCTGAAATTCTTAAACTCATAAGGTTTGTGTGTAACTCCTTCCTGCAATCCTGGGTAAAGTGCCATGAATCTCAGTAACAGAGCTTCATCTGACATCTCCATATTAATACAGATTTCCCTTTAGGTGATGCACGTGCTAATGTCAAACTAATACTCTTGCCAAAGGCTTAAAGTAAATTTTCTTTCACAAAGGCAGCCTCCCACAGACAGCGCTGGTGTTGGCCTGGGTCTATAACTTATGTTCTAAACATGTTTTACCTTTCAGAAAGTTGCTTTATGGAAAACTATGAATTAAAAAGTTATGAAATGTACTGCTTAATTCCAATTTTCTGTCTTTAATTTGTTTGTTTACTTTGTAGATTCATGTCTCCAGCAATTAGAAGTTGAAAGACCGAGTAAAGAGAAGCAAAGAATGAATGAAGGAGGCTTCATTTTTTATTCACCTTTACTTTCACCAGCAATACCAGCTTCAGGAGGCTTTGCTGCAAATAAACCCTGTGACTGCATGTACATGAAAGAGAACTGAAACTTTGGTCAGTCATTAGCTTCATATTTTCATTTTTCTGGTTGTGACCTGATGCTTTCTCCTGCTGTCTTCATGTAACTTGTCTCAAACCACGTTTGCAGGAGGAAGGGTTTCTTACCTTTCTTTAAGGGCAGGCTGCTGCTCAAGGAAGGAGCCTCTCAGCATTCATGTCTGTATAAATACACCTACCTATTCACTCTGTCAAGTCCCTGTTGCTCTTTTCTCTTTTTCCTGCCCTGAAATGTTTCCTAGTTTTAGTGAGTGGTTCCTCAGCAACTCAAAAAGAAGGAAAGACAAATATCCTTGTGTGTAGTATTTGCTCATTCCTGTCCTATTAGACAAAATGTGCAGGTACTCTAGGAAGTGTCAAATGGTTAGATTAGGAACTAAGCCCAATTCCTTTTTATTATTATTATTATTACTATTTTAACAAATGCATTCTCTAAACACTAAAATATACAGGTTTATTCAAAGGTTTACTCAAAGTGAGACTTCCCTATTGCTGCTCTCAAGAGTCCCAACTATTTTACTACTCAGTAAGGCAAATGCAAATACATGAGCATTTGTTTGTCCATAATTCTCAATTGATACAGAGCCACAAGCAGCAGTAGTTTAGAGAAAAGTGTAGGGAAAGAAAAATCATGTTTTCAACCCATTATTACCCAGAGATGTGCTGATTAGGTTCAGATAAACTGGCAATACAAACTGCCTTGCCTCTATAGAAGTACTTGAGCCCTGCAACAGATATAAGAAACTACCTAAGATTCTCAGTAGAGACTTGTTTTATCTGTACCAATAACTGCATTAGCATGAGTCTATCCATAATTGTGTCCTTAAAATCTGAAGAATACTTGATCATTGAAATCCGAAGAGGTGCACCAGTTTAGGAATTCTCACACCAGAGCAGGTGCATCTGACTGCAACTCAACACTGAGCAAACTTTTTTGTCTGATACGGGAAAAACAACTGATGGCCACTCATGACTTTCCTATAACTGATGCCTGGAAACTATCACTAATGGAAAAACAGAGAACTATAGGAAAGACTATTTTAAAATGTGATTCATTCTCAGAGCCCTGTGAGACTCACCTATGACATTAGCATAATCTGATAGTGATGTGACGTCCCCTTTCAAATCCACCTTTCCTCAAGGACAGCAGGAGAGGTGAAAGCTGACAGCATCTCTGTTACACTGACGGAGCTGTGGGTCAAGCGAGTACCACAAGTTTACATGAGGGCTGAATTTGACCTTGTGTCACGACAGCTCCCAAAGGATTCTGCAGTAAGCACTAATGTATTCAAGGCTGTACACACTGGCATTGCAATGAGATCACCACTTTAAGGGCAACGTTGAGGGCATCTTTCATCCTGGGGCATCACAGAGCATTGGAAAGATGTTCTGCTACAAAAAATTTGCGACAAGCTGCCATCGTCTCCTGCAGGGCAAATACAGGAGTCTGCTGTTGAAGACAAGCCATCAGAGCCTGCCTCAGGTGCTGACAGCACTTCTTTAACACATCCACTTCTCTAACACAAGCCTTATTCTCAACAACAGCTGCTACTGATCGAGCTGTTACTGATCGGGCATCTTCTCCTTGTCGGCTAAAAGGCAAAAGCAAATCTGTCAGAAACAACATGGCCTAGCATCCTGTGGGCAGAGGTCTGGATAGCTTCTAGTCCACTTACTGCATACTCATATCCAGTACAGCGAGCCAAATGTGCTTTGTAGAGGCCTGGGGAAGACCAACTGATCTTTTGGAGGCAGGAGAGAGGGCTGTGTGATGAATGGGCAAGGCTCGCTTCCAGCCCCTTGACCCGCCTGCCATCTAGTGTATACTCAGGACATATTTCCAGCTCAGCACAGCCAGAGCTGGAGAACAAAGAACAGAATTAGTCTGGACAAACGTGGCATGTTACTGGTAATGTATACTGAAACAGCTTAACCTCTTCATCCCAGGACTGAGCATTGTGTAATTAGGGCAAACCCCCTAAAAACAGCTTCTTGACAGCAGTAATTCACTTACAATGATCATGTTCTCAAAAACACAACAGACTAAACCCAGCACTTACTTATCTGTAAAAGAAGTAGCAGATTATATTTCAACAACCAAATGTACTACACTTACACATGATAAACCAGGTGTAGTTTTCTAGGTATAGCACTTATAAAATCTGTCATCTGCTTCATCTATTTAGCTGTTAGGGACAGAACTGCTTGTGCCAGATACAGATGACTGCTAAAAAAAGCAGTGGACCTCTGCTGAACCAAACCTTGGCGTTCAGGTTGGTATGTCAGACACCAGTTTGTTCTCTTCTCTGCCATTTTTTGTGAGTCTGAATTTCCATACACCCAGCAATATCAGTTGTTTTTCTTTAATGATATCTTCAGGTTTGGGAGGCAAGTGAGAAATAAAGGATAGTAAATTTGACTTAAGAGGATGAAGCTGAGAGAAGAATACGTCTCTACAGAACTCCCAGCAAATTTTCTGTGTAGGTTCATATTTTCTTGTCTCAGGGAAATGAACCTCGTAGCAATCAGTGCTTAAGAGTTGACTCTTTTCTTATTGAAGCATAAAGTTTAAAATAATAAAGCTTTTTGTCAAAAAAGACTTCAAAGGAACATCACTGAGACAATTTTTATAGATTCATATATGTGTTTATCAATACATACACACTCTGTTGATTGGTCTCCAAAATCCTTGGAAAACAGTCAAAGTTATATTAGAGTTATTAAACCCAAACTGTCACCTATGTTCAACGGTTGTTTAATTTCCAAATTGAGTCACAAGGTTTTTGAGATCCAAATGCAGATGCACCTATAAGAGACAAAGTTCAGGGAACTCTGAGTTATGCACAAGTGAGTCAGCTCTGGGAACACTTCAGGCATGGCGGTGTGGAGCTGATTTCCTCTTACCTGGGCTAATTAGCTGTCATGCAGCAGTGCAGTAATGCAGCTGTCCTGCCTGTGGATCTGGCAGCCAAGATAACGACCTTAACCCACCGCAGTGCCTGGACAGCATTGTGACTTGCAATTGTCTTCCATGGAACAAAAGTGAAAAAGAAATCAGTCAATTTTATCATGGTCAGTGACGAATCCTGTTGTTGCTCTGACTGAAATGAATATTAACATATGCATCTCTTGCTAAATTAAGGCACACATGGGCATGAGGTCAGTATTCTCAGAAGTATGACAAGTCTTCCTTTCCCTGATTTTGGTGGTGCAGCAGTAATCACCCAGCAATGCTCCCTTCCCTGTTTCCTTCCATATGCACTTAGGCTAAAATCAGCTGCTGGCACAATAATCTCTCTGAGCCCCTGCCTGCAGAAAGGCTTCTAACTAGCAGTCCTTTTGTCAGTGTAACCTAGTGGAAATGAGACAAAAAGAAAAAATTGTTGTGCCTCTTAGGTTTAAAATATTGCTTTGGAGTTGTTTTCTGCCTGACACATACAAGAATGACTAAATTTTAACACAGACCTAGGGCTCATGTTTCTCTTACAGAGCATGGGGTTGAGCAAAAAATAGAGAAGCTGAAGCAGAGGAGAGTTGGCTGTTATAAGAACCATTCTTTTCATGTGTTCGATTTTCCAAGAGCACTTGGAAAAGAAAAAAGTCAATTTCATCTTCGCTTCATTCCACTGCAGGAATCAGGAACAAGTCTGGATCTTTCAGTTTGTCTGCACAAGTTCCCCCCATTTTAATGAGCAGCATGGTCTCAGTCTCTTTTTTTTTTTTCCTTTTCTCTTAAGCTAAATGAATATCCTGATCACACAGGCAGTGTAAAGGGTATCACCCACAAACACTTAGCCAGTTTGTAACCCACATTTAAAAATTAATGGTGAAACCTTGCTGCAGCACCCTGCTTGAGAAAATTTTATGAGGTTTGGATTAGGAAGGTCCTACTGGTCCTGTCAGTGGGAAATAACATGGTATATTGACATTTTTATTTCAACAACTGTTTAAAAGTGTCCATTAGGCAAACCTTCCTCCTCCACCTCCCTGGGGGTACCTGTGAATAAATAATCTTTAAGGTGAACGTAGTTCATTGTGCAAAGCAAGGACACAAAACCCAAAAGGCGAAAAAGACCTCTTTGCTTCTGGTTCCGGGCAAGGGGAGGAGGCCGTGCAAACGGGATCTCCATGCCCCAGGAAAGTGGGCTGAGGAAGGAGTGGGATTCAATTATAACCTTGGCCTCCCTGGGGAAGAGGATGGCAGAGCTATAGCTGCTGTTGCTGAAGTTAAGAAGATGAAAGGAAAACTGGATTCAACTTGTAACTGCAGTGGGTTCAAGGCACAGGGCAGAAAACATTCTCCATTTGTATAAAATATAGATTTGTATGTAAATATTCAACAACAGCTTCTGTAGTAATGAATAAGAAATAAATTGCTTATTTGATGTATGATAAAACCACTATTCTGCACAGATGATGCAGATGACACTTGATTTATATTGTCTTGCAAAAGCTTCAGACAATTAAGGAGAAAACTGTTCTGAGACTTATTCCATCGACAAAATTCTGGTACAGCTAACAGCAACAGGATTAACACAAGGATCGTCTGGCATGTAAGGCTTGTTTTAACAGATACCAATGTGACACACATAAAGCTGTCAGGCTTTCTCCAAAGGACAGTCATCCACTTCATGTTTCAAGTGCCAAATTAATTATATTTGACATTTAATTTATAACCTAAGGTATTTTAGATTCGGAACTTGACTATGACAACAGCAGATTAGAACAGGGCCCTGTTTGACAGAATCGATTTTTCAATTTATTTTCCTTGTATGTGAGGGTCTTGATTCAGATTTTTGTGTCTCGAGCTTGCGTACACGGCAAGGATACCTCTAAGCAAAGAAGGCTTCCTTCACCTCCTCCCCCAGCCATTTCGTGGCGAATTATTTTGCACTCGGAAGCAAGTTTCTTCTGCAGCCTTAATCACAAAGCTCCACCTAATGGAAGGAAGGGAGAATTGTGCCCAGAAAAAGAAAGGGAGAGAGACTTTGCTAAACTCTGCTGTCAAGGGAAAACAACTCCACAACCGTAAGCAGTCGGTCTCCTTCATCTAATTTATAAAGTCTCCTTTTCCAAGGTCTTTAAAACTTTGATGTTTGAGGGAGGAAAGGCATAACAAAGCAAAAACAAACAAGAACACCCCTCCCCCCCCACAAAAAAACCCAAGCAACCACCCAACAATGCCCTAGGTTTCATCTGACTGAAATTGTGACCTTTTTTATTTTAACTGATAGATATTTCAACACATCAATACTAATATTTTACACTGGTAGATCACATCTTCTAGGTTCCAAAGCATCTAAAAATTATAAATATATAAAATAACCTGTAAGTGTAGACATAGATTTAGTGAGAGATGGTTCATTATCAAAAGTAAAATTGTTCAATAATGAAACCATCAACTAGGTTTCAAAAAGGGGGCAAAGCATGTCTTTCAAGTTTCCCACTGAAAAGGAAGCCTTTCTGTACCATTTTAGATCATTGATATCACAGAGCTGGAAAACTACTGGAACACTCCTGGAACAATATAATTTCAAAATATTGCTTAAGGAAAGGAGCTGATTAATTTTAAGAGGCTCTGCAAAGAGCAAGGCTATTTCCGATGCAGGTTTGGTTTTTTTGGGTTTTTTGTTTTTTGGGTTTTTTTTTAATTAAGTGCTTTGCAGACGTTAATATAAAAGATCGTATAAAACTTAAAAATCCACTCAAAATTTCAGATTTGCTCCTCAGCCAGAGAAAGGCTCAGTGTCCACTTTCAGACTTTTTCTGTAACAGAAGGTACAGATCTAAATGTCATCTTGTATCAAGACAAAGTGTTTCACTGGAGAAACAGGACATTTGTCAGGATCATCTTATCTGAGATGACTAACACAGTGATAGCCTTGAGTCTATATTGTAAAAATGTCAGTAGTAGGACAAGACTAGCTCATTTTCTTTAAGTAAAAAATGTTAGTTCGGTGTCTAGTAGTCTTCTACCAAGAATCCCACTTTGATACTCTGCACAAATAAACCTGGAAATCTAAAACTGTTTTAATTCCTAACATTTATGACAGACGTGCAAGTATGACATCTGCAGCAGAGTATCATCCATTGGAAAGGTGATTAAATCATATCTTCATCAAATCTCAAATACACTAAAGTGCAGTTAAATCAGGCTATTTTATGGCCAGCCGAGACTTTGTGGGGTTTAGCTCTTAACTCCACTACTACTATTAACAGTGGTGATTGGGATGATGTTCTTAACCCTACTTTTAACCCCCCTCCTCCTCCTTTAATGCCCTTGGGTAGCAGCTTGGTTCTGGATGATCTTTCATTTCACAAGATCCCTAGTGATGTAGCTCTCCACAAAACTCCAGCTGCCCGACTAAATTTAGCTGCACTTGGACAACGAGTTCAAGATTTGCCAGGTAGAGGAAAGGAGGACGGGTGAACGGATGGGTGGAAGCGGTGCAATGGCTCCTGAGACGCCCAGGAGAAGGGAGGGACGGTGTGTGTGGACAACCTGAGGGCATCCCCCAGGGACACATCAGTGGCACTGAGCCACCCATGGAACCGAGCAGCGAGGGGACAGCGGGATTGCGGGGACCCGAAGAAGGGCAGCGAAGCTGGGGAAGGTCTGGAGCACAAGTCCTGTGGGGAGCGGCTGAGGGAGCTGCGGGTGGTGAGCCTGGAGAAAAGGAGGCTCGGGGGGCACCTCGTCACCCTCTACAGCTGCCTGAAAGGAGGCTGTACCCGGGTGGGAGCCGGCCTCTTCTCCCCGGCAAGCAGCAACAGAGCAAGAGATGGCCTGAAGCTGCACCGGGGGATGCTCAGGCTGGACTTCATGGGGAATTTTCCCGCGGGACAGCTGATCAGGCATTGGAATGCGCTGCCCGGGGAGGCGGTGGAGTCACCGTCTCTGGCGGTGTTTAGGGACAGACTGGCCGGGGCAGTCAGCGCCATGGTCTAGCTGACACGGTGGCGCTGGGTCCGTGATGTCTAAGGCCTTTCCCAGTCCGGCGGAGCGCCAGGGCCGGGGCGCGGACAGGGCCGGCTCCCTGCCCCGCCCCTCACGGCTGCCC
>VXBQ01011586.1:313762-338643 GCA_013400175.1 Phainopepla nitens | reverse complement strand
CGTTGTTGGCCCCCTCCTTTCCCGTCCCGCGTGTTCCGCCGCGCAAGATGGCGGCAGCGGTGGGGGGCGCGGAGGAGCTGGAGCTGCTGGAGCGGCTGCTGGGGCTGCCGGGCGGGAACAAGTACGGCGTCCAGGGGGAGCGGAAGGTGAAGGGAGCGAGGAGGGGCCTGGAGCGGGTGGCGGTGGCGGCGCGCGTGGGAGGGCGTGCGGGAATCCTCTGGTCTCCTTTCCCCATGGCAGCTTCCCTTCCCATCTCCTCGGCAATTCCCCCCAGACTCCGATGTGACGGTGGCTGCGGCCCCCCAGACACCAGCCGACGTCTCCTTGAGCGGGGTCTCAGCTGTGCTCCCTCCAGCCCTTCCCTCACCATATGCTGGGGATGTTCTAGGGCCTCGCTGCCTGCGAGCCTGTAGGTTCTGGAAACTCCTTCCCTCTGCTTGTGGGAAGGATCGTCATGTGTCATAGACAGGATTTCGGCTTGACTTAAACTTGTTCTTTCAGCACTCTCCTTTCCCTATGCCTGTGCGAGTTATGCCTGTGCTATCTTGATTGTTTTCCAGCTCATCTGGTGTTTTAGTGTTATTACCATCAAGCCTAAGGCTGAAAAATTCAAGTAACTGGGTCTGTGTGTGGTTTTTCTGGCTGGATGCTCAGTGGAAAAAAAAATCTTTATAGTAGTGAAAGACTCTTGACACAACTACAAAAATAATATTATGCTTCTAGCTTCCAGCTTAGATTAAATAAGTCTGCTCTGTGTGGTCAAATACTTTAAAAGAAAGAGTGTTGCATTTTAATCCGTTTCTTTCATTTTATGTCGTGAGTGCCTGAGTGGTCTTCAGTGAGTTTCAGTTGGCTCTCTTCATTTCCTGAGCTGGGGGTTCAGTTTGCCTTCCCACAGTTGCACTCACGCTGCTGTCACTCACAGAGGCCTCGTGGCTAAAGCTGAGGTGTGCTGTGCTGTCCTGCTGCTACCGGTGAGCTCCTGACTGCTCTTCAGGGCGCTTTGGAATGCTGCAGTGCACAGGAAAGAGCTTCTTAGGAGGTGGGGTTACTGCAGCCTGCTGGCTCAGAGAGGAGTTGGATGCTACTGACTTCACAGTCTTGAGTCAGAGTCCTGAATTTGGAAATGAGTTAGAAGTCAGTTAATGAGATTTCTGCCAGTGTTAGAACAAGCAGCGCTATTTCTGCCTAATATTGGCAGAATTTGCTCAACTGGAGCTAAAGGTGTCTTGGTTCATTCGTGTTCTTCTGTAAGAATTGAAAATAAAACACCCCAGAGAGCAAAAAGTGAGCACAGGCTTGGTTTTGATTGGCACCACCCTTACTGTGAATGCTGCTGCGTTCTGATCCACTGCTTCAAAGGCCCTTTTGAGGGAACGTGAAACACCACTAGCCACTCATGCAGAGACTGCTCTCTTCAGGCACTTAGTCCCACTTCTGCTCCCACTTCCAGGTTCCTGTTCTGCAAACCAGCAGTGGCCCCGGGCTGACGGGGCTGATGACCATCGCTGCCCACCTGGTGAGGCAGGCCAGGAAGGAGCAGCTGCTGGGCAGCTCTGCTGAGGAGAAGGCCGTGGTGCAGCAGTGGCTGGAGTACAGGGTGACCCGGCTCAACGGAGGCTCCAGTAAGGAGGATGCTAGAACAGCCCTGAAGGTGAGGAGCACTTCATCACCTTGCCACTGAACTCTCAAGTGCCTAGCCCTTGAAGAAGATTGTGATGCTAGTGTGCTTATGAGCATCCAGTTAATAAAATTTAACAAATGCTAAGGGTTTGACAGTATCAGTAAGTACTGGCTTTTATTCCTCTTGCTGCTTTTCACTTTTATTGGCAAAAATACCCCAATAACCCGAAACGAGAAAACAGCTAAAACTGTAAAATATGTGAAGCAGAGCTCTTGCAGTGCTCAGTGGCTGTAAATTATGAAGAGTGTTCCACACAGTTTAGAGACTGTTCAGCTGCCTGTGTGAGGCATCAGTTTCTTACTGTCTTGGTTATGAGCAGGTTGGTGTTGTGTTCCAGGTAAACACCTCTCTTACTTTTTGAAGAGCTGTTCTTAATGATGTGGCAATTACGAGATACAAGCCATGCCTGATGCTCTGGTATTTGATACTGATGCTAAAAGCAGGTACTGGACAGAATTGTGTGGGGAAAGTGAAATCATAAAGGAACCTCTACAAAACTGTCCTTCACATTGAGCTGCTTTGTGTGGAGTCCTTGGTCTGCTGTTACTAAACTTTTCTTGTAGGCTGAAGCTTGCTTTCTCCCAAACAACTGGAGGCAGAAAAGAGAATCTCGAGGGTCCCCCTTGTTTGAGCAGCCGGGTGACAAGGAGCAGATAGCAAAACTTACTCTATTTTCCTTACTCCTTGCAACTGGTAGTAAGTGTTTTTGCAGTCTTGTGGGAACACCTTGAAGAGAAAATTTCCTTTACACTGTTAAGCACTGTTTACAAAATGTATATAAAGGAGCATTGAAATTTGATCAATTTTTAAATTGTTTATTTTTTCTAATTTTAAAAGTATGTTTTAGATGGAGAGTTACATTGCTCAGTGCTGCCAGTGAGTCTGAGTTTGGCAGTTTGTGAGCTGCAAGGTTGACTCTACTTGAAGCTGTCAGAGTTGTAATACTTCTGGCACTGGCAAAGATGTACAGAAAGCAAAGATAAACTGAAGCAGTATTAAAACTCTGTTACTTAAAATCAAGAAAAATGCATCTCAGAGTGACACAAAACAAAACTTTGTTACTCTTCAAGCTGATAGCCCTTTGATCCTGAGGCCTATCATGCCTGCATTACCAGCTTGGTGAAAATCCTGACAAACCATTTCTCTCCCTTAAACTCCAAATAATCTGAGTTATCTTGGTTTCATTGTATCTGGGGAATATCTTCCCTTGGTTAATCATGAGCTTGTTTACATTGCTTCTCTTTCTGTAACATATCTGCTCTTTACTTTCTATGTGCAAATGCTACTAAAACCTTCACAGTCGTGGTTACTCTACAGAAGCAGCATGAAAACTGTCTATCCTTTGGGATTTTTAGAACTTGATTGAAGGAGGCACTGACTAATTGGGGTTTAACTTCAGGTTTAGCTGTGGTACGATGAGGTGGCCCTGTTGTCTAAACCTTTATGACAAGAGTCACAGAGTTTCAGTCAGTCTTTGAACAAACTTGAAACTTTTTGATGCTTTTTATTCTCTTAAACTGTGAGAAGACCATTTGAGAGCAAATAACGAACTTGCATTTACTTTTCTTGCCTTTCTATCATATAGAAACCAAAAGCTAGTTTTCTGTGCTGTTATAACAAAATTCATCTGCTCAGGATGGTTTTGGTGGCAATACCTGCAGTGTCAGCACATACCTGTGAGTATTTGCAGAACTGCATTGGAGCATTAAAACCAGATGCAGAGGTATTGCAGTTTCCTGCTGAACGTGGGATCTCTTTTCAGCTTTGGCCTTAGTGACACTGGTTATGTGGAAAAGACAGTATGCTGAAATACAAATATGTAGATTTTTCAAGTGTTTCCAAGCAAAGCAAAATTTCCTTACTGAGAGACAATCAGTTTTACTTGAGAGAGAATCTCTGCCTTCAAGTGCATTTAAAAGATTTTCTATGTTTTTTTGTTTTTTTTTTTAGCAAGTGCTGAATAACCAGAATTTATTTTAACACAAGGCTGCTGTGGAATTGTTTCAGCACTAATAATTTCATAGTGTAGCAATTACGGGCTTTTTTTTTTTTTTTGTAATTTGTTCTCTTGCCACCACGATTAATCAGAAAAGGGGCAGCCTACTATTAAAGTACACTGTGCCAAAGGGGAGCATGTGTGAAGAAAAAAATAAAAACTAAAATAAGGAGGGAAGTCTGAGGCTGTAGTTTTACGTGTCTGGAATACACAATGGCAGTCTTGGGACGGTTGCAGCCTAGAGCCAGAATTTATAATAAGCTGTGCCAAAAACAGTTCAGTCACTTCTGCTCTAAACTTTAGGCTGCCTCTGTTTAACCCTTAACTGATGTGGTTCTACAAAATGTCAGTAAATAACTGGTTTCATGTTTGTTAATTTGAACAGGAAGGATTTTCTGTTTGCTTTACCAAAATAGATTGTTAAATCGTTCTTACTAACGTGTTGCCTAAAGCTGTTACTTGGCAGGAAAATAATGGTGAAACAGACCATCCCAACCCGAGGTTTTGTATTCATCCAGAGCAAATGCCACAGTGTTCAGAATGGGCCAATAAAGGGCTTGTTGAACTTTGTCTAGTTTTGATTTGTGCTTCTGTACTTGACAAAATAAATGAGAGGAGTACTTTTGCTCCGAATCTGTTCCTCAGCAGATCTGTAGGAATGATGTACGTCAGTAGCAGTGATAGCATAATATCCAGTGCATTGTATTAACTTCCTTCTGCACAGGATAAAAGAGCATAATCTTTTGTTTCTTTGATGTTTAGTTAGGGGTAAATTAAGCTGCATAGGGAAAAAAAATATCTGAAAATTTCTGAGTTTTCATGCAGGATAGCTAGAGTTTTTTCTGCTCCTCAGGGAAGGAACTGAGAACCTCTGTGCCATCAAATGTCTACTTAGGTGTTAATGAATTCTGTTCAGGAGATTTTAACGTCTCTGCTTTATCAATTTTAGGTATTTTAAACCTGAAGATTCTTCCCCCCTCACACCCCATCTTAAGAAACCCCTGACAAATAACTGGTAGCTTGTTAAATTCACATAAAAGCATCCACATCAATGTAAAAGCCTCTGGTTTCTGAAGGATAAGGATAACTAAGAATCTTGGTGTACTACTTTCAGTGTGTCATACAGAACAGTGTTCCATGATTTCAATTAGCTTTATCCCAGTCTCCTCTGCTGCCTGACTGTAATCATGAAATCCAATGAGAAATCTGTATAAGAGAGCTGTAATTTCTATTTAATGTGCTTGCTTGAAAAATTACTGTTTCCACAGGTAAAAAAACAGGTTAATCCATGCTCTGTTCATGCCATTATTCTGCAGCTCTCTACACTACTTTTTGAGAGTTCTGAGTGGGGTGCTTTCCTGCTTTGGCAAGCCTGTCTGGCAAACACTTTTCAAACTTCAAATTTTATCTTCACTTCTTTACCTCTTTTATTAGCACTAGGACATTTTTGCACACTTACAGGTTTAAAGATTGAATTTTTGTTATTGCAGCAGCATTTGTTGACTATTTTTCTTCTGTCTCTTCTAGTAAACTCAGTAATATAATATTCTTCCAGATCAGGTTTAGGTTATAGTTGGCCAGTTAGAGAGAAGAGTCTTGCATGAGAATTAAAAATATGTCTATGCACCAGAAGTGTAGTTCTGCTTCTCTTGGATGTGGCTGCAGAAACCCTTGGTCGAGTTCTGCATTGTCAGGGGCTTTCCTGAAGCATTTGGGAGAGCTCAGCTTTTTGTCTTTGCATGGTTCGAGAGCTGTAAAAGCATTTAGGGCATAAATGACCTCAAGAATCTTGCTGACTGAAAGGACAGGACGTGCTCCTGTGTGTAAGGGAAGCACATAGACCAGCAGGGTGTTGTGGGCAGAATATCCAGCACAAAATCAGTGTGATTACTCCAGCGGAAGCTCCTGAGTTGTGCTAAGAAGCAGTGGCAGTGACTGGCAGGGATTCAGTGGCCTGAGCAGATTAAATGGATTAGAGGCCATTGGATTGCATTTTTAACAGACAGTGAGCAATGCTGGGGGGTGCTCAGAAGGTGCTCTGAATGGGATGTGTTGAGCTGTTGCTAGGTAGAGGCTGTACGTTGGATTTTTTTTTTTTTCCCATAGAACAAGCTACAGTGGAAATCCATCAGTTGGTCCATAAATAGTGCAACCATTCCTCTTTCTCTTGCTTTTCTCCCCCTCATCCCCAAAAATGGTGTTTGAATTGCTGCAGTTGTTCAGTGTATGTTAATGCATTATAATGCAGCTATGCCTTAAGTACCTGTCTGAAATTGGAGAGTTTCCCGAGGGAATGCAACAGTGAGTTTATATAGTTACAAGCAACGTCCAGGACTATCTTAGTCTTTTCATCCTGCCTTTGTATACATGGAGCTCATTCAAGTAGTGGCATTCAGTACCTGAAAGATAAATGATTCAGATGAACAGCCAGCAGACCTGAGTTTTCTACATGTGATAGAAATTCTATACGGTTTTGTGTTCATATTTTCATTAATCTCTCCAGGATGGGACCAGGACCACTGTTTCACTTTAACACTGTGGTCACTTAAGCAAACTTGACTTTCAGGAATTTTAGCACATTTGGCTATTAGCCAGTAATATAATCATCCATGGGAAGCATAACCCATGAGGCAAGATTAACGAAATGTGCCTAATGCACATGAAAAAATACGGTGTTTCTGAATTAGCATGACTTGCAGAATGAAATCAGAGTATCTGTCTGTATTTTAGAGGAGGAAGGAACATGTTTAAAACCAGAATTGTAAACTAATGCTAATTCATACAAAACTAAACCATTTTTGTCAAATGTAATTTGCACAGTTAACTGACTTCATAAAATCTGATGAACCAGAGTAAATAATTGTTCACGCTGTAATGGCTTACCTTGCCTTTAAAGTTTCAGGATTTTTTTATTGATGACTATTTTGAGTGTACATAATGCAATATAGAACTCAGAATTAGCATTCTGTAATTTCTTTGATGCAGAAATCCAGAATTTTCAGCAGGGAAATAACTGTGGTGATGGTACCTTCAGAGATAATTAGCTTTTTACTTTACAAAATCCTGATTCCATAGCCTAAGCTAAGAAGAGCAGAGGAGGAGGGGGAAAAGATATGATTTCAGTGGTGTTAGTTTTCATTATAATGCATGTGGAATTTCTGGTTAACTGAAATGAAAAATGCTGGTCAGAGAATTTGTTTCAAAACAGACAGGTTTGTGGATTTTTTTTTTTCTAGTAAGCAGATCTTTAGGTTTGGGGTTTTTTCTTCCTGCAAGTTTTTTGTTCTTAACATTGGATTTGTCTTTGTGTTGTGTGTAGGAAATTCCACAGAACTGTAACGACGTGTTTGAGGTAATTTGAGCACTAACTAACATGAACAAAGCAGTAAACCAGTCTGTAGAAAAGAAGCTACATAGCCAGGGGCAGTTGACCTTACAGAATTTTAACTGTGCAGGGGTTAATATGTTTTCCTAGATTTGATCTAATAAAAGAAATCAAAGCAGACATGGGGATGTTCAAATATTACAGAAGTACAGGAGTCCTGTCATGAAGAGGTTATCAAAGAATAGTAAGGTGGCTTAGTGGAGTCGAACTTGTCAGAAGCAAATGCAAGGCTAGACGTCTTAAAGTCTCAACATTCTAATTCTGTGTCTTGCTCTTGGTTTATTTTCAATATATGCATTATAGGATATCCTTATATCAGTAAAATTATGTAACCACAAAAAGTGCAACA
Source organism: Phainopepla nitens (assembly GCA_013400175.1). Classification (NCBI taxonomy): domain Eukaryota; kingdom Metazoa; phylum Chordata; class Aves; order Passeriformes; family Bombycillidae; genus Phainopepla; species Phainopepla nitens. The sequence goes on along the minus strand of VXBQ01011586.1, from coordinate 331,229 downwards.
TGCTTAAGGCCAAATACAATTTTTTAAGTGTTCACTAAGTATTAACCCCCTTCTCCTTGCCCAAGAATTGGTTTTTTTCAATAAAATGTTGTCTAAAAATGGAATGTGCTGTAATTGAGAGTGAAAAATTAAAATTTTTGAAAATGTTAGTTACATTTAAGCTGCTTACCTCTGTTTCTAGGGGAGGGGGAGGGAGTGGCTTAAGCAGATGTTGTGTGCTGCTTTTTCCTTCAGATAAGGAGAGTTTCCAAAACCAGGGAAAAGCTGGGAAAGTGTTTTTGTAGATGTCTGAGAATAATATTGTGAAACTAAAGCTGACTTATGCTGTGGTCCAGGTTAAAGTAGGTAACTTGATTGTTACATTTCTTTAGAGAAAAGTAGGGGGCAGAAAGATGCATAAATTGGATGACAAGTAGGTAAGATTTGGAGAAAAGAAGGGACAGGTAAAGAGGTAGAGCTGATGTGTGATGCCTGTGTGCTCTGAACTGATAAACCTGCTCAACACTGAGCCTGTCAGCCTCTTGTTTTCTGGCTGAGAATGATTGCATACCAAAAGCCATGGAAAGGAGTCTCTCTGTTAATATGCATTTGAAATAATTACTTACTGAACCTGATGGAAACCTCCTACTACCCACCCTTATAGCCTCTGATCTGGAGCAGCTGAGAGATGATCTTAAAATGCTGGAATTCTTTCTTCTTGTAGACTTGGAGGGCAGCTGAATTGACAATATCAGTCACAAAGAATTGCTGGCAGTAATTTCAACATTAATAAAAGCAGGTGTCAAGTGATAGCAGCTGATGGGTATCAAGTTACCAGCATCAAGCTTGAAACGCCTTATCTCCCACCCCGATATCCCTGTGTGCTTCCCTGGTTCTTAGACATTTGGAGTTCCAGAGCCTTGCTGCTCAGCTGCACAGAGTCCTGGAGGACAGGTATAGGTGCTGCTGGAAGAGCAGTATGCTGTCCTTTTATCATAGGACTGCATTTTCCATTAATCACATGTTAAACATCTGAATTTCCACTCATAATAAATACACGACTCTCTAGTTTTTGAATTTTGGTAATTTGAAGCCAAGAAAAGACAGACTTGAAAGTATTTCTGTGGAGTGAGCTTAAAATAAATTGCATTTGCATTTACAAAAATTTTGCTACATATAAAGCACTTTGTGTAGAAACCAGCATTTAAATTTTACCTAATTCTCATTGTCAAAGACTAATATTTTATTTTATTATCTTGTCACTTACTTTCTAGAATTTTTTCTTCTTCTATTGTTTGTTTCGTTTGCTGAGTTGGGATGATTTAAAACTAGTGTTTGTTTTATATGCATGGTCTCCAGAGGAAATTTCTATTATTTTTAACAACTGCCTTAATATATTCTTTCACAAAGTCAATACTACAGCAGTATAATGACTTTTTTCCTTTTTAGGATCTTAACATGCACCTTGAAGATAAAGTCTACCTTGCAGGAAACATTTTTACCTTAGCAGACATTTTGATGTACTATGGATTGCATCATATCATGGTAAGCATTGGTTGCCTCATTTTTTTATGTACAACTATTATAGTTGTTATTTATCTAAAGGGCATTTTATTGTTGTAGAAGCTGACCTACTGAACGGAACAGAACAGAGGAAGATAAAACTTGTTTTTAAGTTTTTCATTTCATTCTTTAATATTTAGCTATGAATCTGTCAAAAGACCTGTAGTGTCAGAATGCTTTAGTTTTTTCTGCAAAATGTAGCAAGGATGATACCTATCCCTGTTTCTAGGACTGAAGACTGTTGCCTGTTGGAGTCTGAAACATGATTGAGCTACAGAACTAGATAAATAGAAATAGATAAATGAGGCTGAAAGGATGTGTCAGAACTGAAAGTACTGACAAGTACTAACAAGTACTGAAAGTACTAACTTCGTTAGTATTAGAGAAATACAGATGCGTGTAAATGAAGCTCCTTAATGCATATAAAAAAGTTTGAGCCATAACAATTTGTCATTTGTGTTTCCTTAAGTGGTAAGACTTGATAAGGTACATGATATGAAAATAACATGCTTAGAAGGAATATGAAAAAAAAGCAACCCCAAAAATAAATGTGTGGGGAAGATGTTGAGATTATTTGTAGTCTGCTCAGGCTACTATGAAGTGCTTTAAAATTCAGTGCACCTTCAGTTCTGAAACCCCAAGTGTTAATTTAAAGCAGTAGAAGCTATTTGCATTTTGGTGGCTGGAATGTGTTTGTAAATGAGCCATTGTCATTCTCTGGAGTGGGAAGAAAGCAAAGTGAAAAGGTGTACTAAATTCTTGGGAAAAGATGAAATCAGTCGGTTTTGCATTAGAAAATTGGGGGTGGGGGGAGTGAGGATAATTAGAAGAAGATGCCTCTGACAAATGCATGTGTGTCTGAGAATTGAATTCAATCAACTGGGTGAATGGTTACTTTTATACAATTAAAACCAGAGCTCTGGGAGAAATGTAGAAGAATACTACATTTCAAAATGGAAGCAGAGGGGAGGGGCAATCAAGTAGTGAAATTCTACCAGAAATGAAAGAGAACTTATGTATCTGTATCTTGACTGTCCAGGAGTAAAAGTTAAAATGAATGTCAAGCAGAGGAGAGGGAAGCTTCATTTCAGAAGGTTTTTGAAAACATGTTAGAGTAAGTCACATAGAGTTAAGTCTGTTAAATCATATTTAGCTTGTAAAATATCTTAAGCAGTAGGATTGATGTGTTGATTACAGTGTCAGAATGGGTTACCTTTCACATATGATATGCAGACATTAAAAAGACTGTAAGTATTTTCTAAAAATATAACTGTATATTCTGTAAGAGAGTACAAGTTCAAATGAGACTTTAAAAAAAAAAAAACTTGACAGGGGAAAATCCAAGCATATTTTAAATTTAGAGTTTGCTCTAGAGTAGACCACCTAATCAAGATGAAAAGATACAAGTTATTGCTTTGGGAAATAGAACAGATGGTAAAAACAAATGACTTGGTGCTCCTGGGTGCCTGCAACCAACCAGACACTACTTGGGACAAGTTTATAGTACAGCATCTGTTTCTGAAATGTTTGATTTCATCAAAGGTAATTTTCTGAATCGGAAGGATAGAAAGGCCAAGCAACAGAGTGACTATTCTAAATAAATACGAAAATCTAGAAGCTACTAACTAGGAATTACATGTATTTTGAAGGTTTCGGAATTGATAAACTTCTAGAGGCAGGATCTTGAACTGTAGAATCTTGTGATTTTATTTTTTATTAATGTCTTTTAATTATTTTTGTTTTTCTTTTAATTGGAAGAGAGTATGTCTGGAGCTTCTGCTCTGCCCTAAGCTTTATGGAGGAGGCAGGGAAAGCTGCTGTATCTCCTCGAGTGTTGTGGTTCAGAGAAGCAGTTTGCCATATCCACCACTGCTTCAGCCAAGCCTTGTGCAAAATATCAGTACGTGTTTCCTGTGATGCTTTAAGAAAGGAGGCAGAAATGGGAGACATGGGGCATAGGGCAAACCCACAGATCTTGCTGTCCATCAGGTTGTCTAGAAAATTGATCTGGAAATATTACTGGTGATACCTTAAAGGTTAATCTCTGCTTGTGATAGACTAAAAACTACGTGCTAACACAGACATTAGTGATCGGGTACTGTAAATATTACTGACATACCGTGATCATCCTGAATAAGCCAAGTAGAAAAACTTTAAAATCCTTCTGATGCATGTTTTGTTGGAAAAGTTTTTAAGACCAACCACTCCTGTAGCTCAGTTCTTCACCAGTGGTATCTTGGTTTCTCTGAATATATATGATGAATCTGCATATTAATTTTCCCGTCCCATCTTCATTTTGCCCTTCCCATTTTCCAGGAGGGGTTCTGGAGTCTGGTTCTTCACTGTCCAGGCTCCTCCATTTGAACTGACTGTTTGTTTACTGAACAGCAGCAACTCTTAATTCTGCAGCTGTTTGCCTGCATTTGATTCTCCCTGTCCCTTCTAGTTATCTTAATAAACACAATAGTGCCATGTTTAAAAATCCGTGTTGTGGGAAAAGAATTATTATTTCAGTCAGTGAGAATCAGATTTACAGGTAGTGTTTCGGGATTTTTGCAGACAGAATCTGGTTTGGGTCTTTTAATTAGAAATGCACACTCATAGTAATAAGCCAGGAACTAAATAGTAGATGCTGTTCTGCATTGTAATATAGGTCACAAACACCCAAAAAGTGTAGTGCTTGATGCTGCCTTTTTAACCAATGTAATCTACATTGTCATATATAATTGATGTCTCTGTGTATGTAACATTAGTATTATTGTCTTATAGACACTTCAGTTCCAGAAATATGTATGTGGATAAATGTGAACAAGAAAGTTCTACTAGGTTAAAACATAGATTGCAGAGAAAACAAATTTAGAAGCATTGCTTGAGGTTATCTTAGGCAATCAGTAAGCATTACATTCTCCCTATGGTAATGGACTTTTTTTCTAATCTGAGGGATTTTTAAATTTTTTTTTTTAAGTTTCCAGGTGTCCTCATTCTTAAATATTTTTGACCAGCCCAAGTCCAGTTTTATTTCAAGAGAAATAATCAGTATGATGATTGATCTGCTTTTATACTTCAAAAATGTTGTCAGAACCAAGGAAGTGGTCTCAAGTCTATATGTCTGACTTGAAAATTTCTTTAATAAGGTCTGGAAAATTACTTATGGGGTAAGTTTATATCTGCAAATGGAAGACGCCTCAGTCAAAATTTTGGTGTCAAAGTGAATATGATCAAGTACAAAAGAAACTAAGCAGTTGTCCTCGAGTCAGAGCCACTAATACTGAGATACAATAGTAGTTTATTTTGGAATTATTTTTTCCATAAGGAATATTTCCTGTAATGAACAAATTGCCCTGACTTTTTGTTAATATTCGCTGATGTGTTGCTTATTTTAGTACTGAGGTAACAGGCTTTTCTTCTAAGCAGTGATGCTAAAAATGGTTCTTAAACTGAATTGCAAAAGAAACTGTTTTAGCTTAAAAAAAAAGATGTAATTTTAAGCCTATTCCTTTAGCAGCAGAAAATTAGAGAAAACTACGTGAAAGTACATGTTTGTTATGAAATACACCATCCAGCTGTTGGGTTTTTCTCTTTCTCCCATATCTAAAGGCTGAGTTTAAAAAGTCCTATAGTATCTATCCTTTTCTTGGTGCTGAAGAGGTTCGTATGTAGGCAGGTATTTTTAGATTTTCCATGACCTGCAGGGTGTGGGAATGGAATTTTATGCCTGCATCCCCAATGCTACAGAAAGAAAATATAATTAAAGCTTGTGTATTTTTAGCCCTTTCAGAAACTCTTAGAGTTGCATTGCATGATAACCACTTTGGTTCCCCTCAGTGAGCTTTGTGGTGGAAGAAAAGGACTCTTTTTTTCATGACATGAAAAAAAAAGTCTGTCAAATTAAGTGTCTGCTTCTTTGCTATTAAAATAATTGCTTTAATAGCAAATAATTATTTCAACAGCAGAACAGCAGCCTTTCTTAACTTGGGGGAATTATCTAATTTAATGAGGAAGAACAGAAAATACCCATCTAACAAAATGTTGTAAAAAATGCCATGGAAGTGATCTCTAAACAATTAACCTAAGAGTTATGTTCCGAGTAAAAAGTAGAGCATGCCACAAAGTGCTTTTTAATATATTTCACTGATAGAGTACATTATGTAAATAAGTAAAAATATCTTGCTTGTTGTGCCTAGAGTACAAAAAAGGGTCTTATTATTAGCATAGCTGTCTGTTTTGCCCTTCAGATGTTTTTTCACTATGCTAAGTGAATGAGAGGACTAGTTTTCCAGGCTTCTATTTTTGATTTACATTGGAGAAATGAGAAGATGGAGAATTATCAGTTAAAATTATGGGAAGGAAATACTGTATCTGCTGCAAAATCAAAAATTTAGCTCAGCCTTTCCATAACCCCATTAAAGACTTTGAAAAAGGTTATTGTAAACTCAAGGAACTTAAAGTTTCAGTATTTTAGTATTTGCTCATACTTAACTACCTTTCAGTAGTTTTAGGTTGCCTTAGAGCACACACATTGTTCTTTTCACACGTTGTGTTACTTTGTAAATGGTCCCCCAGCTTCATATCAAGCATCAGCATCCAGCTACCATTAATTATAACACACTGCAAGTGATCAAATGGTATTGCTTTCCCTAAATGGTACTGCTGGGTTTCTTTTGGTCCTGAATATACTGCACTTGCAGAAACTCAGGCATTTTGTGAAATAGCGTTGTATTACCACAGCTTCCATTTTTCATTTGTAATGCCTTTTACAATTCTAGATTTTTCCCTCTCTTTGTTAGTGCTGTTCTGGTTAGTGCTATTCACTTGGTTAATTGCCAATAACTCTCTTATATTTCTAGATCAGCAGAAATATGTACCTGGTTTTTATGGTTTTTCTGTGCATTTCTATCGCACTATGCAACTGTAGGAACAATGTTTAACATTTCCATGCCAGCAGCAAGAAAAGCAGATTTTCTCATACTGCCTGAACTGCGGTTCATAACAGTGCAGAATTGCAGAAGTTGTTATGGAAATACATCTGTAGTGCTGTGCTTGTACATGGCAGGTACATTCCCTAGGAAGAGCAGCTACTTGGATTTAGGAGCAGCTTGCAAGATCCCTGCTTTCTGGTTGCTGCCACAGTTACTGTGCTCTTAACTTCCCATTAATAGCTTTAGTGCTATGTTCTGTTGGTTTGGAATTCCCTGCTGCAAGTCCTTTAAATTGTTCTTTCTCAGTATTTTCCCATTGGTTTGTCTTCTAGTATATATCCTTACTTTCTTTTTGCTGCTATATGTTTAAAGCTTCCAAGTTCTAAGCGGAGTGCTGGGCTGTGTGGGAGAACAGCAAGGAGAAGCAGCAGCAATCCGATAGGAAACTCTTGAAATCAAAAGGATGGCGTGTCTCAAGGAGAAATTTAACATAAGACTTGGGTTTAAAGAGCAGCTTTTTACTCACACACCTGAATATCTGTAAATGGGCATGTTTAGCTCTTTCTGTGATCCAGTTTGTTGAAACAGATTTGTTTCCAGCTGTCTTGTGCCCAACACCGAATTTTCAGTGAATCTGCAGCATCCACAAAGTCTAGTGTTTGTAAAACAAAGCATAATAAGGAATGTGCCATCTGTTTAGCTTTTGAGGAGATTAACCTTGATTAGCATTAGAAATCTAAACATGAAAAATACTAGGCATGTCTGGATCATTATTTATCTGTTAAAACTGTCCTCTACAGATATGCCCTTTTTCATTGACTGCCAGCATTGTCAAGATTTAAGTTAATTAAGTGATCATTAATTTAACTGATCATTAATTGGCTAACTGAAAATGAAGTGAGGTGAATCCTGCACTGATTGGTTTCAGTATTGGTGAGATAGGATAGGGTAGTTGATGTGAGGATCACATTTTGTTCCTGATGCAGGTTTTATAGTCTGTTTTGAGGACTGCCCTGTTTGTAATTCAGTTGTAGTATGTTAATGGGAGAAAAGAGATTATGGTCTAAACTGATAAACCGACTTGATTACAGAGAAATAAGAAGACATAAAATTGCTAATCAAGAATAGTAATGCAGGTGGTACAAGATGGGAATAGTTCTACAGCTGGCTTGAAAGACTCCAGAGTAATAACAGATTTTGTTGTAAAGCTTTGAGCATGCTACTGACCTAAATTTGAAAGACTTTTAAAGGTAGAATTAGGATGTGTAACTGTAGATAACTTTACCTAAGCCAGTCTTCTGATTAAAGATAGGCTTGAAGCTCTGCATTAATCTTAGCCACATATCCTGTGACAAGGAGCTGTTGCACTAGTGGGAAAGAGACTTCTTCCTGATTGATCTTGAAGGTGTTCTGTGTGATAGTATTTTAAATATTTTTTTGAAGTATGGGCAGGTTTCCAGTTTATTTTAGTGTTGTAATTTGAATCATGCCATTGCTATCTTAATAATGTAAGCGAGCAGATCTGAACACTTAAGTTATGCTGATTCTTAGTAACTATTCCATTTTGAGTAATAGTCATAGAAAACAACTTCCAATTATCCTATCCAGTCTGAAATTGCCTGGAAAAAGATTACTCCTGTACTCAGAATACACCTTGAAACATGAAGTAGCCACTTTGCCTGTGAGACAAGACTGTCTGCTAAATGAACATGAAAGGGTTGTGCATGTTTTGGAACCCTGCACCACCCAGTACTGTATGCTGACCCCATGAATACAGAGCTGCATTAAATTCATGTAAGCTTTTCCCCCCTCTCTGTCATGCAACTGCATATTCCACCTCCAGGTCTGTTCCTTTGAGTAGATTAAATTTCCATACATATTATGAGTTTGAGTTTTGCTATGTGAAATTCGAATAGAATACTGCTGGACTGTAGCAGGTTACTTGATTTTAAATCATTTGTAAAACAATCCACTTTTATTTTGCATCGCCACATGTTACGACTCTGATGGTGCAGTGCCTGCTGTTACTGGTGCCTTGTATTTATTCCCCATGCAGGTGGACCTCACAGTGCAAGAAAAGGAGAAATACCTTAATGTGTCTCGTTGGTTCAACCACATTCAGCATTACCCAGGGGTGCGGCAGCATCTGTCCGATGTCGTCTTTATCAAGAACAGATTATACACTAATGCTCATTAAGGCAAATCTTAATGTCCTGTTGGAATGAGCTGTGGCAGTTTAGAAGTTGTACTGTCCGAAGCCACTACCCTGCAAATACTGTTTTGTAACCTTCTGTATGTGAACCAAAACTGTCAATGCCTCAAATAATACAGCTGCATCGAATTGCTGTTGTTCATTCAAGAATCTGAACTAAGGAATTGTTATTGTGTATGTGATTAAATGCAAACGTGGTACAAAGATGGAAATGGAGTTTTAATTCACTATTTTTAAAAAAATTTAAAGTTCTTTTAATTAAACATTCAAGTGAAATTAAGTTAGATGATCTTTACCATCAATTATTCACTCCTTTTGCTATTTATTGAATTTTTATGTATGTCAACCAGCTTTCCTTTCATTTTGTTATCCATGGATGTTTACACTAGTTTTGTACAAGTTAAGAGCTATATTGTGTGCCAAGGATGTGAAAAAGGGAACATGCAAATGTTACCAGGTATTTATCTGACCGAATAAATTATTTTAAAACTGTAGTCTTAATTTGACTGTGAAACTTTCTAGTGTTTCTTCAGTAAAGAAGATTTTAAAAGGTTAGTTCACTTCCTGCTTCATTTTATGGTGTACTGTTTTGAATCTTTCCGAAGCATTTCCTTTCTGGGTAGCAAAGTTAGTGTTCTTAAAGGTTTTGCATGTGATTCACTTCATTTTTTACACAAGTGCAAGTGCACTAATCCCACCCCCCAACAAAACCAACCAAAACCCTCAACTTAAGGTAAGTTGCTGCTCTATCAAGTTCATTAGCAATGTTTAAAGTGGGCTTTAAAACCAACTACACTGTTGAGTCACACATTTGAATGGGTGATTTTACTGTAGAATGTGGTTCTCTGAATTTATTTGTAACAAGTATAAAAGTGCAAACTTGAATTGGTTAATTACCTTCTGCACAATTCAGATAATATTTCTTTTAAGACATGAAAGAAATACAAAAGTACTTTGATATTTTAATTGATAAATGAACTTCTATGTTGGTTTTTTCAGCAGTGCTTAGCAGACAATTTCACTTGCACATTCTTTTGTTTTATGTGCTACTTAGAAGCCTCTCACCCAATAAATATAGAAAAGCTATCTTGGATAGATGTTTGAGCATTTTGAATGTTAAAAGTCCTAAAAAAAAAGTACATAATGAGGTAATTAAAGTTTATCCCAACACATAAATGGACAGAAGAAACTTGCAAGGATAAGCATAACCTGGACAATTCCAGGCTCTAATAGGTGTTTTCTGTAGGTATATATAACGTTATTTTTAATTTTTTTACTGAAGGTTTACAGGTACACCAAGTTACTTTTAGGGCAAAAATTTCAGGAATTTCTCACCATTTCCTGGGGGCCTAATTATCCACTTGCTCTACTATTGCTCTTTGCTATTTAGAAGCTCACCTCAGTACTTAAAAAGACTCCTCGGAAATCTTGACATCTCAGAGCTGTGAAGTGGGCTTTAGTACAGACATACATTAGAAACTTCATTCTCAAAGCTTTTCGTATTCAACTGCCTCAGAGCTTCAGGTGTTTACTGTCAATACTTGCACTCTTAATATCCAATTTATTCAAACATTTGTTACCTAATAGTATGTATTCAAGAGAGTTTGCTTTTTCCCTCACATGTGGGAGCAAGTGCTGGTAAGACCTAGAAAAATACCTGCACTTCCAAATTCTGCTGTAATGAGCCTTTTTTTGTTTCAGAAGGGGAGCATGGGTTTGAATCATCAGTGCATTTGGTCAGGGTTTAGCCAAATTTCCTGTTCATCTTACGTATTTGCTGGTTTTATCTATGCTTTTGTAAGTGAGAATGATTTAAGTTCTTTAAAGTGAATGTGCAAGCCTTCATCCATGAAAATAGCTTACATTACAGCTGAGAACGCTGAAATTTAACCAGAGCTAAATGTTTCTGGGAACAATACTGTCTCTTTTCAGACAAGTTGTTGTAGAGATGATGCTACAAAGTGTCTTTTTTTTTTTTTTTAATCCCAAACAGCTGCTGTTTGCAAGTGTTGGGATTTCTCAAGTTGGCTACATGCTACTGCTGCAGTATCCCCAAGCCTCTTGTGCCAGTTTTATTTTCTCTGGTGTAGAACAAAAGTGTTACTTGCTGCTGAAACATTAAAAAAAAAAGTTCACCTAGTAGAAAGATGAAATGTTTAGAAGTGGATTAGTAATATTTAACTCTCTACTATCTTAAATGCATTTGGTCATTATCACATAGTAACGAGCATAATTCAATTTTCTTTCCCCTGCTTGGAGAAACTTTAGGGGATAGAGGGTTAAAAGCAAAGAAGGATGAATTGAGGCTTTGCCTTTAGAGAGATAACTGGGAAAACCAGATGGTATTGATTTTTCTCGCCTCTCCCCCTTTCTATCTAATGCCTTTTGATCAAGGACAAATAAATCTGTAAGAAAACTTTTGAAAAATCACACAATTCTATCTGAGTCGATCTGAGACTGTATGAGGTACATTTTTTACAACTATGCTTCATAATTTTAAAAGATGAGGTGTGTAGTGGGAGCTCTCAAATTTACATGGATGGTCTGTGTAAAAGGTTTGCATGGGTAAATGTTCAGCTGCTTTTAAAGCTACTTCCTTTTTCTGTAATATTTTATTTTATTTATACTTTCACTGGACATTAGTAAAAGAGACTTTGTTCCCTTGCAACCCCTTTCTCTGTTCTTAAAACTCCAGTTGCTGAAGGGGGCTGTGATGTTTTGCTTTCGTTGCTTTGCATTTTGATGATGATGATGACCACAGTGATGTGTGGAATTTATTTCCACAGCATTTCATGAACAGCAGCACTTTCATTTGTTAATGTATCTCATCATTGCAGTATTATTATTTTGCATAATTGTTCTAATTTATTCAAGGGGCCTGACATGTTATGGTCTTATAAGTATGTGCCCCTGGGACTTGAGTGTGTTGCCATATGGTGAGATAGTGCTGCATGACAACCTTTCAGCAACAGAAGAATTCAACAGTGAAATAAATATGATAATTGTAAGTGTTCAGTGAAATCCTACATTCAGCACTTAAACTTTTTCCCCTTGTTGCAGAGATTACTGCTTGTAGATCCACCAGGTTGAAACAGGTGTTGAGGTATTGCATGAGATATATTAGAAATCTACTGTTGATTTTCAGTTGTCTTTGTGTGTGTAACTTCACTTTTAATTGAGAGTTCAGTTTGACTTCTGAAGTCTCTAGGGGTGTTTCTCTGCTCCGAGACTTGTAACAGGGGGCAACAGTGATTTATAGAAAAATCCAGATTTAATATGGGATTAAGAAAGAGTGAGCAGGAATGAGAAATTTGGAAAGATTACACTGAACAAAAAAAAAAAAAATAGTTCCAGTTTAGACTGGGGACTAAGATCTGACCATTGAAATGGAACCAAAGTTCAGGCTTTTGAGCAGCAAAACTAAAGAAATTATTTATGATAGCTTAAATGTGTAACATGCTTTCTTTTGTGTTCCTGGTCATGAGTGATTTACCTTCCAGGCTGGCATCCCAGTGTTTCACACAGAAAATTAGTTAAAAGGTATAACCTCTGGTTCACACTTGAAACAAACCAACCCAGCAAATTACCTAACCTTTCTTCACCCTACCCACAGTAAGTACTTGCTGTCATTAGGTTTGCACCTATTGAATTTCCCAAGATTCTTTGTGTAGAAAATGTAATTTTTGCCAGTGAAGCCTCCCAGCAAACACCTTAGCTGTTTGCCTGCAAGAGGCGATATTTTCACGTATTTTTAATCTTATTCATCTTGTGTTCCTTCTCTATAGCCTACCCAACCCTCTTCAAAATATTTGTAAACTGAGGTAGTCCTTCCCTCAGGAATTTCGTGCTACTGGCTGAAGTTTTGGAAGCACATAGGCCTAGAAATGAGGAGCTTACGTTTAGTGAGATGCACCTTAGACTTTCCAGTAGGTGTTACAGTTTTGGAGTATCTTGATAAAATATTCTACTACTTCATTTTGTTTCTCTCTCACACACATAAACACACATTAATTTCAGTTACAGCTGATGGAAGGTTAGTCTGGACCCTTCAGTGTGGGTGTGGATCCTGGGGTACTTGCAGAGAGCTGACTCTTAAGTAAGGTTTAATGTAGATGTACTTTGCAATTCAAATAAGACATTCATTTTTAGTAATTATTGAATATGAAAATGTGACTTAGAAGTGGTTTTGCCTGTGAAATAGACCAAGTAACATTACAGATAGAAGAGCAGTAGAACTTGGCTATCTTTATTTTTTGCTTGGTTGAAAAACCGATAAATGATCAAAAGTCGGCTGTTGATTCGGAAGAGGACAAAGTACTTAGAAAGGGATTAGCTGGAGGAGATTAAAATAAAGGAGTAGCTAGACCTATAAAATCATTATTAAGAAATCTAGTGTAAGCTCTTCTGTTTAGAAGTCTGGTTGATATTCTTTCTGATCTGCTAGCATCTTCTGTTTGTATCTCTGCAGGTGATTCATGATTTGTCTGCTATGTTGAATGCAGAAGCTGGGAACAGATTTTTCAATCAGATTTGCTTGTTATGGCCATAAATTGATTTTACAATTGTATGTATATACAGAACCTTGTATGTCTTTTTTTTTTCTACCTTTTTGATTTTTTTTTTCTAGAAAGAGGGATCTGTAGGCCTATCTAATTTTTTTTTTACCCTTTTGGTTTTTAATCTTATCACCTCTTTTAATCTTTGGTATGTTTCACAGTCTTTAACTTCAAAGTGTAATTGCAATGATGCAGCTGCTTAATGGATTGCTACATTTAATATTTTCCCCATAAGAGCAGTATTTTTTCTTTGCATCTATAATTGGATCATGCTGCTGCTGTCCCTGATGAAAATGCCAGGTTTCATATTCACCATACACCTGAGCACATGCTTACTCACTTGGTAATCTTAATTTTTTTTTTCTGTTTATTTATCAAAATTGAATTGGATTGCACACATTTTCTTTGTGCTGGAATTTTATTGCATAAGAAATTAAAGGGGAAATGCCATCATGCACCTTTTGCTTTACCAAGTTTTCAGATTCAGGCTGGGCCTTTGTATCCCACCGCGGCATGTCTTGAACGTGAGATGTATCATACCTCAGAGGCAGCTCCAGGGCGATGGAAAGATACCACAGATTTGGAAAGGGGGATCGATTTTGCAGCAAGCATTACTTGTTGCTGCTCTGTGCGTGTTCCTGCTTTTATTTTCCACGCTGGTGGTGACTACAGCCAGCGTGTCTGGCACAGAACCGCACATCCCATCTCTCACTCTGCAGGCAGGCGGGAGGTGATTAATTTTTCATTGTTGCTGCATCTGAAGGATTCCCCTTTCCCCACCCACACTACCTTGGCCCCTTTAGGAAGATTTTTATCCATTAAACTTTCCCTTCCCTGTTGGAAGAACTAAATCTCTCTCAGCATTTTCAGGCTGGTGATCTAATTTGACAGCTCGTAGGTGATGTCTGTTCCTCTTCAAAGAGGCAGGTAGCCCCGGGCTAGCCAGCTGCATTGTGGATTCTGCAGATTTGGCTTGCTGTTCCTGCTGGGTGTCATCTGTCTTCTCAGTCTTGCGGTGGATAATTTTTGTCCTCCCCAGCATCATCTGCCTGAGCAGTTTCTGCCTGGCAGGCCTGTCTGCCCAGGTTGAGCATCAAGCGCAGTGGCCGCCCGGCTAATGTGACGAGGCACCCCTGCAAAGAGCGCAGCCCCGGGCCTGCTTCGGCCAGCATCGGCATCGCAGCCCGCAAACTTCCAGCCATCACCACCGCGGTCTTGCTCTCCCGTCAGGGCGCAGCCCATGGACTGATTCTGCTGGCACAAAGTATGTCCCCCGCCTCGCCCTCTTAAGGGCCGTCGCTCCGATTGCTCCCGTCCGGGCAGACGTCTGCCTCAACAGGTTTGGGTTTCCCTGCCTGTTGCCGGCATTTGACTCGGACACCGCCACTTGGATGAAATAATCCTTTAGTGGATTATCATCGCCAGACAGCCCGTGGGGGAAATGACAGGACTCGGCACGTTCATCTGAAGATTCTGCAATTCGGAGTGCTGCTAATGCTAATGGGAAGCGGCAGGGTGATCCCTAAAAGAGAAAGCGGGTTCCATTGCACGGCAAAAATGACAGAGGTTGTTTAGCCCATCTTCCGAAAAAATACATGATGACTACATATGTTGATTTTCATGCTCCAAGCCATAGCTATTTCCATATTTTTGTGACTTGATGACTACTTTCTACAAACTGACAGTTTGTAGAAATACACAAGTATTGTCTTTTTATAGCCATCACCTCTTTAATTCCTCCTTAATTCCTTTAAAATATGTTTTGAAAATAAGCTTGACTGGGCAATGAGAGTAAGCAGGGGAACAAAAAACAAAACCAGGCATAAATATAACAAATAGCATATTCTTAAAAAAAAAAAAAAACAAAACAAAAAAAAAAACCAAAACACAACGTTATTCAAACAAAGGAGGAATGGTTTCAGAACAGCAGAACAGGACTCCTAGAAACCAATGCAACTATCTGTCACAGGATTTTCCCTTGTTGCAGTCCCATAATTCTGAACCTGACATTGGTCATGATGCAAAAACTCTTTCCTAGAAATGCAGTTACAAAGCACCTTAACTACAGGATTTCCTTCTTAACAAATAAAAAGCTGGAGCATAGAGCTTAGAGGGGCAAATAACCTGAGAGGCTATGAAAGGATGGCAAGCTAAGCTGGAAAGGGTAAAACTAACATTTGAACAATTCTAGCTCAAATTAGTAGTGATGATTGAGCCAGCTGGAATACCCTGCAGATAGTAATAATATATGAGCATGACTGTAATTTACTGGTGATTGTCAAATGCTTACGTGATTTGGAATCAAGTGGAAAAATATAAATACTAATTTACAGGTTGCAATAGGTGGTCACTTTTGGGGAAAAAAGATCATGTAGAAGGGAACTATTTTTAAAATAATTCTTATATCTACTAATTGCCTAATTAATTTAATATTTACAGACTATGTAACAGTGAAGGAGAGAAAAACTATTTTACATTATATATTTATGCTAAATTTAATACTAATGTTAGTTGAAGTACTGAACGCTTCCCAATGTAAGATTCACTTTATTATTTAGACAGGTTCCAGCTATATTTTGCCTGATTTTGGGGGAGATTGTTTCAACAAAACCAATTAACTCATTTTTAAGCCTGAGTTTAGAAGATTATAGATATTAAAAAAAAACAACAATAACAACAAAAAAAAACATATACTAATTTCTGTGAGCAGTTTCCAAGCTTTTATGATGTGGCACAGGAATTAATAGAATCATTTATTTGTGTCAGTTCTAATAGCTTTAAAAAGTCCCTTTTTCTTTCCTGAGCCACACAATTGCTCCTACTTATAAAAGCTATGCAGACTAGAACATGGGCAGAACTAATTTCTAACAAAGAATACATACTACTCCTGTTTTCTACTAATAAACTAGTAATTCTTCCAGCTAAACTGGCATCTTTCTGGAATTCCAGGTAGGAAGGAAGCCTTCAGGACACTAAAGGCTGCAGCAGCTCTAGCAGAATGTGTGGTCCAGTTTATTCTTCATTGACCATACAATGACACTGAGAAGTGCGCTAGGTATTGCAGACTTAAAAAATAGTGTAAAAGAAACAAACTTAGATGCAGTGGCCTAAATAGAATCAACCTGTTCTAGAAATTATTCAGTAGCAAGAAGAAAAAAGTCACAAACAGAAGTTAATATACTTTAATTTATAAGTGGCCAGGAGGAAGGGGAAGTATATTGAAAATATCCTAATGCTCTCACAGAATCACACAATGGGTCAGGTTGGAGGGGACCACAGTGGCTCATCTGGTCCAACCTCCCAGCTCAAGCAGAGTCATCCCAGAGCATTTGGCACAGGATTGCATCCAGAAGGTACTTAAGGATCTCCAGGGAGGGAGCCTCCGCAACCTCTCTGGACAATCTGCTCCAGTGCTCGGTCACCTGCACAGTAAAGAAGTTCTTGCTCGTATTCAGGTGGAATTTCCTGTGCATCAGTTTCTGCCCATTGCCTCTTGTGCTGTTGCTGGGCACCACTGAGAAGAGCCTGGCTCCATGCTCTTGGCACCCTCCCTTCAGATATTGATAGCCATTGATAAGGGTCCCTCTCACTTGTTTCTTCTCAGGGCTGAACAAGCCCAGTTCCCTCAGCCTTTCATTGAGAGGAATGCTCCAGTCCCCTAATCAATTTTAGCTCTCTCCTGGAGCTCCTCCAGGAACTCCATGTCTTTGTCATACCGAGAGCCTCTCTTCTATGAAATTATTTTAAAATAAATGTACAGGGATTTTACGTCATTTTTGCTTTTTTTAATAGTTGTGAAAAGAGATGGCTTATTTTTTTTTCCCCCCCCCTTTGGTAGCCTGTGTGTCCAGCAGTTGATATTCATGTTTGCTGCACCTAGAAGCAAACTGAGTTGCCTGATGCATGTCTCTTACTCTAATTTCTGAATCACAGAAGCAATTAGGTTGGAAAAAACCTCTGAGATCATTGAATCTTACTTATGACTTAACACTACCATGTCAACTAGACCGAGTGCCACGTCCAGTCTTTCCTTAAACACCTCCAGGAATGGCGACTCCAGCACGTCCCTGGGCGGGCCAGCCCACTGCAGCGTCTAATCCCCCTTTCTGTGGAGAAATTCCTCCTGATGTCCAACCTCAACATCCCCCGACACACTTTGAGGCCACGTCCTCCTGTCCTGGGAGAAGAGACCGACCCCCACCTGGCTACACCCTCCTTTCAGGCGTTTGTAGGGAGCA
>VXBQ01011586.1:275773-313473 GCA_013400175.1 Phainopepla nitens | reverse complement strand
GGTTCCAGCGCCCTCCAGCTCCTCCGAGGTTCGGCGGCCTGTGCTGGGGTTTAAAGCTGGACACCCGGCAGGCTTAGCTGGCTTTCGTCTCTCAGAACTGGAAACCAGGGTGTCTCTGGCTTTTTTTCGGGGAGCCGAGTCGGCCACCGAGGCCCTTGCCACCGACATGGAGTTTCCTGGGAAGGTCTTACTTTTGGTCTCGTTCGCCCAAGTTTAGTCTTGGATGATTTGGATTAACCAAGTGGTTAATCCGTGCTCAGAAGCGTTTGGACTGGGTGGTGGTTCAGCCCATGCTTTATTCATTGCAGTCATGACTTTCCCGAGTTTCTAAATAATCGTTCTGCGCCGTTTTGAGCGTAGTGGGGATTCAGGGTGTAGGTCAAACACAGGTCGCTACAGTAGAGCCGCAGGGCAGGTCCGTCAGCTGGGGCAGGGGAATGCATCCTTTCGATGGCAGTACCACCTTAAAGTCTTTGTTTAGGACTACGTTGTGTATTTCTTGAAGCGGTATTTGCTATGGTCTCACAGTGCTTTTCAATTTAGCAGGCTTTTTCTTTGTGATAGGCGAGCCTGTCTCTCTGCATATACTTAAACAGTAAATATTCCTTTCCCAGACTAAAATTCAAGTCTGGCCCTAGAATACAAGAAAATGCTGACAGTTTTCCTTTGTAGTGAGGACTCCTCCTGTCTCTTGCTGCAGAAGACTCCCACACTTACTCTGTGGATTTCTGTTAAGCTGCAGCGTTTAGTTCTGGTCTCTTGCCACCGGTAACAATCAGATACGGAAGCTGTACTGAGCTGAAAGAGGATTGAGACAAAGGGTGCTGAGCCACAGAGGAGAACGTTCATCTTCACAGAAAGGTGTCTTTGGCGTCTGGAATACTGGTTCATTGTGTGTTATCTAAGCTGGTGGTTTGCTGGATAGATAGGTTACCCTACGAGTTCTGTTCTGGTGCTCTTTTGGTTTTGTATGTACTTGGTGAGCAACGTACCCCAACTGAGGTGTAGTGTGCTGCCTGTGTTGTGTAGCCTGGTGTCAGAGTGAGAGAAAAACTGAAATTCTGGCTTTCATTAATCTTCTAGATGTTGGGGAAGTCTACTCAAGACTGCTGGATCACCGACCAGTAATTCAGGGAGAAATACGTTACTTCGTTAAAGAATTTGAAGTAAGTATTTATATCTTACTGGGTGCTGGCATGGCCTGAAACTTTGAACAGCTTTAGCATCTTTTTAGATATCATAGTAGGTACATAACTTTCTTCAAAAGGGCTTGACATGGATTTTTTTCCCCTAAAATAACACACCCGTAGTACACTTCTGCATCTTTAGCAAATAAGACAGTAATTTAGGTCTTTTTCTTCTAAAACTTTTGAAAATAACACGTGTTTTTTGTTTTGGTTTGTTTTTTTTTTCCTGCAGAAGACTGGCAAGGATATTGATGTAGGAGAATAACTTAGTCCTAACATGTTAGAGAAGTCTGGTTGGTTCAAGGAAAATACTGTTGGCCAATGTGTGTTTCCATCTCCTTGAGACACTACTTTATGCCTCAGCTGGATTCAGCTAGCACAGTTAGATTTTTATTTTCTTTGATTTTTGTTACACAAGAGAAAATGATACTACTGGAGAGAAGAGGAGCACTTAATGCAAAGTAATAAAGTCATTAAAAATTGAATAACTCTTATTTGATTGGCTGCAAATAAGGCTAAAGTACTAGAATGTGTAGAAGTGTTTATATACAGCTTTGCCTGGAAAGTATAATTTGATTTCCACAAGATGGCAGCAAAAGTTTAGAAAATTTGAATCCTATGCCAGCAAAAGGCTGTTTCTGTGTAGATTTTCTTTCTTGCAGAGTGTAGAATTTAAAAGGTAACTGAAAATGCAGTTACACCTCAAAATTCCAGTATGCTGACCTGATTTGAATGACATTAAAATGTCTTTCCCCTTCACCCCGCCCAACCTAGATTGTAGCTTACATTTTAAGCAGGTCTATTTTGTCTCTGCTGGTTTAGCAAAATACAGATATGAAATAAACTCTCATCAGATCCGTATTGTATGGGCCTGAGAGCCATAAGAAAATATTTCTTTTCTCTGCTTTCCCTAACTAAGCTATAGGATACAGTAAGTAGTTTTAAATGGCATTCCACAGGAAGGAAAATATTAAACTCATGGACAAAATTAGAACTTACCTCTTTAGGTTGGTAATTCATATATTTCTCTAATTTCACCTGAAGTCTTGTTCTGTTTCATAGACAAATTTAATATATTCCTAGATCTTTCACTGAAATTTAGTTACTGGTTTATACTTCTATGGGGGGGAAACAGCAAAGTAGAGGATTGTTTAAATTTTTGCAATTTAGAATTTTTTTAAAGTGGGCTCAGGACCACTGGCACCCAAAAATTCCACTTGTTTCTAACTTTGAGATATGAGATACTTTTTGGTTGTAGTAGGACATGTGCTTATTTTTTCAATGATTAGCAGCCAGTGTGTAAGGAGTGGAGATTTGCACTCAGCAAATCTGGAGCCTGATTAATTAAGGAGTTTTACTTGTGCCTCTCTTTCTGAAGTTTTAAAATGGGTGTGGTGATCCCTGTTCCACTTCATGTGATAGAGTATTTTTTGTTTATGTAGAGTTTTTATCTAAAGTAAAATGCTGGTGAAATTCAGAGTGGGAGTAGTGCTGTGGTTTCAGAAAAATAGATTATTTTTTTTTTAATATAGACAATAAAACAAGATCTGGTAATTAATCATGATCAGTAGTGACCTAGAAGAACTGTGTCTTTAGTCAGCTGTGTTATGTTATTTTTTAGTCAACTTCATTGCTTTACTTCAGCTAAAACAATTTTACTTGCACTGTTTTCACCTCCTGCCATACTAAATGTGGAGGGTCAGACATCACACAAGCAGAATTACTGCTGTGTTATTTCTCAGTAACCAACTGAGTTATAAAAATGAAATGCTTTCAAGCTCTATTGCTCTCTGTTGTTTTAGAGATGCTAAGTTATCTATACAAAACAGGACATTTTTCCCCACAGTGTGTAAATATTTAATACTGTCTTTTCTCACAAGGGCCAGAGGAGTCATTCAAAGGATTTTTGTATTTTAATGTGAAGAATGGAACATTGCTCTCTTTTTTTTGCCAATTTTATCTATGTTGTTAAATAAGGAGAGTAACACTTTAGTAGACAACGGTCTGGTCTTCGAGATGAAGCTATTAGTTTATCACCTGGGAAACACAGATCTTTAATTTGTGAAGTGGAATTCCTTGCTAGCCACTTACTTTCTTTCATTTTTGTGGCAGGAAAAACGTGGCCTCCGAGAACTGCGAGTACTTGAAAATCTAAAAAATACGATCTTTGAAACAAACGAACGTGTTCTTCCCAGGTGTGAGCAGGCAATGCGAGACAATTTGAGTGAAACCTTCAAGAGATGTAAGCAGGTTGTTTCTTATTGCTCTTGATGCATCATTTTGAAGTGTAATTTAAATAGCTTGGGTTCAAAATATGATTTGTTAAAAAATTACCGCACTTGGGTAATTTTTCTATTCTTTATGTGCTTTGTTCTCACTTCTGCACAACTTTAAAAGGGAAATAACAGGGACATTTTTGATACGTAGTAGTCCAGCCAATCAGCTCTTGCTAAGGTTACATTAAAGTAGTTGTTGATTCAAGTAGGAGCTGTTTCAGCTCATTCTTTTCCTATTCGCTTGGAAATAGTGCTCCACATTGACTAAAGCCATGGGCATAATTTCAGTTTCCTGGTTTGTTGCAAGCATGCTGTGGTGTGACCTTCAAGTTTCTTAATTTTCCCACAGGAGTGCATAATACTGTTTCCCATCACTTACAACTTCCTGCTGTATAGCTATGAAATTCATTATTATTAATATTATAATTATTATTTAGTCACAAATTGGGAAGTAATAGTAATTGCATACTAATCTTCGTTTCATCCTTATTAATATATTCCTTTACTGCTAGGATTTTAAGACAATGTTTGAAATTTGTACTAATTTTTAAGTGTTCTTTTTACTCTTACTCATTTAGCAGAATGGCTTCTTCAAAAGAGGTTCTAAGAGAGTGTAGGTACAGAGCTTTAGCTGCCAAATTTCTGCAGTTGAAACGTGCCACTGTGGGTTTTGTTACAATTTATGTGTGGCATGTTGTATAAGCATTTAATTTCCTGTAACTTATTTATATGGCATCTGGCATATGCAGAATAGCAAATGGTAGATGGTGCTTTACACACCAAAAGGATTGCAGGAAAACATTGAAACTTAAAATTTAGTCATGCAAATAGGGCATCCTAACACCATCTAGGTGGGGTGAACCTTCTGTGCTGCTCCCTGACTTTCTGATGGCCAGCTATGCAGTACATCTTCAGTAACAGAATCCCAGAATGGTCAAAGTGGGAAGGGACCTCTGGAGGTCATGTCCAGCCTCCCTGCTCAAGCAGCTTGAGCCAGTTGTCCAGGACTGCATCCAGTTGCTGCTTGGGAAATTAGTGTATTTAATTCTGTGTTAAAATTAAGTGTTAAATAATTTACGGGGGGAGAAGGTGTGTAGGAATACAGTTCCTATTTCCATTGATATGTTTTCCCAGGCTTAGTCTGGGAGAAAAGAGATGGACTTCAGCATAAAGATGTTGTACATGTGGAGTATATACACAGCTGATGGGGAAAAATAAGGAAAAAAAACCCCAACTAACTAAAACATAGAGTTTGATCACCTGTTTCTTCTTACTGACTTGAGAGTGGTTTTTGATGTCTTCTGAGGTGCTGAGTAGTGCACTCCAGCTCATCAGCAGCTAAGAGTGTGAGCACCAGAGGACCTCACTGCCTTCCTGCTTTTGGCTTCTAGAACATACAAAGATTGAACTCTGCAATAAGCCCACTTACTTTTATAAGTGTAAAAGTTGTAAGTGTGAAGCATTTTCTGCAAGTTTCAGGTGACTCTTGGGCATAGTTACGTGACGTAGTGGAATATAATCTTCACCTTGCAATGCCTCAAGTTTAGCTTTCGTATTTTCCAGATTCTGTTCTGCTTTAATATATAACTCTGAACTTCATATAAAGTGTTAGCAAGTTCTCCTCACTGTTTAGCCAGACAAAACAATCCTTTTCCAGCCCGAGAACCAAGGACACCATTGCAGCTTCAGGCCCAAAAAGTACAAGCAGCAAATTGAGGAGAGCAATCTGGGAGGATGGAACTTCATAACCTGAAACTGTAATTGGACAATTAACCCCAATATGTAAATGGACCAAAACTTATAAAAAAGTATGATAACTTGTGACCCAGCGTCCATCTTGGGTAGAGCCACAGCCAGGCTCTTGTACTGCCCAAGGTGTTTACTTTGAAGGCCTTTTAATAAATACCAACTTTATTCCTTGAACACTGTCCAGCCTCTGTTCTGGGTAAGCTCTCAAGGCATCACTTGCAACAGCTTTGCATCTTCTAAATCCCTCTCAGGCAAGTTTCTTTGATTTACAACAGCAGACTGACCTACGGCCATTTGTTGTTTCAGTGCAAGCTGCCAACGCTATGATCCATAGGCTCCAAGAGAGGGAGTGTGAAGCAAGAAAGGTAAGGGATGGATGGATAGATTTTTATTTTGTGATCTAAGTCTTGTGCTTCACAGCAAGTTTGTCTGCCTTCAGTATAGTAAAACTTGAAAGCATATTTTTCTATACCTTACATATTTGCAGTAGGACTTCTTTTGGGATGATTTCTGCACTTATAAAATGCACACTGCAAAGTTAATGGATCTAGCTAACTCTTTCTACAATCTCCTGATATATGGAAACTATTTTTTATTTCCTTTGCTTTATTTTCCTTCCTAGCTCAGACTATAACATTTGTCACATACAGGAAAAACTTCAATATAAAAAAAGCTTATTTTCTGTGGAACAAAAAATATCTACTAACCTACCAGAATGGAAATGTAAATCTTTCCTAGTTAGCTGAGAACATTGACCATATTATATATATTGCTTGTTGAAAAGGAAGTGGTTTTTTTCACTTGTGGATGGGTTATTTAATGAAGGGCTATATTATAGGAACATGCGAATCATTGGAACCTTTTCAGTTGGCTACACTTTGCTTATTTGAAATATATGTACTCTGAATCTAAAACCTGGAAAACTATACAAGAAATTAGTTTCATGTAGTCCCATTACTACTTCTTTATTGTGTTCCTGAGTTATCTCTTTACTTGCAAAATGCTGTTGATAATAATTTAGTTCAGGAAAAACCGAAGATGTTTCCATGGCCGTCAGGCAAAACAAGCCATGCATTGATGGATGTAAGCTGATAGTCATGTTTTTCTTTCCTTTTTTGCAACTGATGAAGATGGGCAGTCCAGTTGCAACTGAATACTATGCTGTGCAGACAGCACATGTCTGAGCACAGACAGAGTTTGCTTGTGTCTGACACTAGAGTAGATGCTCATAGAGAGGTAGGAATTTCTTACAGTTTTGCTACTGTTTATTTGAAGTAAAACTTTAATAAAAAATTTTAAGCTTAGAAAATGAACAGTCACTTAGTAAGAATGGTGACTGTTTTTTTAAAAAAAATATTAGCTGTATGTTTCCACTTTTTTTTTTTTAATATGTAGTAGAAGAGTAGTTATAGGTATCCAGAATTCGTAATATTTCTTAAAGTTTAGCTAGTAAGACACTTTGGCTTGAAACTTTCCAAATGGATGTAGTAACACATAGGTGACTTTTTAAAAAAATGTAGATAAAAGTTGTCATTGTAGTGCAGCCACTTAAGGAGAAATACCTATTCCATACTTTTCTGAAATTATGTGTTCTGAAAAAGTAATGAGATTTTGGCAGAACTCAGTGTCAGGTTTGGGTAGGTGATGTGTAATGTGTCAAAAAATGTTTGAAACACTGATGTTTCAAAACGTGTTGAATGCAAAGTAGTGTACCAGTCAAACTGTTAGTGTGCACTGGTGTATTTTGTCAGTAGATGTTACTCTATCTGTTGCAAACAAAATGGACTTTGGCATAATGTTATTAAAGTGTATCAAAGGCTGCACTGAAAAAAGTTGATGTATTTAGCCAGTGCAGTGTGATCTTGAAGACCAGCAGAGTGTTTAAGAATGCGTAAATGGGTTCCCAGTGCCTTTAGTTGACAGAAATGCTACACATAAGAAACAGCCATTGCTGATACACTGAAAAGGAGAGGAGCTAAAAAAAGAAGGATTAATCCTCTCTTTTACTGGGAGACGGAGCAAATGGTAGAACAACTGCCTAGATTTATTTTGGCTCCTGCACCTGTAATACAAGGGGGCCAGACTGTCAGTACAGCTCGCAAGCAATCCACAGAATCACATTGCATTTTGTCATGTGCATTGGATGTGTGTTTGATATCTTCTTCTAGATATCGAGACATTTTTATATTTTTTTTTCAAGATAAGATAGTGAACAGAATTAGACTTAGCAGAAGCCAAGCAGTAGGAAAGAATGAGGGGAAAAATAACTTATTTATAAAGGAAGGCATAAATCACAGTGAGAGCTAGCTGGCTAAAGCAGAAACACTAGCTGCCAGTTTCAAAACATCTAATATCTCTGTTGTTTTATTTTATAGAAATAGCATCATTGCTAATACAGTCACATTAATAGTATTGGAGACCTTTGACCACTTGTTTTGGATTGGTTATACAAAAATAAATGTTTTCTTTTTAGTTTCCCCTGTCCATATGCTTTCTTGCTAGTTTCCAGACACTTTAACGTTATGTAGCTCTCATTAACCCCACTGTTTTAGTATGGAAATGATTGTTAAAAAGTTTGTATTTTCCTCCTGTCAGCTTCAGGCAGACAAGGTGATGGCTCGTGAGGAGAAGTGCATTGCCCAGTGCGAGGAGTTCATGAAAGAACAGCAGAGCAAACGTGCGGAGGTGGACGAGGAGCACAGAAAAGCTATGGAGCGCCTCAAAGAGCAGTATTCTGAGATGGAGAAGGAACTGGCCAAATATGTTTCCTTTTAAGAATGCTGGATTTGTGCCATGCTCAGTTGCTTCTGACTTAAATTGAGGTTCTTCTGGAAAGCTGAAGCTGATAGAAAAAAGGAGAATTTCCTCGATGGGCTTGCTACGGGGAAAAAGGGTTTGCATACTTTCAACTTAAGTGCCTACCTATGCTTTTTTGGTTCAGGGCAGGTGGAATGCCAGTATTTCTTTGTTTGTTTGAAGGTGGAACTGAAAATTGTGTGACTACATGAGCTCAGGGAGTTGCAAACTGGAGTTCTCTCCCATCGGCAGAGTATCATATCATTTAGGAAAACAGACTAATGTAATATCCACTATCCTGGTGTGCAAGCACAGCCCTTTCCCAAAAAGTAGGTTAATAGATTCCAGCCATAGTTAGCTGAGAATTCACTGGGAAAACTCTATATTCTGCTTGTAGATTTCAAGAAAATAAACTTCTCTTATGGAATATTTTAGTTTGAAGATTAACTAGTGAAAGATCTCAGCAAAGTTTTAAATCCAATTGTAATTCAAGCTTTTGGGTTGTATGTTCAGTATTATAAAATAGAGTTGCAATTTGAATGGTTTATGTTAACATAAAAATTGTAACGTAAGCTTGGTCAACAATTCCTTTTTTTTTCCCTGTAAATGTCTCAGACCTCTGCTTTTAAGCTTTACTGTTCTAAGCAAAGCCAAAACAAGCTAGAAAAGTGATTATGAGAAGCATATCAGTCTTTGTATTAGCTTTGTAGCTAGTACAGTTTTACCTTAAATATTTGGCATGCTGTTGGTTTACTTAGGATAAGCTTGTCAGAACTTTATGAAGCAATTGAGGTAAGGTTTTTGTTTCTTTATCAGCACAACAAATGAGCAGATTAGTGGTTAAATGCCTGTAGTACTGATCTGCTGTCTTACAACTTTTACAGCATATGTGAAATACTCCTGCACTGCTTTCCTTTATCCCAAACTTGCAGTGACCAGCAGTGTAACTGAAGAAGTTAACTTAATCAGTTCAATAACCAAGGAAAATGAGACGTGGTACCTTAATGAAATTTGCTGCAAGCTAACCGTTAGTGCAGGAAATATCTTTCCATAATTTAGCTTGTGTCCGATGTAGAATGGAAACAGGTAAAAATAAACAGAATTTACACTTTACCTGTATTGCAGCAGGAATATACCAACAAGGGTTGCTTGTATGGGTTCATGGCTTGGTTTCAAGGCTCCATTCCTGGCAGCATGTTGTGATAGTGTGATTAAAGTTAGTAGAGGAGATGGAATAAGTATTTGAGATTTCTTTCAATAACACTGAATTCCTGCCAAGTTGCTCTGCCTGCTACCATAGGCCCAACAGCTTCATCAATCATCATTGTGTATCTGGACCGAAAGGAGGATTTGCCAACACTGGGGCACACTGGAATGTTGTTAATTCTCTGTTCCAAATGGAAAAAACATAGCTGTCTCAAAAGGATCCCACACATGAAAAATAGGAGAGCCTCTTTTTGAACAACTCCTATCTGGAATGGAGGGTGACTTCTGTAATATGTCTCAGCTTGTGTACCTGTGATGAATGTTGTAACTAAGCTCAGACTTTTCGTTTAGAAAGAAAAAATTCGTTCTTGCCTGTCTTTAGAATTGGATGTGGAATAGTTTTGTTTGGAGCACGGACTGGAAGTGGCTTCTCTTACCAGATTATTTGATGTATATGTGCTCAAAGCCCAAATATCTTTGTAACAAAATGCATTTAACTACGTACTGAATTAATTTTTATTTTTGCACTGATAATTTTTATTAAGATTTAGATATCTAATTAACTGTGCACTGGAGCTGTAGGTTTTATTGGTATTTCATCAATTTGAGGGCTCATAAGCAATGACGCAAGTGTTATAAATTGGATATTCACTGGAAAATAAAGTGGTGTTTCCAAAACCTGGGATATGTGCTCCTGATTCTTTGGAAAGCTTCTTAAGTACTAACACTGAATATATGTTCCTCTTTCAGGATGTTCTGAAGAATCTTTTATGCTGGAGATCATTTGAAAGCACACTTCTTCAAAATTTGTCTGCCTCTTAGTCAGTGTTATTCATTGTGGGGACTAAATGAAAAATATCTGTTGCTGAAATAATTTCATTTAGTAACTTGCACCTTTTTTTTGCATGATACACTGTAGGTGCTTGGAAAAGCGTAATCATCTTTGAAGCAACTTGCCAGCATTTGCAGGAAAACCTGTTTTTCTGTCCAAATGCTTAAAACAAAATCTCTACCAATATGTCTGACTGATAAAGAAAGATTCCTGTCTTCAGTATTTTTTTATCAAAGTGGGATTATGGTCTGTCTGGACACAATAGTTCTCCACAGTGCAACTCACTTTGCAAAGTTCAAGTTTTTGTTATTCACAGTCTCAGCTATTTGGGAGAAACAGAAGAATCAATAGTTTAATAGTTGGTTTTATGCCATTGGTGCATGAAGGAAGTGTTCCACCTTATACTTGCAATTTTACATGACTGAATTCCATAGCTTTAAAAATCTTGAGGATTTATTTAATCCATGTTAAACCTGAAAGAAGTTTGCATTGTATTCCAATAGGAGTTGAAAGAGGTCCTCAATATTAAGTTAACTTTAGTGCGAAAGGTGAATTTTGCAATCCGTCTTCATACCAGACTATGTGTATAACTTTTCACTTAACTATTAGTGCTGTTTATTTTGCTGAACTGTTCTTTGGAACTGAAAGAGGGATTGGGAGTCATGTAACCACTGGAATATTTTCTTAGTCTTTCTGTTCTAACGAACACTTAGCAAGAAGCTGGTCTCTTCCTTGGAACTGCTGTATGAAATCTGCCCCTGCTGTATTTAGGAGCAATAACAAATTGAGGAACTGAAGAGGTATTTAAGGGTTTGGGTTTTTTTTAAACTGCCTTATGTTAACAATGAATCGTGCTGTTCTTTGTGGAATGTTTTATATCTAAGGCAAACCACATTGTTTTATTCTTAGGAATGAGGGAGAATGCTGATTTGTATGTTCTTCCTCTGCTGCTTTCTATGGTGACACTAGTAATACATTTTAAAGGAAAGATGGATCATTACAACTAGAACATCACATCTTCTCTGATAATTTATGGCTTGTTAGATCTTTCCTCAAAAAGAGGAGTTTTTGTGGAGTTTTTTTCAGAAGTCGAACTCTACAGCAAATACATGGCATAATCAGCCAGTGAATTGAATCAGTTCACTGCTGAGTTGAAAAATGCTTTATGTGTCCCAAAAGGTGTGGATTCTGAGGTTAACAGAAGTTCCCCAGCAGGTGTCAGTGTAGTCTGGAGAAGGAGCATGAGGAAGCCTGGTTTTATACGAGGTATGAAACGTAGATGCTGCTGTTCAGTTGTAACACAGTGTTCTGTGTAAGTAAAAGATGTTTTGTGGATGAAGCCTCATACTTTTAAATATAAAGTGACACTACTTACCAGTGGCATTTGCCCCATTAGAACAGGACACTCTTAAAGTTATGTAATGTGCTGAAGTGAAGAGTGTTGTCTGCAGTTCTTTTGCATTCTAATTAAAATTTATTATAATCTGAAATTAGACTCAAATGTTGGAGATTAAAACTTTCAAGAGCTGCATTCTTGCCCTACTGTTGGTTTTAGTGGATCAGGTTTTCTGGAGATTTGATACAAAAATTTAGGCTTAGTGACAGAGATTGTGCCATAAAAAGGATATGGGATCTTCTGCAAATAAAATTTGTGAGCCAAATTACTGTACCACACATTTTTTTTAACAGGGCAGTTATTTTAATTGTTTATAATGAAATTAATTTCTAAAAGTATTAAAGATGCGGTATACCCAGTGCTATTGGTCAAGCTTCTGATCTGTGTGTCAAGGTGCAGCAGAATTTGCAGGAAGATGGATTTGAAGCTGCTGTAGTAGGATGTTAATGATTAACACAACTTTCATAAATAGTTTAGTCAAAGATTGTTCCAAAAATCCAAATAATGTAGACACTTAGAAGAGAAGGCAGAAGTCAAAAGCCCCAGAGTCTATTTTGAAGCAATTAACAAAGGGAGTTTTCTAGGGGTTGAAAGAAATCCTGTAAAACTACATTGCTCCGCATCCGCGTACCTCCCAGTTCTGCTGAGTGTACAGTTTTGCATGCAGTACCTTGGTGGTTTCATATATAAGCAATGAGCAAAGTAGGAACAAATTTACTCAAGACAATTGTGAGCATTAGAAGGAAGAAAACCTTGCAGAAAACCTGCTAGGGTGCAGCTTTGAAAATCTGGGCTCAGACATATGCTTCCTAACTAGAAGTCATGTAGAACTATCCAGCTAAGTTTCAGTTTGCCACATTATATGCTTTGGCTGGGCCAAATCAGAACATAGATGGTTCAGATTTTTATTTAACATCATTTAATAGATGGTAAAGTAAAAAACAACCCTTTCAAGATGAGCTTTTGAGACACCTGTACTGAAGGGTGGACAATACTGTATGTTAAAACTGTAATTTAAGATAAAACCTTGCATTTCCTCAGTCTTCTCCACTAATGACTCACTGGGTGGATACAAGGAGACCTGCTACTGAGTATATGTATGTATGGTTTTTTTTTATCTGACATTGCATTTAATGTGATGTAATGGAATTTAGTGAGAACCAAAGCACTATTTATGGCTTTTGCTTGGTACTCATTACTAAAATTTTGAGATGGACATAAATTTATCCAGCATTTTCTGACATATGCTCCCAATATTCTTCAGTCTGAAAAAAAAAAGGAAAAAAACTAGCTTTGTTCTTTGTTCTGCAGTAAATGTTGCAGGAACTGGATAAGCATTTTTTACTTGTCTTTGAATTAATTGTAGAGTAAATTTGTTGTCTGGCTTTGGAAGGCTTGTGGGGCAGTCCCTAGTTGGTACTTTCCCAAACTAGGATATGCAAAAATGCCTTTTGCTGCAACGTGTTCTAGAATATGCAAAGCACTTTTCAGTAGCTTTAGCCCTGGGAAATTTAGTTCAGGATTGCTTGAGGTCATAGGAAGTCCTTTATGAGTGGATGCAAGTTTGTCCTTTCCAGATGCTTTTAGCCCTCATTAAATAAATTCCGGTTCCTGAAAATCCCCTCCCCAGATGGCTCTAAATATGTTCCCATATTTACTATGTCAACTAGAAACCTTCTAAGCTGGATTACATAAATAGGAAATAGGAAATACTGAACATCCTTCTAATGTAATAATTTGAAAGAAAATTGAGCAACATTTATTTACTAAACTATGAATGTTCAAAATTGTAAAGTAGAATTACAGTAGTATGCCTAGGTAGCAGCTTCGTTTCAAACAACAAATTAGCTTTTGGAATCCTAAGGAGGAGTTATCTATCAAGCTCTCAAAGTCCTAAGGATTCCAATTTTTTTTAGAATAAGCAGCCTGCAATACATTGCCAGGGTGGAAATATTTTCTGGAATCAAGAAGCTAACAGGACTGTGATATTTGTGTCTTGAGCAAGTTTAGAGATGCTCATTTTATCAGCCGATGTTGTGAATTTGTTGTCTGAGGCACCTTGTACAGAATACAAATACTGTACAGATACCTAGTGTAGAACAGCACCTTTCTCCCATTTTGTTCAAAATTTTTTGTGTACCCCTGTATCCAGGACAAGTGGGCCTAACCATTGGCTACCATCTCTGGTTGTAAAAAGACTTAAAAAACCAAAACACCAAATCTCAAAATATATACACATGTACTAAAAAAAAAAAAAATTTGCAGTGACCAGGATTGATTGTGTTTGAAACTTTCTTGCAGCTGTTACTTGCAGATGATACAGCAAATGCAATTTCCTTTAAAACACCCACAAACAGATAGAATATTATGTAATAAAGCTGTCTAATTATTGACTTTTATTTCTTAGCCAGATGTTGAGGTAGGGAGGAAATGGACGATGCAGCCCATTATGTCAGGGTGTTGTACGGTTTGTATTTGCCACTGAGGTGGGCACCATCAGCACCAGTTGTTAAATGCAAAAATCTTCCTTCAGTTTGTTTTTAGAGGATGCAAGTCCCAGAGAAATGTGTGATGGTCAATCTGGAGCATGGAAAGCTATAGCAGAGTTTCTGCTTGCTGTCCCTTAGTCCTTAAACCCCTCTGCCTTAGAAGAAATAGCATACCCTCTCCAGGCCCAATTTTACTTTAATCAAAAATTAAATTTAAAGTCCAAAACTGTGTTAAATTTTTACCATTATCTTTAATCAAAATAAAGAAAGAGGTTCAAACTGAGCTCTTGTTTTACAAGTTTCAGTCCTCATTATATTTTGCCTGTTGACATGTAACTGGAATAAGACCACATACCTCTGTGAGGAGGTTATCCAGCAGCCATTCTATCAGTGCTACTGTAGGTCATTGCCTCAGTGTGCTCCCTTTGAAAAGGCTGCCATAAAGAGAAACTTCAGCTGAAAACTATTTCCAAATAATTTTCACACGGTAAGGAATTATTCTTCATATATGATGTGATTTCCACGTGCACCTTCCTTCTGCTTTCAAGTTCCCAGGCTGGTTTGTCCCACAGAATCCAATAAAGCAAGTGTAATTTCTCCCTAGGGTCTTTTCTGGTCATGCTTGATATCACTTAACATAATGAGCTTTTTACTCTCACATCATAAAAGGTTTTGTTTGAAATTTCTCTTTTTTTTCTACTTCAACAAAAAGTGTTGCTTACATCCCTTCTAAAGAATGCTCTGAGTTATGTGAAATGTGGACATGTTGTCTGGGCCAACCTCTTATCTCTGCCAGATTCAAAAAGTCTGGTTCAGTACAGTGGCTTAGACTGCATGTTTTTATTGTGTTTTGTTTCTTTTAAAAATATGTATGTGTGTGTCTTGTTAAAAAACATTGCTGCCCCCATCTAGGAACAATGCAACACTCACATCATTTCCTGAAAGAATAGAGTTGGAAGGCAATTATCTACTCACCAAACAGGCTAAAACAACAGTTCCTGATATTCTTCTCAAATATTTCAACTTCCCAGGAATCCGGAAAAAATAATTCCATGAGACGGTGTTATGAGTGAAGGTATGACATTTCAGTTTCCTTCACTTGGAATCAGACATCCAGAGGTCATAAATTACCCTGTGCTTGGCACTGCTGGGAAGGGGGTCTGGCTGTGGCAAATTGTTTTTCTTCAGAGCAGGAACAATGAAGAGCTTTCACATCCTCCTTTGTCCAGTGACAGGCAAAGGCTTCTTTCTTGATGAGCTTTCATTAGCAATCACATGAATTACACATAGAAGAAACAGGAACCTGATGGCAAAGTACCTTGAATCAAATTTATTTAGATAGGAAAGTACAATAAAGACTTCTTTTTCTCCATTTTATCTCTATGAAGTAAAGACTGTGATATGGTCTCAGAGATGTGCTGTACCGGGAAAATATATGGGAAAAAAATGAGTGGTGGCAAAGCATTTTTACCTCTTTCTTAGGCATCTCAATGAGCGTAATTTTAACCAGCATTATCTTGGTCCAGTTTTTGTCAGTCTGAAATGACTGCATCTGCTTTCTGTGTTCATTTTATGCCTCTTCTTTTTGTTTAGTTTTATTAATGCTTTTAATAACAATAATTGCTTTTGCAGGTTAATCTTCAGCTTACTCATTTATTTGTGTTTGAGTAGGTCTTAGAGGGGATTGGAATTTGGATTGTATGATAGACATTATATTGGCACATAACAAAAATGAAACACTGCTCCTGGGAATAGAGTTGATGCTCTTGATCTTTGAAGAGTTCCCTTTAAGTGTTTAATAATCAAGCAAATGGAAAATACTTCTGAAAAGTGTGTGTTTGGATCCAAAATGAAGAATTTTAGCAAGGCAGCACAGGAAACTGTTACATAGCACTGTTAAATTTGTGAAGTCACAACAAGGAAACTGCAAGTCCATGTACATCAAAAATCAAGTAGTATTAAACCAGAAGCCCTTAATTGAAATTACTCTCATTCTTGCATCTGGGTGGAGTATGGAGAAAATATTCTTAAAAGGGAAGGGTATCAATTCCATTTAAATAAGAGGGGAGATATTTCTGATTTAATGAGGATATATAAATATCATATAACTTTCCTTAGAGCTGTTTTTCTTTTCTTAGTTCTTTGAGAGAACTTGACAGAACTCTACTAGCTCCAGAGCTGTGTGAGATCACTTGTAGCATGGCAGCAGAGGCTGAAGAGTCTGTCTGGACTCAGCATCTGGAAGCCCATCCAGCACTTACAAGGGATCGCTTGGCCAGAAGGACCTGGACTCAGCAGAGGGCTTTGCATGTCTCCACATTGTGTTGTGTTCGTGCCAGGGAAAACAGGACAAAATCCTGCTCCTGCTGAAGCCTTTAGCAAAATTCACATTAACTTCACTGCAGCTGGAATTTAGCCGGGGGTTTTGCAATCAGGCATGACTTCTCGAGGACAGAAGCAAGTAGTCCCTTTTTTTAATAATGACCCTGAACTGTGGTGAGGATATCTCATTAATGTAATCACTGTTCTCATGCCACTGAACTTTCATGCCCATGCTATTTAGATATGTGTCAAATGGAATCTATTGTTGTAGGTTTGAAACTTATCTATTTATTTCTCTTTTATGAAATAGTGAAGATATGATCCTGTTTGCTGTATCAAGATTTAATTAGTTCATCACAATTCAAAACTAGCTTTTTCTAAGCATGTAAAATTGGAAGGCATCTCATGAGTAATGAGATCAAAGAACTTTGGCATGTTTCATGTCTCATGACATGTTCTGTGAATAGTAGGCTGGTTGTTAGTACCTATGAAGGGTAGGTAATAAGAGTACTTTGTCTTTTACCCAAAATGCCACAGAGGCTTTTACATGAACCAAAAAATAATAGAGGCTAAATTTAGCTCATTTTTAAGTTGATCTTTCTTTTCCTACCTGATAGCCCTGGATGCATAAACAGGTATGTGTGAAGGTGAAATTCTTATTTTCATTTTGCCTTCTCTACTCTTGCTCATGGTAAAGAGGTGATAAGCCAATAGTTCCCACAGTTGTTTTGGTAGAGCCCTAAAGGCTTCACCTCCTGTCCTCTTTCACATGGCCTCATAGTTGTGACTGTTCTAGGACCTGATGCTCTGCTTTCCACCAGTGCTGTCCCTTTGGCTTCACTTCAGCTCATGGCTGAGCTGGCAGTGTAATACAAAAGGAGTAAAAGGCAGTAAATTATTCCTGTGCCTGGAACACCTTTAGTGGCCATTAAGCCAGTAACAGATGTTTAACTGAAAGGTCCGATAATTTACAATCTGAAACATTATTTTGGTTGCCACTTTTCACAATTAGAAGTATGTAGTTTACCCACCTAATAATCAAAGTGTTTGTGGCCCTGTGCAATTAGCTAAAACCTGGGCTGAGAATCAGACCCTCACTCCATTATGGGATCATAAGGAAGAAAAAGGAGGGGAGAAAAAACAGTCTCAGAGAGCTGAGTAAAGCAAACGAAGAGTCATTATGTCTTGGTATTCTATAATATCTATGCTGATATTTTGCTAAACCCTTTGATCAGAAGAAATTGAGCTGAGCAATAAACAGCTAAAGATTAGATAAGAAGACTCAAATGTCAACTTGCTTGGAAGCAAAATATACTTTAGGATATGCGGTCTGGAAACCTTAGGCAATCTATTATATATATATTTTTTTTTAAAAAATGGAATTTATTAGAGAGGAGTGGAATTTATTATTGTTATTTTAATGTCTATAGAGAACAGGATTGTCACCTTTTCTTACTGTGCAAGTAATTGAGTCATGAAGGCTCCAAATTTATTTTCTATAAAATTGAAAGGGAAAGAAAAGGTCCCAAACTGTGTTTCTTTCTAACAGGTAACTGTACTGTGCATCCAAGCGTAGTAGCAGGGGGGATTGTAGGGCTTTTTTGGGGTTTTTTTGTGGGGAATGGTTCCTGAATGTGCTGTGGAATAGCTGTGTTTTGTGCTAAGTATAATAGCTGGCTCCTGGGATCTGTGTAACTTCTGTGTAACTAAGGAAAAGGAGAAAACCCAAATTGTAGAGACAGGAATACTACATAGATAAGGCATTGGCAGTTATGTTATTTTCATGTATTTCTTACTATTAAATGCTACAAACAGAGAGGGATGAAAGCTAATACATATTCAGAACAAAGCCATTTATTTTGCGTCATTAACGGATATTCATTTAATTATTAGGTCGGTGGTTGAGCTAGCGTTTTAGATAATTATTAAAAAATAAAAATTGACTTTCTGGGAACTGTTGTGTTGCCAACCCATGGCCGGATGCTTGGGCAGACTTTCCCCAATTAGCAGGTTGCGTGCCCGTTCTGGTTGGCCAACTCCGGTGTTTATGCGTCCTACACATTACCGCAGTCGAGACTCAAAACAGTAAACACCTCGAAACACCAAAAGTGCCAAAAGCCACCCTATTTTTGTTGTTATTTTCTGTAATTATACCTGGGAGGACTGGAGAGTTTTAGCACATTTCTTCCCTCCCTTTTTTTTTTTTTTCTTTTTTATGACTTGGTTTTTGCATCCCATAAACCCTTGGCAATGGGTACAACAGCTGCCTTTGGGCTTGCAGGAGATGAGGTCCTCAAGGACATGCATGTTTCAGCAATGACCAGTCCCTTCTTCGACCATGCCAGGTGTTGGTGGTCTGACCAAGAGAGTGGCCATCGTTTGTACGGCCTCCTCGAGTGGTATGGAACTCGCCCTCAAGGGTCGCGTTCACTTCTGGGATTTCCCTCCTCTCCCTTCTGTTCTGTGCTTGCCTTCCTAGTGAGCAATGATGCCCTCTAAGCTCTAACTTCCATCTTTTACCCACTTTTTTTCTCAACAAGTCGGTATCAGGGATTGCACAGTTCTGAGTTTTTTCCTTGCTTTTTTCTTTCTTTAACATGAAAAGGTCAGTTTGGTTTACTTTATGGTAGAAAGTATGAGATTCTACAGCGGAAAAGGTGGATGCAAGTTGTTTTCATAGAGTTTAATTAAGGTTAAGTGGAGTTCCCCCAAAGTTTGTGCTGCTGCTGTCTAATGTTTGATTTGGAGGAAGGCGCAAGCAGTGGGATCGTAAAATCAACACATGCCCCAAAGAAATTACTCAGTCACATTTAGAAAGGAGGAGAAGGAAATGTGGAAGGACCTAACAAAGATCAGGCAATCTGACATGATGATGAAGCTGCTATTGCAGTGTAATGTGATGTAGAGAACAATGTTGACTATTTGTATATACTAGATTTTAATTCACTGAAACCAGCTGGGAAAAGGACACAGATGTGGCTGTGGACAACTGAGAGAAAGGATCTTTCCATCGTGCCATGTTGGCTGGAAAGCAAAGAGATATATGGGAAATGAGGTAGTAGTATTAGGGAAGAATAAAGAACAGTACTAAAATAAAATATTGTCAAACCTTGATACATAGTATGTACTTACCTGGACTACTAAATACAATCTGCTCCACCTCAGAAGGAATATGACTGAGAAGGGAAAAGGACAGCAAAAATCTAATGAAATCTTGGAGGTGTGGAAGTAGGGGAAAACATTTTAGAGGCGTGATGTGGAGTCTGAAGTTTTTAATACAGTAAACAGCACAAGTAAATCATAGATCTATTCATATTCCTTTATTATCCAAGAGTAGAGAGAAAATGGATTAAATCTATTTGACTATTACAACTGGCTAGAGAAATTGGGTTTTTTATATAACACACAATTGATTTTTTTTGTCCACATTATAGGTTGTCATTGACCAACTGCTTTGTCAGTGAACTTTCTGGGAAAATTGACCACGCTTCATCAAAGGACTCTGCTTAGGAAACTTTCCATCGACTTTCTTGGCCTAATGTCATTGTGACCTTTCCTAACTCTTGAACGCTATCCTTTGCACAACACTTTTTCACACAGATGAAGGCATCTCATCAGACACCTGCCTTAAGGTATGTGTTTTCCATGGATTTTAGTTCTTCAAACAATCTATTTCACACTGTATATTGTGTAACAGTTGCTATCTAGCTGTTAGGGAACTCTAGGAAGGAATTAACAAAAAATCTTACATTTTACTGGAATGTGTTCTTTTTCCTTTATGATTCCCATGTCCTATTGCACCTCACCGTTTTCCTGAGTAGATAAACATTCATGTGCATTTCACAGAATTCTTGAAGAGGAGAGTGCACATGACTGGTCATATCTGGTTTATTTCCAGTGTTAAACTTGTCAGTGAATTTTGGGCAAGAAGAACGAGCTGCTTGTTGGAAATACTTTGTAGGAGGTAGGGTGACATTGGATCCTGCATGGCTTCAAAAGTTGCTATGGGGAGAAACTAAATTGCACACTGACTTGGGGGAGAGAGAGGACATTCTTCTACTAGGAAAATACATTTTTTCCCATTTCATTTTTTTATCATTTTTCCCTATAAAGCAAATACATCCATGTCATTAGAATGACTTTCTGGGCTTTCTAATACATTTACCATGCAAAAGTATTGAAAGGCAAGGTGGCTGCAGTCTGTGCTAAACTTGTAGTACTTTGTTGCCCTTGCTTTTTAAGAGTTTGCTGTAAATAAGCTTTCCATCTATGTGTCCATATTTGCTTTATTTGGAATTAATAGTCCAGAAGCATGTTTGCCTACAGCTGCTTTTGCTTGCAGCTTTTCTGAAGTGTAACATACCTACCTTGCTTTGCTTTAATACCACTGCAATAGTTGTGCCCTTGAGTGGGGACTGACTGCTGAAGTGTCTGCTGGAGAACAAGACTGGCTTCTGAAGGTGAGAGAAGGGCATCTGGCTGTGGACATCTTGCAGATGAGCAAACTGTGAGGTTCTCCCAGTGCTGGTGCAAGGAAAGTGGGGTTGCTGTCCTTAGGGATGGCGTAAGGCGCATCAAGAAAGCTGAGCCAGGCTTTCCTTTTACCACTAAAATGGTGTTGCTAGACAAAAACTAAGGCCCCATCAACACGAAATTTTTCCTGGTCAACAGTGCGCTGTGGACAAGAAGAAAATCCAAATGTCCTCTCATTCAAAGAAACAAAAAAATTAACATAAAGCAAAACCCGTTAACCCCATCCACCAAAAAGCTGCAACCTCCCTGTCCTCCAATTCCCGTGTTCCTGAATCTGATCACAAACTTCTGCTTCAGCAAAGAAGAGGATTCCATGAGAATTTAATACTTCAGTCCTGAGCTTCCCAGAGAGCAGCTGGCTTGAGTTCCTTCACAGAGATAGGGTAAGCAGTAGGTGAAGGAAGGTTTTCCAGTTAGCATTGGCGTACTCCACAAAAGCAGGGAAGGTATAGGAACAGATATGAATTAATAATTAAAAATAACCCACTTTCACCAGTAACAACAGAGAAAATACTTTCCAAACTATGTAAGTAGTACATCAACATTTAAGCTGATTAAAATTTGATAAACTGCTAACTTCCCCATTTTCTGATAGGAAGGCTGGGGCCCAAGATAAAGCAGTGTCATGCTGGGGAGGACAAATACCCTAGCATCCAATAAACTTTCAAAGCCTTTATTTTGTTAAGACTGATCCCTGCTTCCCTTGTAACTCTTTGTTTATTAATGAGTTGACTCATCCAAAGTCCAGCAGCTTGTTTCCACACCAGAGAGATGGATTTGCACCTCTGCCAAGTGGAGTCAGAGGCAGAGATAACAGCCAGCAACAACAAAAGTCTTCCCTGGTTCCTTTGCCAAGAACAATTGGCAGAAAGGACTCAAGGAGTAACTTATCACCAGCATGGGGAGAGGCTGAAGCTCTGGAAGCAGAGGGGCTGCTGCTTGCCTGCCACGGATAAACAGCAGGATGCAGCCCAGAGCCAACACACATTGCAGGCTTTACCAGGTGGAGGAGGAGGAGGAGGCGAGGCATCCAGCAGTTAACAGAACACTCTGGGAGAGCTGGGAGAGCAAGCCACTTATTTTAAGTGGTCTACTAATAGTACCAGCCTCAAGCAGCTGGCTTTTTTTCAGGTGCCAGACTGACAAAACCCTGAAGATAATTAGGTCCTGAGGTAAGTACTGTCCACAAATGCAGACACATCCTTGAGTTGGTTGAGGTCTTCTCAGGTGAAGTGCTGGGTATTTTAAATGTGAGCAGTAGTCAGGTCCCGTAGTAAGGGTGATGGGAAACGAGCTCACAGCAGTTCACATTTGACATTTCCACCTGTTTCTCTCCACTGTTATTCCACAAAATAGTGATCACCTGTTCGTATCAATGCCTCTGTGTTTGATCTGGATGACTCTTTTGCTCAGGGGTAAAAATATAGCAACATCTGAGGCAAATTCTCTTACAAAAACTGTATCGAAATTTGATCTTGTGACTGCAGTAGAGTTCTCTCTGAGAGGAGATCCCTCTGCTAGCTAGTCAGAGAAACTCAGGCTTCACTGAAATGATAACTCCAAGTTACAGCTCTGCAGCTGATATTTGCATGGCTTTTTGGACAAAAGACATGTCTTACCAAATATCATGTTGAATGTAACTGGAACACTGATGGAGATAAAAGTTCTGTTACACAAACAACATCACGATTAATGAAATACAACTCAATATGTTTAATTTAACAAAAGAATATAGCAAATCAGAGGTTTTAGAGTGGGCAGAAGTGGGAAAGGGTATGCTATGGATTGTCCACTATAGCTGGTCTTCATACTGTTAAACCCATTTCAGATTAAGGAGAAATTGGAGAATGTAATTTTTTTCTGCGTCTCTTATATGCCTTAAATCAAATTTGCTTCTTGATATGACTCAATGTCAGAAACTGTCTTTCCAATCTGGCTTGGTAGAGATTATTTTTTGTTATTTTTTCCTCTTCCCTGTCAATACAGATAGATTGTATTGAGATCCTTCTACGTTTTTTTTCTGCAGGGCTATTTTTTCCACAACTTCATCCAGCTTTCTCACTTGAGCTTTTGTTGTACAGTGTGTTACTCTTCAGCTTGCAACATGTTCTTTGCAAGGGTCACAGAGACACATGCTTCCCCCCCTCAAAACTAGTGCTCAATTCCAGCTCCACTTATATTTGTTTGATCATGCTACTTCTCACTTCTGATCTCAGACTTGGCTTCCATGAAGCATTGTATCTAATTTAAGACTCTAGTTCCTTCAGTACAGGACAGAAAATTCTGTCCATTTTTGAATTTTAAATTTCCTGGTATTTTGAATTCAAAAGTTAGGCTTTACTGAACTATTAACATTTTTGTTTCACAGCAGAAACAACAGAGGTAAAAAACCAGCATGAATATGGTTTGCAATTAAATTTTTCATAACCAGTGGACCAAGAGATGAGAAAGTTACTGATTTCTGAGGCATGAGTTCAGGATGGTAAAATAATGATTTCCTGTGAATCAACAATATTATTATAAAAACTGAACATCCAAAATGTACTTATGCTGTAATCCTTGTCCATGAGCCCATCTCAGCCTCCAGCATTTTCACTCCCACTTTAGCCCATCACATCTAAAGTCAGATTTTACACCAGAGACCACACCTTTCCCATATCTATTTTTTTAAGAGTTTATCCCATTTTTGCTTGCTCTATAAATAACTAATAACTAGTGTGGTGCCAAGGAAGGAAAGAAAAAACAAATACCTTAGATCACAAGGCAAAATAAGAAATCGCCAAACTTAAATATTTTCCTTTCAAAATGCAACCACTCTTGGGAGAAATCAACACAGCCAGTGTTATGAATGAAATCCACCTCTTCATTGTAGCACCCCTGTTCCTGACTAAAGGTACTGCCATGCCATGCAGGAACATTTGGGACACCTAAATGACGAGGCAGACCAGCACTATGGGCTGGTCACTGAGCCACCTTGCAAGCCACTGTCAGGCAGTGGCTGCAGAGCCAAGGCCAGAGATGCTCTGTGGGCTGCCAGAACCCCTGAGGGGGCTCAGCAGTGCTCCCCACTGCTGTGGTGTGTTCACCCCCTCACCTCACCTCACTTCATGTGTTTCTAAGCAATCAGCCATACAAGCTTTAGCAGTGCTGCAACCTATTTGTCATTTGTGGTTTTGTTTGTCATGTACTTTTTTTTTTTACCTACTTTCTTCTTAAACAATGTGTTATTGATTCCACTTGACTGTTGTGTTTTCACTGTTCCCCTTGCCTTCCCATCTAATATCTCCTTAAGTTTCCTTTTTGTGGCATCATCTTAACTTTGCCGAAGATTCAGTTCTGCTTTTCTTTTGGATTCTAATGGTTTTCACAAGGATTTGAGGAAGCTGGAATGCAGTTCTCCATCTTTAATGGATGTTATGTAATTCTTTAAAGTGTTGTAGATTTCTTGTCTTATCAATAGCAAAATATAGATGAGGAACATGGAGTACACTGGATTCCCAAGAGAAATATAGGAAGAAAGGAAGCTGAACACCTTCTCATGAGATCTGAACGGAGAATTGTGTTGGAACCCTCAGCTTTTTCTCTTAGAGTCTCTTATCCACACATAGCAGTAGCATTGGCTCAGAGGATTCTAAACAGGCATCTCATTCTTCTTCATGCCTTTTCTTATCACAAAAGTTAACAAATGTAAAGACAACACCCAAAATGTGTAGCTGCTAGCTGCACCAGGTAGTAGCCTTCTATTTGTTGATGGAGTAAAGGACTCTAGAATTTGGCTAGCACATACAGCTGCCATCTCACATTCTACATGGGTAGGCACAACTGTTTGTGGTTTTCCTCCTCCCTGGAGTGTTATTTTGCTAGCACCTGGCAAATGCACCTGGTAGGGGTTTCTGGGGCTGAGGAGCAAACAGCGCTGAACATGCTCATTGTGCTGGCTGAGAAAGTGCACATGATGTTAGTTTGAAATAGCATTTGAAAATGGCAAAGGCAAATAACCCTTCCTCCAGCTGCAGATCAAGGTGAGAACTATTCTAATTTAATCCAGATCTATAGGTTTTGCAGAATCTGTCCCCCAAAGGATTCAAACAGATCAGAAACCTGGAGATCTAAAAGATTGCTTAACTTTCTGACAGATACCTCTATTCTGAGCTGCCTGTGGAAAATTTCTGCCTATTTACAATTAAATACAGTCATGGAAAAGCAATATTCTTTCTTCATTAAGAGGACACCAAGGGCTTTCCCAGAGTTTGAGACATGGTGCATGCACAGCACCAGGACAACCCCCACCAAACAAAAGACATGTGTGGGGTGGCAGCTTGGTTTGGGGGTTTCAGACAGTGGTATTTGGAAGCTGCTGGACATTCTGTCAAAGCCTTTTTCAGAATTTTAGTAAATTTTATGAACTGATTCCTTTGTCATTTCCCTCTCTATTTCTTTAACAAATTTAGAAAACGCAATGTCTTACGGTACCTAGCATGTCAGAGAGGTGCCTTGTAAGAATGGTTATAAACATGCAATGTTGCACAATATTGCCACATAAAATTAATAGTTTCCACACTAAAACCAGGTCCATTTATTTCAGTGAGACTTCAGTCCTGTCTGTATGAGAAATGTGGCATGTAAACCCCCACGTCCTTCTCCCCAGTTTCTCGTTTTCTACAACTGCCGAAGATTTCAGCTGTTAGAGGCAGTGCTGAAGATGGGAGTGACGAAAGCCCTTGGTGACAATGTGCCCTCCAACCTTGTGAAAGTTTGGATATGTATCTCAAATGTATGACTTGTGTTCCAACAAGCAGTAATTGTTGTAACTGCAGTCCAAGAGCAGTAGTTGCTGTGCTAGAGTGCCTGAAATGGTGAAGGCTCCTTTCACTGTCAGGTGCTGAGCACGCAGAGGTTTGGAGGGGTGACTCACTGCAATAAAGCCAGTGACATGTGTTGACTTACTGAGCTCTGTCAAGGAACTACACTTCCTTCTTCTGCTGCCTGAACTTCATCTACAGAGGCCTCAAGCCAGGAGTCACTGCAGCAACAGATGTTAAGAGTAACAGCAGATATTATAAAGCTCATTTTTTAGCATGATTTCTCATAATCACATTGTAAAATCCATGTTTTCATGTTTTGCTGCACAGTAGGAATGTCCAAGTAGAGTTAAGAGCTGTAACCTCACCCTAATTTGAGTGACTATAAAGAACAGGAAACAACAAACTCAAAGGAAGAATGAAGCAAAAGTTAAACATATGCTAGAAGTTGTTCCTGCATCTGCTAGCTGGAGTGCTCAATAAAAGTTATTTGCTATTTATATCTTTTTTCCAAAGTAATTTGCAAGTATTCATAAATCAATCCTTACAACACTCTTGTGGATTGAGTATAAATTTATTTTCATCTAAGCAAAAGTACAGGCTTGTCACTGCACAGTGGCTCATCAGGAACATGTTGAGCTTATTGTGTCTCTCCAGACCTGGTAGCACTGGAGTCTTTGGTTTGGATCCTTTGGCTGATGACCACTGAGGCAGGTTTGCACAGACAGTGCCTGTCTGCCAGTAGTGCCAGAGGCTCGAGCCAGCTGCCTGTCAGTCCTATGCTGCCAATAAAAGAGCAACTTGAAAAGCAGGATCTGCCATTAAAAAATAACTTCCATGTCCAAACAAGCCTTATGTACACAGCCTTATCTAGAGAACCCTAGATTGCCTCCACTCTGAGATAACAGAGAAAGAAACCTTAGCTAGGACCACGTCTCAGTGGATGAAACAAGCGCCCATGTCACAGGTGCTGCCCACTCAAGTAGGATCTGCTCTGCATCAAACAGGATCCATGGCCTGTAAACACATGGGATGGATGGCTCCTGCATGCCTTGAGGTACAGCCAAAATGTCTTTCTCCTCTCATACTATGGTGAAAATGCCTTTTTCAGGCAGCTTTCATACAGACATCTCATTCACACATGGAGCAAAAAGGTGGTTTCATGGGGTTTTTTATGCCCAGTCATTTTAAAAATCCGAGATTCCTTTTTTGCTGAAAGCTTCTTCAGGTCCTAGAACCAGGTAGGTATTTCCAGTCAAAGGAAGTCCAGTACATTAATCTCTAAGAAATTCTCCTTTGCACATAAGCCTTAATGGTGAATGTTAAAAATTTCTTCACGGTTGTTTTCACTGCAATACCTTGAAGCAGGGGTACTCTGTAGGGAGGACACACAGCCCTGTTCTTTGCTTGAGTTATTTCAGATTTACACCAGAATTCATTTCAACTTATGTAGAATGGATTCATTCTA
This sequence comes from Phainopepla nitens, assembly GCA_013400175.1. Taxonomy (NCBI): domain Eukaryota; kingdom Metazoa; phylum Chordata; class Aves; order Passeriformes; family Bombycillidae; genus Phainopepla; species Phainopepla nitens. The sequence continues at coordinate 286,417 of VXBQ01011586.1, read as the reverse complement.
TCTGAATTAAGTGTCTAAATATCAAGTAGACAAGCGCTGCATTTTAACCCCAGATTTCCTCTCTCTGCTGGCCCTATCATCCAAAACATGCTCAGCCCTTGCCTGTTATTGTCCTAATGTTTGTGGAGCACAGTGCAAAACAGAGATAGTGATTTAATGTTGAGGCAATATTCCTGAAGAATTTAATATTCATTGAAGTTAACTTTGTAGTTTGAATAAAAAATATATCCACTGTGTAGAGCATCTTGCTGGTGTGAAAGACAAGGTTCTTTCCTTTTTTTCCAGTGTGAGAAGGGCACCTGGTTTGTTGCTGCCTCGTGTGACCTGTGCCAGCAGGAGAGGCTATTAAACGCCTACGTTGTATTGTTGACTCAGTGATATGATCTGTTTGCCATCAGGGACTCCACGTAATACTTCGTACACATGAAAGGCAAGTAGTTATGGCCCTGTTTCTGCTGTTTGGAGAGGCTGAGAACTCTTTAGTGTGAAAGAAAATCAGACCCTAAGGCAATTGTTGGTTTTGAGTACACAAAATCATCAATCAGTATACAGAATATAAGTTCAGTAAGTGATATGTGAGGATACATTAATTTTTAATGTTATAAAAACAGAGTGAGATTCTCTCCTCCCTCTTTTTCAAGCAGAAAATTGAGGAGCAGAATAGGATGGGGAAAAGGTACTTTATTTACCTGCAAGTTTTGTAGAGAATGAAACTTCAGAGAGGCTTTTGCTGGCGACTCAGTGTCTTTGAGAGGAATATTATGACCTGCAACTGAGCATGAGGAACTGGCAAGATTCCCTGGTGAAGGGTTTTCAATTACGACAGCTTCATAGAAACAGGAATTTTGGTGGGTTTATGCCACTATTTGGATGTGCCTGGGCTACTCTTGGTACCTCCTTGTTTTCTGATCAAATGGAATGTTTTTCTGCTTGAGATAGAGGACAAAAATAGATTAAATTGTTCAAAGGTTGGTTGTAGTATGTTCTAAGCCATCAGTAACCTCTGTTGTTCCAGCCTCTTTGCAAGCTACTGCTGTTTTCCTGTAGGATACCACATTGGAGTCCATGTGCCTCAGTGACAACTTCAGCATTATATATGAATAACTGATTGTCTTTCCTTCCTCCTTAGAATCTAAGTGGGAAGAGAAAGAATAGTTAACTATGCAGTTTCAGAGTAGCTGCCTTTGTGTGGTTGGTTGCATAAGAGTTTCTACAAAATCTAAGATGTCCAAAATGTATAGAGCTGTAACGGCGTGATTATAAAACTGTGTAATTACAATATTTTAATTTTTCTACATGCAGAGCTTTAACTGAGTGTATTTGAGCTCACACCAAGGGAAAATATTTATTTAATGTTTTCTAGCAGTAGGCACACATAAAGTCTATGTGTCTTGGCAAGATGGCAATCAATAAAGGGTTTACTTTTTGTCACATAGACTGAGCCTTCACAGAATATGCAGCATATTTAGTTTTGTTAAACTACTTGAAGTACCTCAACTTTTCATTGAGAACATCAGCACAGAAAATTAATTTCTCCCTGGCTGAATTCCTAAAGCTACAGTCACTGATTTAGTAGTATTTACCCAAGGATTAGGTCAGAAATATAGGTACCTAATACTTTTCTAGCAAACCAAATGCACTAGAAACATGATCGTGTTTCATGAAATGAGATAAGATTAAATTCTATCTACAAAAAGAGCAATTTTTCTCATTAAGAATAATGAGTCCAAATTCTCTGACAGCTAAAGCAGTTAAGAGCAAGCTGAAATGGCAGGGACACAGTCAATGTTTCTAAAACTGAAGTCTCTGCTTAGGAACAATTTGGACACACAGGAGAATGACAGAAAAGCTGATGAAACTGCACTGGTCACAAGGCATCCAAAAAATCTTCCAAAGATCCTACCACAGCCCCTCTTCCCATCTTGTAAATGAGTAGCAGTAAAAAATCTGTTGAGGACAGTGCTTAACCTGCATCATATTTTGATGTCTTTCTCACCAAGCAGGAATTGAACAGATCCCTCAGGGTGAGAGCCTGACCTAATTTGGCTAAATCATTGTCTAACCAAATTATTTCTATCTAATCACTGTTATCTGCCATCCTCTCATGTTCTCTCTTTCTTCAGAAACACAGTTATACCCATTTCCAAAGAGCTTGTGAGCATCTCTCTGTGTTCAGGGCAATGATGGCATGTTTTTCTGCTGCATTTTGCCTGCCTGATGACTTCGTCTTGTTTGAAGATTTGTCTTTTTTTTAGTTTTGTGACATTATTATTTCCTATTTCCTCTCTGTTTTCCTGTCTTCTTTTTCCATTGAGTGCTCTTCCTTCCCTTCTTTGGTTTCCAGGGAAAAGTCCCACCATGTGCTGTCTTTGGCCACCTCACTGCGTAGCCAAATGCTTCCCAAACACTTTGTGAAGCTCTTGCCTCCTGAACACCATCCTTTACTCTCTAGATTGGGGCACGATCCCTTATTTTAAAGCCCAAGACCTTTTATTTGGCTTTGCTAAAGTGTCCAGCTTACCAAGAAATTAGCATCCTCTATAATATTTGCCCCTTTGATGACCTTTGCCTTACCTGCCATGACTAAATCTATCAACAAAGAGGTGTAAGTATTGACAGCCCCTTCTGAGAGCACCTCTCCCTGCAGCCTGGTTGCTCCCTGGTAGGTAACATTTCACAGTGCTGAGTGTGGTGTGTGCTCTGTGGTCCCTGATTGACTCAGCAGGCTCAGGTGCGATCTGCCAGCCAGAGCAGTTTACAGCTGTTCTCATGCTCTTAAGAACAGCCAGCTTTGAAGGGAGTGAAGCGCACGTAATGAAAGCATTTGTGTTTACATCCAAATCAGCTAGTTCCCATTTAACAGGCAGGGTGTTTGTTTTATTTTTTTAATCTCTGTAAATCCTTCTTTGCTTCTCTGAAGCTGTGAAGACTGCATTTGACATCAGCTGTTGCAGGGAAAAGTAGTTCATTAGTGCTCCAAAACTTCCAAATTAGATTATGTGAAATACTGCAAGTATAAAACAAACATTAAGTAATGGCAGCTCTGTCAGTTAGAATTACAGTCCTTCCCCGTTTTGGGTCTTCTTTACAAGAGAGAGGTTCAAATGAGAAAAACGAAGGGAAAAAATTCGCTCTTATTGGTCCCCTTAATTGCAGCTGGCTTTCAAGGGGTAACATCAGAGTCCAAATTTTCTTTGGGTGGATATTGGAGTAAGCTAGTTATGAGCCACCAGAAGAGTGCAGGGCAGATCAGGGAAAAACAGCTGATTAAAAAATAATTAAAACCAGTTTTCTTGCTTTACAGTGTGTGGAGCTGGCCAAAAGTTATGAGTGAGTAACTCTGTCTACAGATGTGATTTTTGGTTTCTTTTTTCCTAATCTTCACTCACCTTCTCAATATGTCAGGGTATTTTAAAATTCTTCTCATGCCCGCAACCACCATTTCTTGAGCTTCAGGTTGGTTTTATTTAGGGTATGTGAAGAAATCACAGGGGCTCTGTAATGTGTCAAATATCACAATGGATCAGCATTAGTACTGGCAGATAAAAGCAGCTGCAGGTTACTTAAGAGGGTGTGTGCAGTGTAATGGAAGAGAAGTCAACCATGGAAAAAAATAGCCTCCAGTATTCCATCATTAAGAGGAATACATTAAAGCAGCTGCAGAATTAATAGCAGGAAATTCCTTCTTTATGATCCATGAAATTCTCAACCTATATTATCCTATTCTTCCTAACAACTTCTAATTGCAAAAGTGAATTTCTCCATTTATTAATTTTGCCACACAGTGACTTACAATTGAGAGTAAATTGCCTGAAAACAAAATTCAATTTCATTTGACTGAACCATAAAAATCAGAGGACCACGGAGTGAGTAGCATTTCCAGCAATACTATATTCTTTTCATGCAGACAATGAAGAGAGCAACCATTGAAACTGGGGTTTGTGGCCACGGTGGTCAGAGTCCCACAGAGACAGTGGTTGGCCAGCACAATGAGAATATGTTTCCTACAGAAAGAAGAGCCCTCACTTGCCATGAGACTGCTCTTTCCTTACTGCTGTGCCATTTGCTAGGCTGACAAACTCGTAACATTTTGTGGGTGGCAAAGTGATGTCATTTTACTCAACAGCTTGTAGTAATTTCCACTCCTAACCCTTCATGAGAGGTACAAATTACCAAAGAAAAAGGTCTATAAGCTTACAGATGGCAGTATCGCTTTTCTTTTCCATTGAGATCACAACATCCTTCTTTCTAGCTGAATGACAATTGGGTTGTCACTAAAATTACATAATGCTGTGTCCCCTGAGGGGCTATAGTTTGGGATTCAAAGGACAGCTGTCAAAATACAAGTTGCTCTATTTTGAGCTTTAGAAGTCTCTTAGTGGACTGTACATAAGAGTTTATCCTTTTTGTGGGTATGTGAATTAGAGGTAGAGTTAACAATGGAATGTTAATGAAAAAAACTACACTTACATGGTAAGTTAAATGGTACACACAAGATACAAACGACACATTAAAATAACTAGTGTTTGCTGTAAATCATAAGCTTATGCAAATGGCAGCACTGTAATGACCCAGCGAGTTTTGTTATCCTGTGGCAAAGCTGTTTTTAACCTTTGCTTTGTATACTATCACATCATACAACATGTAATAAAATCTGCTCTGATTTTCCAGGTTTTCTCCGGTGTCTTGAAGTAAGCTGTGCTCTAATAGCATTTACTGCTGTACACTGAGTGTCTGCAAATTACTGTGAACAAGCATTAAATCAAAGAGTCTCAGTACAGCCTTTGACTGTGACTGCAAGGGACAACTTGGGTAGTTTCAGAAAACTTCTCCAAAATTTCCCCAAACAAGAATGGGAAAAAACAAAAACAAACAAACCCAAAACAAACACACAAAACCAAAGAAAAATATTGGAAAAAGTATCTTGGTTGGGGTAAATGTCCTAGTTCAGCTCCAGTGGGGGCCTGCCCCTAAACAGCTTCATGCCTACTCCCTCTGAATGGGATGGGAGAGAAAATCAGAAGGCTCAAGGATTGAGATAAAGGCAGTTTAATTTGTGAAGCAAAAGATGTGTTCACAAGGAACGCAAAACATGGGATTCATTCACACTCTGCAATTGGCAGGAAAATATTCAGCCGTCTCTAAAAGAGTTGGGCTCCATCTCCTATAACGGGGACTTAGGAAGACAAATGACATAACTCTGCACTTCCCTTTTTCTCCTTCTTTCTCTCAGCTTTTACTGATGAGCGCAACATCCTGTGGTGTGGCATATCCCTCTGGCCAGTTGGGGTCAGCTGATTGCACCTGGCCTCCTACAGTGAGCAGTTCCACATTCCCCCGGTCCCTGCCTTTGCCTTCTGCGACTCGGACAGTGTGACTGGACCACTTGCAGGTGAGGACTAAGGCAAAAATGTCATCTACTACCTCAGCCTTCTCCATCTTTCTGGTAACAAGGTCTCATTTCCTTCTGAAGAAATCTCACATTTTCCCTAGTCTTCCTTTTATCACTAACATACCTACAGAAGCTTTTGTCTTTTTGTTGCCCTTGCTGTCCCTGCACAGATTTAATTCTCTCACGACTTCAGTTTTCCTAACCTGATCCCTGCTTGCTTGGAGAATTTCTCTCTACTTTTCCCAGGCTACCTGTTCCTGTTTCCACCCTTTGTAGGCTTTGTTTTTGTGTTTTATTTTGTCCAGGAGCAACTAGTTCATGATGCAGGCCTCCTGGAGGTTTTGCCTGACTTCCTCTTTGTTGCAATGCATCATCCCTGAACTTGGAGGACGGGATCCTCCAATGTTAACCAGCCTTCTTGGGCCCCTTGCAGGGTTTTATCTCTTGAAATACTACCAAGCAGGTCCCTGAAGAGGTCAAAATCTGCTCTCCTGAAGTCCAGAGTAGTGAGCTTACTGTGCACCCTCCTTGGTGCTCTAAGGATCTCCCCTATTTCATGGTCATTGCAGCCCAGGCAGAGAGGGGGGTGTGTGTGTCAGAGCACCTGTTTCTGGACTCTATCAAGCAGGGCAGTCTTTTGCTGTGTATTGCTTTAGTTGACAGCAAGAAAATGATATTTAAAAAAAACCGAACCACACGGAATGCTGTCTTAGGTTACAATGTAAATACGTGCCCAAAGCTATGTATTCAATCACCACCTCCATGAACTGTTGAAACCCGGAGGGGCAGTGTTTTTCTTGTCTCCTCCTTTGGACTATCTCCTGTTAATGGGCCATCAATGCCTTGCCCCATGAATNAGGTTGTATTCTGACTCTGTCAGAGGTTTTTCTTTTGTATTATTGCATGTACTTCACCTTTTTCTATTAAATTGCATTTCTGACTTGGAGTTTCACTGGTTTTTGCTTTCAAACTAACACAAATGTGTGCATAATATCACCCTTTCAGGTCTGAGTAACTGAGAGGAAGTAGTTGTCTGTGACATGAATGGAAAGGGAAACATCTGCAAAATAGTCATACTCATAGATTAGATGTTAGTCCCGTTTCTGAAATGCATTTAGCACTGGTGGTAAGATGACTGAGATGTGCAAGTGTTAGAACACATATTTGCTTCTCAGCTGTGTGGGAATGAATGAGAGGATGAATGATTGTTTTTATTTGCCAGTCTGATTTGTGCAGGAGATTTGTGGGATGGTACTCAGGCATGAATGGGAGCTGTTGGCTTGTTTAGTCTAGCAGAACAAAAGAGAGAAAGGATGTCACTGCTGCCTCTAAATACTGTCAGAGGGGAAAAGAGTACTTCATTGAAAAGGCAATGCTAGCAGAGGAATGCTTTGGTATGAATGAGCTATAAGTAAATATAGGCTGACTATGAAAAAAGTTCATAATCCTAGGCTAGGAACTAACTTTCAGAGAGGGGTTGGTAAAAAAACCTCTGACCTTTTGCCTGTGTTAAAGTAGAGCTGAGACAGTTTACAAATAGGATTGTATGACGCTATTATCTGGCAGAATGAGGACTAAAACTCATCCACTCTGAGGTCTTTTCCAGTCCTAGGCTCCCTGGACCTACAAAGTAATTACATCAGACCTATGCATTGCACAGCCTCCCTGAGCACATACTACCCACTGAGGACATTCTCTGGCCATGTGGATAAATAACTTGTTTGTCCTGTTTGACCTGTACAGGTCAAAGCTTCCACTAGGAATAAGCTGGTGCCTCTTACCCAGAGGGAGCTGGCTGCATGGAGAGTGAAGAGGCATTGGGCTAGGTTTGAGCTATCAGGATTATTTCTCTGCGAAGATTTTGAGATTATTTGTGCTTCCAGAACTGAGATCAAGAGAATAGAAGACATTAGGAGATGGCATATGTGCACAGGGTCTGTAGGACTCACTGGGAGTCATAATCAGCAGTGACTGTCGACATCCAAGGATGCGCCCTCATGTTTATAAGCATTGTGGGCTAATTGCTGTGTGTTGGCAATTCCCTCTCCATTAGGTTAGTTTAGACCAGTCTTTGCTACCATCAGCTACCATCTGTAGCTTTGTTTTTCCTAATGTTTTTTACCTCCAGATGCATGTTCTCACCCAGAATGAGCTGCTGGTGAGTGAGAAGCAATTGCAGCAAGAATAAGTGATTGATGTTGGTGGCTCTTCATCCTTGGGACTATTTGCCCTAGGTCTTGCCTTCTCAGCTGTTCCATAGCATTTTACTCTGGGACAGGCAGAGGGAGCAGGCAGCTGGAATGAGGTGGTGGACAAAGTAATTGAGTTTTAATCAAAATGCAATTCAGCAAGGAGGAAACATGAATTTATATAAGCAATATTAAACTTATTAGCATTTTATGGAGAGGAAAGAGGTATTCTCGGAGAAAGAATTATTCTTATTGGCAGTTCTGAGCTAGTGGTAGCACTAGCTGAGTCACAAGAGCTTAATCATAATCTGTACCTGTTCCTCCAGGGAATGCTATTATATATTATACTCACATTTCTACTGAAAGTGATGTTGTATTGCTGTCCCCCTCTGTAAGGTAAGGTATGTACCTTAGATGGAAGCCTTAATTCCACACATTCATTAAAAAAATATTTTAAAATAGCTTTTAATTATCCATTTTTAATTAAGGTAAGAGGATCTGTAATTTAAAAGTCTATTTTTAAGTATGGTAAATGTACAGAGAAAAAGCAGATCAAAAATACACTCATGGGGAAAAGAAACAGCTCTCTTAACAGCAGGAGGTACTTTCTGTGGTTAGACAACTCACCTGGTTATATTTTTCAAGGTCTGAGAACTAGTCATTCTCACCCTTTCTGATACTGCCTTTTCGTTAAGGGGGTTTGTTCGTTTTTTTCATATGCTGAAGAGGGAAATAATCTGCACTTGCCTTTTTTTTTTTTCTTTTTTTAAATGCATAATTAGTCAAACACTTAATTTGAACACCACAGAAAGAAACTTTTAAAGAAGGGGCTACTGCTTCATATTTAAGCTTAGTGATTTGAAATTAAATTCTGATTCAGGTGATTAGCTACTTTTCTGGACACTCTAGGTATGTCCTTTCTTCTAGCTTGGCAATAAGCGTAGTTTGAGTCTTTTGTAGTTGTTTCAGGTATACATAAGGAGGAATTTTGGAAGGCAAATTTGAGGCAGATCATAGCTTTAGAAAGCAATTAAAAATTTTCAATGAAAAGACATCTCTAATTTTAATTTTTTTTGGAGGGGGAGGGGTTAAGAAGTGATTTTTGTTGGTTCTAAGGATGGCCTTTGTAGCATAAAATTGAGCTAAGCAACCAGAGTCAGCACAGGCTCTAAGCAAAAACCAGGAAATCAGATGGATGTTACACAAGCATGGGCAGCACAGCCAGGTCCTTCCTTGTGTTAGTCCTGTGGAAGGGGTGATGTTGGAGTGAGGCGTTCAGTGATGAGATGATGTGGGGAAGGAGGAATCTGGAGGACAAAATTTGAATTGAGCTCTACCTGTCCTGGCACTTGGCTGCAAGCAGCAGCTTGTCAGCAAGCAGAGCAGTGCCAGGATGAGCCTGTCTTGCTGGTTTTGAGTCCTGATATTACACCAGCACAGACCGCTGCAGGTACAAAGGTCAGATGTGTGTCTGCGTGCTCATGTGCACGATGAATTATTTAGTTTCCTGACTTTTTCATGAAAATGTACTTTGCTGTTAAACAAGGCAAGTCCCTGATGATTACCCACTTTGCTATTGCAAGCTCAAGGACTTGAAGTTCAATTATAAACTGAAAATAATTAAAATTGAAGCAATTATAGAAATGCTCTGGGACCTCCAAAACAAGAAAGTTATGGACCTGTTGGAATGAGCCCACAGCAGCACCACAAAGATGCTCAGAGGGCTGGAGCACTTCTCCTATGAAGGCAGGATGAGAGAGCTGGTGTTGTTCAGCCTGGAGAAGAGGCGGCTCTGGAGACGCCTTGGAAAAGCATTCCAGTACCTTAAGGGGGCCTGCAGGAGAACTAGAGAGGGACTTTTTTACAGGGACATGGAATGATAAGACAAGGGTAATGGCTTTAAGGTGAAGAAGGACAGGTTTAGATTAGATTAGATTAGATTAGATTAGATTAGATTAGATATTAGGAAGAAATTCTTTACTGTGAGAGTGGAGAGGCTGTGGAGCAGGGCCCAGAGAAACTGTGGATGCTCCATCCCTGAAAGAGTTCAAGGCCAGGTTAGTTGGGGACATCCAACCTCTTTTCTAGTGGGACATGTCCCTGCCCATGGCAGGGGGGTTGGAACTAGATGATCTTTAAGGTCTTTTTGACTCCAAACCATTCTATGATTCCGTGAAATACAACCCCCTTCTCCCGTGTTACATCAGCTTGCAGCTGTCTCATACTGATCTCCTTGTCCTACTATTTGCTGCTACTATTATTACTATTTACTGATTATTGTTACTCGCAGCTCAAAAACCCTCAAGCAGTGTAAGCATCCATTTGTTCCCTTCCCTCAGAAGTAGGGGAACCAAGCCAAGGGAAAGGAGACCTCTTTCAAGTCAGGGATGGAGCTGGGACTGAGGAACTCGGGGTCAGACTTTCTCCTGGAGGCACAGCACTATTACTGACCTGGCTGGTACCACCACATCTGCCTTCTCATCATTCATTTATTGTAGAAAAAGCTTCATTGCAGTACGTGTGCGTGTGTAAACTTATACAAAAAAATTATTCCTTGAAATTTTAATAGAAATCCATGGATCAATATAACTAATATATAATATAAAGCAGATAATATGTGTTATAGAAATAATATTTTAAGGCCTTTACAAAATTATTTCTTTCCAGAAACGAGTGTGTGTATAAAAGGATCTAAAAATTGCTATTGTTTTAAATTCGAGTCTAGATTATGGATATATAATAAATATATATTTTTATATTATATTTTATTATCTATTATATGGCATTTAAGTAATATCTTACTGCTTTTATAAAATTAAGGGTTTACAGAAATTAGCACGTTTGTGTATATATTAAAAAAAATAAAATCTGCAGTTATTTTAACTTTTAACATGGACGTATAGAGCGATTTAATTAATAAGTGACATGAGAAACAGACGTCGCGTGCTGTACGGTCCGAGCGGCGCTTTCAGAGAACGGCGAATTTCCAGCGGGGAGGGTCCGCCGGCGCGCGGGGGAGCCGGGCAGCGCGGCCGAGGGGGACAGGGCGGGAGGCGGGCGGGG
>VXBQ01011586.1:163631-275576 GCA_013400175.1 Phainopepla nitens | reverse complement strand
GGGGAGCGGCGGGGAAGGGCAGCCCCGGGGGCCGGGAAGGGCCGGGACGGGCAGCGGGAGCCCCGCGTGTGCCCGGGCCGGGCCTGGGCGGCCGCCCCCGTCACAGAGCCACGAGCTCAGTTAGGTTGGAAGAGACCTCTGAGATCACCAGGTCCGCCCTACCGGCGCCCGAAGCCGCCCCCGGCTGGGGCTGCGGGGGAGTCGCTCCGGCGTGCCTCAGAGAGACCGAGAGCGGCTTGGACGCCGGCACTGACTTACCTTGTGTCCCCCGGCCCAAGCTCGCAGATGCTTTCATTGCAGAATCTTTTTTCTCTTTGCAGTCACGAAATTTAAGGGTAAATTTGCTGTGTTAACCATCGTGCTGTGTCCCCGAGGCCTCAGGTACCTGTAGGAGAGCTGGAGAGTTCTTAGGTTTGCAGGAGGCTCACTGGGCTTTTGTCCTGGACTGGTCCTTTTGGCACGAGAATGGTTGAGACAATTGAGGGAACAGTACTTCACTGGATATTCGTAGCCAAGAGGACAGTACTTCTCATCTCTGGGTCTTTCTCATGGTTGTTCGTAGTCTTCTCTTTTCTTTGCCTCTTCCCCTACCCTTTTTTATCTTACTGATATCCAGTAGATGTTATTGGGAGTTCTGTTGTTAGAGTTGTTCGGTTTCTTTTTTACTTTTTTTTTCTCCCAAGTTTTCTTTAATCTAGATAGAATAAAGTTAAGGGAACAATGTGCAAAAGTTGTGTTTTGATCCAAAGTTATCCGCTGCTACATGGTGCCATTTAGACATATAAGAGTCTTTGAAATCCATAGCAGGAAACCATTTCCTTTGAAAAACTTTTTGTTATTAACATTGACTTATTTATACCATGTGAAAATGTTAAGTAAAACTTGAAAGAGCAGATGCCTTTGTTCTCTGAAGATCACAAAAGTGGAGGATGCCTGACTTGCTGGTGAAGGACTTTTGCCTGAGAGTGCAGTAAGGCCTAAGAAATGTCCATGCAGAGCAGGAGTGCTTCTGTTCTCTTCTGTGCTCAGGTGATGGTATCTGTGTCTGTCCACACTTGGATTCACTGTTTCACAGGCATTCCTAAAACCAGATGAGCTTTCTCTTATCCCAAAACACTGTTTGTAGGAGACCCTCTGCCAAAAGGGCTGTTGCAGAATCCAGTATATGCTGCACATTCTCGGTACAGATCAAAGGCAGCGCTGGCCTTGAAGACTTGGATCACACTGTGCCCTTGGGAGGGCTGAGGATCTCTGCCCACCTTAAGTGTGAGGGAGCTGTGTTGTGTACCAGATTTGTTGCAGCTTCTCTGGTTGTTCTCCTCATCCTTAGCAAATCTCCTCCAGATCTCTGGTTCTTGGCTTCAGGGCTCTTGGTCTGGATGTCTGGCTCCTGGCTTGGACGCCGGCACTGACTTTTCAGGTCCAAGGGAAGAGCAGAACAAAGGGAACATCCAAGTGCCTGACAGAGGTGCTTCTACACACCAGTAGTTTTACTGTCAGTGGGATCAGGGGGGGCAGCCTGACCATCCTATATTAGAGCCTCTTACCCTTTTCTGAGGTGATGTGCTAATCTCCTGATGCTTCCCACAGGCTGTTTGTTGTTTGTAGTTCCAAGGCAAACAGCAAACAGCCCAACATTCAGCTGGGATTGTCTTTCAGATTTATGTGGGTGCTGCTAATGTTGCATCATCAGTGCTACCAGTAAGAGCTGGGTTAGAGCCAATACCACCCTTCTCTTCCAGGTTCTTGAAACAAATGTTGCTGAGGGCCTCGCTCAGAAACAGTGGTGGTACACGAGGTCCTACATTTGTTTCAAAGATGGCAGGATACTCCAAGAAGAGAGCATTCTGTGCCATCAGATGTCATAAGGTTTTTGTTCAGAAGGCTGTCCCACTTGGTAGGTACACCTGGGGACAGAACAGGTCACTCTCTTGGTGGCACAAAATATTCTTAAGTTGTTTGCCATGTGAGTTGCATTTCTGCAGAGGAGTGAGGTTCCTCTGGTTCCTTAGCAGGAAGGAATCTCAACTGAGTAATTTCACTTCATTATTTGACTCTTACGGATCTTTTCTTTCTTGGTAAGCTTAGCAAGTCCACTGAGCTGCAGCAGAATTGATCACCAGAGTTTGCTGTTATATCAAACTCTGTTGACTGGATTTTGCTTCAGTTGAATTCTTCTGTGCAGCACAAGACTGGTCCTGGGCTGCTTGTACCATTATCCATGTCTATGTTTTTCACTGGATAAGGATTTGAGCTGTACCTTGCTGTGGAGCTGCCCTTGCTGGCTGCAGAGCTCAAGCTCTACTTGTGGCCCTCAGAAATGTCTGCTAGTCTCTTTTGGATCTTCACTTGTGCTTGTCAGTGGAGTTTGGGGATGCTTACAATTACAGAATCACAGAATGACTAGGTTGGAAAAGACCTTCAAGATCACCTAGTCCAACTCCCGTGCCCTAACCCTAATTATCTAGCCCACACAGGGATAAAAGAGCAGAACTCATCATTGACACCCAGGTCCCCACTGTCCCCAGCAGCTCCTCCAGCCCCACTAATGTGTTGTAGAGTAGCAGCAGTGAAGGACTGTGTAGGTGCATGGGGCTGAGTGAAGCATGTGATATTGCATGGTCTTGCTCTTTGATTTTGCTCTCCTTGGTTTTATATATATTTCCTTGGAAACTTCAGAAAAAGCATTTTCGTGACTGCCATGTATTTCCTTCTATATAGTACTGCTTTGGTTTTTTTCTAACTGGGAATGACTAACTAGTCAGTTACTGATTCAGACAGGAATATTTTTCCTGCTTTATTCTCAGTTTTAGCTTCCATAATCCAAAGAAAGAAGGGAAGGGATGTGTATAGCTGAGATCACAGTGTTAAGTGTGGACAAGGCAGCTCTGTTTGTGCTTAAAAAACAGGAGGTTAATGAATTTGGATTCCCTTGCCTAGTTTTCCATGTTCTGTTCTCTAATACCAGCCAGTATTCATTTGGTGTTTTGAATCACTGCTAGGGGAAGGGATCAGTGTATCTGAAATCCTCCTCTTAATTCAAGCTCTGTCAAGGAGTTAACTATGGAGGGACTTCAGTCAGGAGTTAAATATTTAAGAAATATTTTATTTTAATAATACCACATTGTATCCCATCACCAGGACAATTCAGAATGACATCACATAGGAGGTGTTATTCAGCCACATCATGGGTGCATGTGTGACTCACTGTGCCTGACTGTTACAGGACTTTATTAAGATCAGAAAAAATTCTTTATCTCAAAGTAAATCTCAAGGTTTTTTATTTTGCTGGTTTTTTTTTTTCTCTTAATGATCTCAGGATACTTAGAAAGGTGTGAATCCATGCAAATTTTCTACAAGTGTGCTCAAAATCATTCATAAGAGTGAAACTATTTTAAGTCAGAGCAAAGTTCTCCAAAGGCCTAATGGTGATTTAATTGTTACTTACAAAGTCAATGTTGTAGGTCATGCCAAGCAATAACTGCTTTCTTACTGTCAGTTGGGAATGTTTTCTGTTACTCCAACTTTTTATTTTTTAGATGTCTTGGAGGGTTGGCAAAAGCAGCCGTTAAAGAGAAATGAAAATCCATTCCTTAAAAGTTTCCATCATACTTTGAGGAATAGAGTATTGCTATAATGGCTTGAAAGACTAGGAAAATCAGTGAGAAGAATAATAGCTGGTTTTTGCTTCTGGGGAGGTCCTGTTTTAGGAGCTACATGAGGCCACTTTTCTTGTGCATGCAGATATAAACAGTTGATGGTGTCCTGCTGAGGCAGAGCACAGGATGGGGGAGGATTTTCACAGAATATTCTGAGTTGCAAGGGACCCACAAGGGCAATCAAAATTTTCGGAAACCGTATTATGAAATCAGTTGTGATGTTTCTTGACTTGTGTGTTACAATTCTTCTGAAGCATGGAAGTGCAAGTGGCATTACAAAAAGGCTAGCAACTATTATCTTCTTACCTACTGCTAAAAACCAGGAATTTTGAAATATTAGAATGTAAAGAAAACTGGGCAGCCTTGCAGAATTTTTCTAGAAAGCTGGAAGACTTCAAAGTAAGGCTTTGATTAATAGCCTTACTAAGTTTGGGGGGTATTCAATTCATAGGATTAAAAGGAGATAGAGGTTCTCAGATCTTGATGATTTTACATGAGATGTGTTTGCAGCATGCTACTGTTCTCAATAGCATTTCCTGTTGCTCAGTGTAACAGTGCATCAGTATGGAAGATTTCTGATGTAACCGATTTAACTTTTTGATTTAAAAATTGGTTTAAATTGATCAAAATCACCATGCTGCATATGACTTTTCCACGGGCTCATTCCCCTCTAAGTGAGAGCAGCTATTAAATAGTATCTTGTTCTTTCTGTCACAGGTGTGGACATTGTCAGCGCCTCCAGCCAACATGGAATGATTTGGGAGATAAATACAACAACATGGAAAACCCACAGGTCTATGTTGTTAAAGTGGATTGTACTGTAGATATTCCACTGTGCTCTGAATTTGGCGTGCGAGGATACCCTACGTAAGTATAGACAGAAGTCTGCTCCTATTTTTCTTTTTTAGTTTTCCATGATCCTCTGCCAATTTCTTGAAGCTAACTTCTAAGCTATATTTTTGCTGGGTTTCTTTGTAGCCCTTTGGACCTGCTATGTTAATTTTAAGCATTTTTACCATGTTGCCAAGTATCATGTGATACACAGTACTCTTACGCCTTTTTTTTTCCTTTTTTTTTTTTTCCCTTCCCTTTTTTTTTTTTTCTTTTTTTCAAGAAGCTGTTTTATGTCTTGGAAGGCGGCTGTGTTTAACTGAAGTCCAGAATTTTCCTGTTCGTTTGTCTGGGAGTACCTCTTTCTGCAGCAACAGAACCTTGTGCAGCTGTGATATGCATGACAGAGCTGGTTTCTACTAGCAGTGCTTTTAAAAGTAACTTGCCACAAGCTTGTCAGTACACTGCACCCTTCATAATTGCATTATAGGTGGTCTCTTAGATTTTTAGTGAGCTTAGTGCTCATAAAGCAATAAATTAATAGAATCAGCATAGCGATGGTGATACTGTGTGGACTTGTTTCTAGCTAAATTTGCTTATATTGATCTAGGATTTTAAGGTTGCTATGTTTATGCTGTTATCAGGGATGTATGTCTTACTACCTCAGCTTTGGTAGGCAGAACATGGTCTAGAGTATCTATTAGAGATCAGTGCCTTTGGGTTAGATGTGTGCTCCCTTTTAAACTGCCAGAAAAGGAGCAAAAGGACCTATTTTTCACTAGTATCTTCTTTAAAGCTTCTTGCAGATATGGATGGGATCCTTTCAACTGCTTTATTAATTACTCATGTTAGTGGGGATAAGTAGTCATCTGTAGCCCTTCCACAGCCTGTATTTTTCAGTTTCCTTCCCTTTGTTCACTTTGTCTGGTGTTTTTGCCAACCCCAGCAACAGCCTGAACATTTCATTCGCTCCTGGCTGCACCCACTCGGACTCAGATGTGTGCGACTGAGTAGAAGTTGAGAGTTATAAATAGCATAGTCCTTGTTGAGATAGGAATTGTCCTTAAGGGCAGTGTGTGTCTTGCTTCCACTACAAACACCAGGAAAGAATGAATTTTACAGTTCTGCTTTCATATCTCCAGAAGTGAGCATGGGTTGTTGTTGCATATTCGCATAGATTATATTGTGGTGCTGTTCCTCTTAAAATAGAGTGGCAGAGACTTTTGAATAGGAAAAAAAATCAATGGATGTGTAATTGCTGGAGGGATTTTACCCTCCCTGCTCTTTAAGGTCATTGAATATATAGTAATAGTTAGTGCTTGCTTTTATCTATTTGAAAAGTTAAAAATAATAGGGCAGTTATCTGCTAGGTATAGAAATATAGCAGTGAAGGGGAATTCATGGTATCAGCTCTCTTCCTATCTGAGTCAGGTTTGAACTAGCTTGTTTCTAAAAACCTCCAGTATGGGAAATTTCACAGCTTCCTCAGGCAGAGACATTGTCACAAGTCCAGGAATGTGCTGATCCCTACACTACTTTTCCAAACACCTGTTAAAGGAAAGACTGCATCCTCTTCTCATCCCCTCTGAGAAAAAGTGGCTGAGCAGGTCCCTGCACTTCCTATCACAGTTGTCTCAGGATTATTTGGTGGTGCAAAATTCTCTCTCAGCTGAACTACAGAAAACTTCCTCTTGTCTGCAGAAAATAAAGGTGCAGCTATCTTTTTTTACGACATTACCTGAATTTGTATTGTTACTTTTCAAAAGTATTGCCAGGGGGTGTGTTTTAGATGTTCTTCTTCTTCATTTTTGTTGCTTCTTTATTATTCTGACTTTCTGTCATCAAAAGGAACATTCTAGAATACCTTGAACAGAAATGACAGTGGGAGCTCCTATCTCTTTTGAATACGTTTGCATTATGTGGTTTTTCAACACTTTCATATGTTCATTTCTTCCAACTATGGAACAAGAAGAGAGAGAAAAACATTTCAAGAAACTAAAAAAGCAGTATGAAATGACAGCTTGGCAAGGGGAACTGAGGGCTAGTGACAGTAGTAATTGAAACTCTGATTTGCATTAAAAAATAAGACTAGGTCAGAATTCAGTATCACACCTTTATTAAATATACTTGCAATTTTAACTGAAAATTTAGTAGTAGAAGCTTTACATAGCCTATGGAAAAGTTTTGATAGCAATTATTGAACGTTACAATCGTGAAGTCTGATTGCCTACATGCAGTCACTTATCTTCTTGTCCTATTGACTTGTCTCAGTGTGTTTTTAATCAGTTTAATACCACATGAAAAGCCCTGCACTACAACAGCAATCAGGGAACAAAAGGTGAGAAAGAAATTCCTGGGAAAGCAAGCACTAGATATTTTTCCTTTGGTGATGGAGAGAAGTGAATGAAACAAAATTGATGCTCTTTGACAAACTGGAATAGAATTCATAGAACTGAATGCTGCAATATTTAAATTGCTCTTTCTTATCGATCAAAGTGATATTACACTATGCTGATTTTTAACTTGGCATATCTTATTTTCTCTTTTTAAAATATCCTTAAAGCTAATATGGCAATGAGAAAGGGTCCTAAGTTCTAGCCATGACACTTAAATCTGAAAGGGGTGCCCGATGTTGATGTTAATAGTGAAGACATCTGTTACTGCAGCCTGAGCTGCATTGCCTTGGATTAGCAAAGCACATTATCTTTCTGAGAATGTTTCCTGTGTGAGAAGCTTTGCCTCACTCTTCTCTACATTTTGACCCTTTAGGCTAAAGTTGCTTAAACCAGGACGAGAACCTCTGAAATACCAAGGCCCTAGGGACTTCCAGGCACTGGAAAACTGGATGTTGGAGAAACTAAATGAAGAACCATCTGTAAGTGAAAAGGAAATACTCTTTTCTGCAGGCTTACTTATCTATCATTTCTTCAGGTTAGGTTTCAATTTCCAGGAGGAAATCAGCTCCTGAGAATAAAAATCAGGTTACAGTATCAATCTGAAACAGCTTACACGTAAGTCAGAGCAGTAATTAAAACTGTCATCCTGTCGCCTGCTCTCTGTTTCCTGCTTTTAAAATTACGGTACATAATGCAGTTTTAATGGTTATACAGTTGACATTTTAAGATACAGTCCTTGCTGTCAATTCATTTGACACCTGTAGGCCATAATGTTTCTAGAGTAAGAAAAGCAATTTAGCTCTAATACATTATAAATTGCATTTGTGTTTGGCTTAATTACCTCTTAAAACATGGATGCCATCTTTAGCTGAGTTACTTTCTGATAATATTGTGGCCTAAAGAAATGCTTCAAAATGATCATTTAAGTAAGATAAGTTAATACCATCACAAGGAAAATCTTTAAGTTTAGGGGTATCATTCACATACAGGAGCCAAGCCTTGCCTAAAATTAAATTTGTGATTACTGTTTCTAAGCAAGAGAAAGCTTTAGTGATTGCTGAACCACAGTTAGAATGTGATTCCATTAAACAAAGACGATATTTTAAATAACTGAACATTAAATGTGAAATTATTTTAAGAAATACACTTTGAGGTTCCTATAAAATTCTTTTCAGCTCTAGTGTTAGAGTCTAGAAAGTATTCACTTGCTTTTGCTGAAATGCTCATGAGTTTCTTGCAAGTTATATATATATTAAGTGTTTGCTCTGTTTCCATTGTTGGTGTCTTCATGAAGCCATTAGGTAGACAGCCTTCCTTCTGGCACTAGGGGAGCAGAAAATAGCTTTTGCACTATTTTTAAGTAGCCCAGAAACAACTGAAATGGGTGTGATGGTAGTTGTGGCTGATTGTGTGATGCTCTGGAGGCACTGTTATATAATTTAAGCATGTTAAATGTGGCAATGCAATGAATGCTACAGCAGTCACTGCGCCCTGTAACTCTACTACAGCACAGTGAAACACTGGTATTCCAAACTCTCTTGTATGTGGCAGTCCTTTTCACCTTTTGTTTTCAAGTAGTTGTTTTTTAGTAAATATTAGGTACCTAAATCCAGCTAAATAAGGACATTGCTTTAGGAATTTAAAATTTCAGAGTCTATGGCACTATCACAGAACGGTGTGATACAGGAAACAAATGTTGTGTATTTGCTGTAGAAGAGAAATAAAAGTTAATTTTTCTCATGAATAGGACCCAGAATCTGATGTGGAACCACCAAAAGCCCCTGAACCTAAGCAGGGAATGTATGAACTCACAGCAGACAATTTCAAGATGCACATAGCAGAAGGTAACTGTTTTTTCCAAAGAAGAGAAACTTGGTTACAGAGACATTAGTAATGGGAACTCTGCATCAGAAATGTTAGTTTTCAAGGTACCTCCTTCCCAGTTTTATTTTCCAGTAATACCTAGTGAAAGAGGATGAAACTGCAAACTATGTAAAAATGCACTGGTTAAATTACATATTGCAGACTATGAGAAAGTTGAAGAAGTTCAGCACTCAGAAGGCAGTAAAATTATGGCTCCTAACCCCAGGGAAGAAGCTAGTGGGACTTGCTCAGCTAAACTGTCTCTTTTCCTGAGTTCCGTGCTCAGTCACAGCCTTGCCACTTTGTGTTTTTGCAAGTCCCATTTCCTCATTCCCTAGGTGCTGGCTTGTTCTTCCTCCCAGGCTGTTATTCTGGATAAGTATAATCCACCCGCTTCCTCCTTCCAGCCCCCATCCCACTCCAGTCTGGCCCTTTATTTGATATTGTTTAGCTTCCTTCCTCCAGAATTTAATGTGGGCAAAACACTTCATCTGTTCGGCTGTTTTAAAAAATATTTTGTCTGGAAACCTTAAAATTAACGCCAGGAGGGATACCTAATATGGGAAATTTCACCCCTCACATGATGTTTTTTTAGACAATGAGCAAAATCTTACAATACAAACTTTGGACTGGCATGACAACACAGGATCCTATTTTCTTCATCTGTTATCTGAAAAAGAAAGGCTGGATTAAATTAAATGTTTCCCCATTTGTTTCACAAGGGAGGTCGAACTAGAACTTCTTAAAGTAATAATTAGCTGATTAGAAATATTTTCATGTGTAAAACAGCATTTTGTGCAGCTAACTTAAAATTTCCCAGGATGTCTGGGTTGATGTGGAATTCAATCAAAATTCTCAATTAATTTTCCTCTAAGCCATCAGCAATATGCTAAGCATTTGTCAGCTTAACTACCTTCTCAGACTGTAAAGTTCAGTGCATTGTAAATGTTTTATTGTTTTTATCATGTGTTCATTTGCCTTCATAGAGGAGACATTCTCATGGTCATATCTGATGGTTAAGCAGGTTTATGATCAGTAAATCTGTTGTCCTCTCTTGACTTTGGTTGTGAGAAGTTCAGTGCTTAAATTTAACATGAGGCTTAGCAGTTACACCAGCAAGGTTGACTTCTGTTCTTAAATAGCCTCCTTTTACCTTTTTTGCTGCTCTGGGACAAAAATAAATTATATTGTTTTCTATTGAGGAGAGTATGTCAGAGTACATGGTAAAGAATAGCTGATTTTGACTAGTGTTCTATTAATTCATGGGAAATTTAATTTTGCAGTTTACTTGACCAACACAGAGCATGTCAGTCAGTCTTCCACATGCAGACCAGTCAAGTTAGAGTACACTATTACTGCACTTTGTTTCCTGATTATTTTGTGCTGACTTTCCTCTGACCTTCCTTTGTGGACAAGCCTTAAAACTCGAAATGAATTCAAGTAATGCCAGCCCTAAAGCACTGTTCAAAGGATTATAAATAATTCTGCTAAAAAGAGCTTTTCTCCAGTTGCTGGTGTTTCCTGCAAATTAATATTTTCCCTTATTTTAATTAAGTTCATTTTTATTTCATTTGCCTTGATGTGTGCAAAAATGTGCAGCAATTTGAATTAATTAATCTTTATTGAGAGAAACTGCATATTCTGGTACTTTGCAATCAATAATATATACTTTTAAACTAAACATTAGTAGGAGATAGCACAGAGACTCTCCTCTGCATAAAATGCCAAGAACATCTACTAAAGGCAGAACTTTCTGAGTAGTTGACATGAAAATTCAAAGAGAAAACTGAACAACATTTTTCAGGTAATTCATGGACTTAAGCATTTCTTAGGAAACACCACTGCATGAAGTTTAATACTTCAATTTATGCTGTTATCAACATATTGTATATTCCTTGGTAGTTCTTTCTACTCTGTGACAGGGCCACTAATTGACATAGCAGAATTAAACACTAAGGTAAATGGTTATGTTAAAAGTATCAGTTTTAATACCTCACTTGTTGGCTTGAGATTGTGAAGCATTTTGGATTTTCAGGAAATTTGGCAACGCTGTGGGACTGCATACAGTATTGAAAACCTAATTGCTGAAGTATTTTGTCCTGGCCTTTGATTCATAGTGTTTCCTATCTTTAACTCAGGAAATACCATGATAAATTTGCAGCCTGAGATTAGTACCTAGGCTTTAATNTACTTAAAAGGTAATCACTTCATCAAGTTCTTTGCCCCATGGTGTGGTCACTGCAAGGCTTTGGCCCCAACGTGGGAACAGCTGGCTCAAGCCTTTGAGCATTCAGAAAGTGTCAAGATTGCTAAGGTAGGTGAAGGTGAAGCACTCTTAGTCTGAAAATATGGTTTGTGTCAACATATGTTTCAGCCAAGAATCATGCCTTTTGTGCTATGATTTGCAAATAAGAATTGTTTTGTTTGTCACTTCTTAAATCCTTTTATAGTCATAGTTTGTATGTTGATTTTGAGATGGTCATTTTTTTTTCTCACACATCCACAGTTAACAGGACCTCCCCCATTTTAAGCAAAGCCTTGTTGCAAACAAAGCTGCCTCTCTGCATTTCAGAGAGCTGGTAATGAGTCTGATGCTTCAGATGCTGGGAGTAATATTTTGAGGCTTGTTTTTTATTATTCATTTGCTTTGTCAGAACCTGATAGACTTCAGTATTTATTTTGAGTGAGAAAGTGACTTCTAATTTGTTCTTTGCAGCATTGGATTCTCTAGCAAGCTTTAGCCCTACTGGGTATTTATGATGAGTTTCTTCTTTGTTGGTTTTGTTTTTTTTCCTCTTTTTCCCCACAAAACTTTTAAAAGATTTCAGGGGGTCTTACACCTTAAAAATTGATATATTGTCCTGCTTTATTATTTCCCTTAGGGTTGATAACCAGGTTCTGTGGTGTATTTACCACAGGAGCTTGTTATTTGTTCATGGAGTGGCTTCTGTGCAGAGGTATGGAGGTGGTCTGGGAATTGCAGTTACTGGCTTTATTTGCTGACCCATACCTAAGTCCAGGTGGCTCATGATGGGAATCCCTCTGCATCTGCCAACAGTGGAAACCAAACCAGGCTCAACTTCCACCTCCCTAAACTTTCACAGTGGTTCCACTGAACTGAATTGCTACATGGCAGCGGTGTTGTCAGTCCTGCAGAGGGACTCTCCCTCTGCTGTCTCCCCTGCTTCTGCCCTCACAGCACTTTCAGCTGCAGTAGGAGGGATGAGCTTGACTTTTTTTTTTTTTAATGCTTTTGAAAATCTGTTAATTCAGGTATGCTGTACATGTACAGCACAGGACAGCAGAGTTGAACTTTAGAGGAGACATATATATATATAAGCACAGTTGAACTTCAGAGAAGACACACAAATATATATATATATATATATATTTTCAGACCTGGTGGATGTAAAGTTAGATTCCCTCTAAGAATGAAATGTCAGAAGATTTTTCTCCTTGGAATCTTTGTGTACTTTTTGATACCCTTGTTTGCTGTCTTATGAAATTGTTGCTTAAGTATCTTTATGAAGTTACCATTCTCTGGTACCCAGAGAAAGACAATCAATAAATTTCTACAATTTCTGTTTTAATCAGTTGTCTGTGGTGTTTGCAGTTTGTATTACTGAGAATTGCTATTTAATATCCCAACTAAGATTTGTCTTGATGCCTAGACAATTTAATGTAACTGTATAGCTTTTGAAATATCTCTTGAAGCATGTCTTGGCTAAGATTTCAAGTCTGTCAGTAAACAGGAAACACAACTGTTTCTAAGAAGATTGAACCATGACCTTCATCAAATCTGGGGGAATAGTGTCTTGACACTATTTAATCTTTAGAATTGATCTTCAGTGAAAAATTTATAAACTAGTAACTTTACAGACTGGTTTGTGAAATATTAGAATTGAATGTTGCTATGCACTTGGAGCTTCCTTTGGAATACAGTTCACTTGCTAGCTGTTGACATGCCTTCTGAAGTCTTTAAAGAGTAGTTTTTTAAAAAATGGGTGAGCCAGTATGTCTTCACTTTAAAGCTTTCTCACATTAGTGTTTTGTGTCTCATTGTCCATGCACTGATTTTATTAGCTGAGAATACCAAGTACTTTTTAATTGAAATATTTAATTATGTCTTCATTGTTCTTTGTAACTGCTACTACTTCCTTCTAGCCATACCTCCCTCCCTGATCCCTCCTTAAAAAAAAATAAATCAATCAATTACACACAGAGCCTCCTAATTATACAACCAAAGCACTGTTTGGAAGGAAGACATAATCATTCTCAAGACAGTACTTGGTACTGAGTTTTGCCAAGCCTTGTATTGCTTGTTCCTGTATTTTTCTGAGCTTTTAAACAAGGGAGGCTGTGATGCTTGTTCTATGTTTATTTTAGGCACTGAATAGTTCTGGGTTTTTTTCCCAAAATGTAGGTCGACTGTACCCAGCATTATGAAGTCTGCTCTGAAACCCAAGTTCGTGGTTATCCCACACTCCTCTGGTTTAGGAATGGTGAAAAGGTGAGTCTGCAAGTTCAGCAAATGATCATTTTTCTCTGAATAATATTTGGACTAGACTTACATTCTGGAAAAAAAGTCAAGTGGACATATACAAAAGTCTGCTTGTGAGAGGAAATATGTTGGAGGTTCATTTAGGTATTAGAAGAGGTAGACTTTGTCCACAGATAAAAGTTAAAGGTTTTTGTTCTCTGCATTTTGCAAACAACTGATATAATGTTCTTAAATCTGTAAGCAGTATTTCCAGTTATGGTGCTGTGTGAGAGAATTCTGGGTTTACTTTATCATAGTATTTTACTTGGTATGGAATACAAAAACATAACTGAAATAGAAATAATAATAAAATATGTAATTTTCACAATATGTATGAAAGGTTCGCATCTCTTAAGTGGTGCCCATCTGCTGAGTGATGTCTAGAGATGCAAATTTTCCTTCTTATATAAACTTGAACATTTCACATGACACTGCGAGTGAGAATCTTGTGGGACCAGTTGACATATTTCCTTGCAGCAATTCAGAGAACTAAAATGTTCTGAAATTATGGGGAGATAAAATATTTATAAATACCTCATACACAAACAGCAGTAAATAAACATACTATAAATTGTAGTGTTATTTATACTTATTTCACAATTTTAAGATCATTTAAATATATTCAATGGATATTAAAAAGAGGCCTGCAAGAGAACCCAGGACTACACTTCTGGCTCTTACCTGCTAAGTTCTGGGCAGAGAGGAAGGAAGAGGGGGTTTTCTCCAATCGTCCTGCATTCGTTTTTGAACATTTACAGAATCAGTAGAGTTAAGTTTTGCGACTGGAAACAGTTTAGTGGCCGCTGCTTGTGGCAATTTTCCAGCACTCTGAAGAGAAACTGGCCATAAGTACATAGCAGTGTACATGAGGTTCAGTATAAGCATCCCTGTAAGATCAGACACTAGGGAATTTAAATGAAGCAGCCCCTATGTTTTTGAATCCCAGCCAGGTTCACACAAACGTGCAGCCTTGTGACCTCTCAAGGCACAGGTCAGCAGCACAGTGGAAGCTGAGGGAGTGCTCAAATCAAGCATGGTGGCATGTCCAAGGCTAGAGGTTTTCAGTTAATTAAACTTCAGTTTAAACGTTGTAATAATTGGAGTTCCTTGGAGTTATTTGAAGGAAGAGTGCAGTGAAAGAAAAAAAATCACTGCTGTTGTATTTGGTAAAGCTGAACCTTGGCCATTAATCTGAGCAATGTATTTCAGTTGACATCAAACTGTCTTTCCCCACTGGCAGTGTGGCATTCCTTGGTGGAATACTGCCACCAAAATCACATGTTCCTCCATATCTGAAAAAGCACAGAACAATCTCAACAATTTTCCAATAATCTGGCTCAGAAGTTCCTGCAACTTTCTCTGGCAGCTATGATATTGATCAGTAAGGGGAAGGAGGAGAACTGATTGAGTCATCCAGCCTTGTCTGTAATACCTTCATCCCCTTTGCCATAACTGAAGTCTGGCATCACACCACTGCTTGTTGGTGAGATGTAGCAGATACCCTGGGAGGAACTCTGACCTTGCCCTGCTGGCATGGGTACAAACAAACAGGTACAGGTTTCTTCCTCCTTAGGGATTGACACCCAGTGCCAAGAAAGGGGCAGTAGTTACAGGAAACATTATCAATTACAAAAGAAGGAAAATGTGTAGAAAGAGTTCCAGTGATAAAGGAAAGTCGAAGAGATGTCTGTTCTACCTTCTAAGGTATGGAAGATTGTATGTTATTTCTTAAAGAGTCTTCCTTGTCTGCAAGAGGAGATACATCTTGCAGCCCACACCACATGGGACCATGTCTCAAGAATTCTATCCAAAATGGATATGTAATGCCTCAAAGATATGATCTCTCTTCTGAACAGGAAAATTAGTACTAATTTTCACAGACAGCCCTGAGGGCAACCATGCAAGAGCCAGATTGGAGAGGGCTGACAATGGATTGGAGACTAGAAACTGCTCACAGGTGCTCTGATTTCTTGTTCTGACAATCTCTTGATTGTCTTGTTCTCAAGATTTGGAAAGTACCTGAATTATGGTGAAGCATCCAAGATAAACTGTGGCCTCTCAAAGATTTGGCTGGCTGTTTTATGTGCAGGTTAAAAAATAGGATCAGACTTCTGTGAGAGTGGTGCCGTTGGAAATGTCTGCCCTGTAGTAGGCTGCTGTCATCTCTTGCTCCCAGGTGAACTTAGGTGCCCAGAGTGGATTGCCTTACTATTGGGGTTTTCCAGTGATTTGTGGCAAGTGTGTAGGCCAGAGGAATAACTGTGTAGCCTAGAGACATGCAAGTTAAAGTTTTCAGCCCTATCAAAACACCATGTAGAGCTCACAGGGTAACAGAGACCACGCTCAAACAACAGTGGGTATTTTATTGTTCCATGTAGTAGAGTTAGATTCAAAAAAATAAAACTTTGAAAAAGCTGACTCGGGTGAAACCAGAAGGTCAAAGTGGAAAAGTTTCAGAAATTTGCTTCATGTTTCTAAAATACCTTTCATTTCAAGGAAATTTTAGATTGTTCCCTTTGGGTACTGGAGAATCTGTGGCGGAAGATGAAGACATGGAGTGAATGGAATATCATAGAGAAGTTTAAGAACTAGATACTTGGCAATCTTATATTTTGCTAGTAATTATTTATTTGCTATGTCAGCTGCATATAGAAAGTTGCACAAACTATTTGCTGATTGTAGGGTGACCAGTACAAAGGGAAGAGGGATTTTGATTCCTTAAAAGAGTACGTGGATTCCCAACTACAGAGCTCTGGGAAAGAGGCACCAGCAGATAAACCTGTTGAAGCCCCACAGCCACCTGCAGAGCCCACCCATGTTGAGGTAAGTGCTCCTGCACTCTGCAATAGTTTAAGGTGTACATACTGTTTTAGCAGCCTGTCTGAGTCTTCCATGTGTTTATCTCAGATAGATTGGCAATTTCTGGATGTAAACTGTACCAAATACTTTATTAGTTATTTTTTTGAGTAATTAATGAGTGGAATCAGATCACAAATCCTAGAGATACTTTTACTAACCTGATGAGTTGGAGAAGGAAAAAAAATCTGATTCCTGTTTTATGGTTGCAATAAGTTATTTAGGTACAGGCATAAATGTGGTCTTTTTGGCCCATGGAACTGCTGGCACCTGGGTCTATATGACAGCATATTTCACCACTATAGAGATGAACATCTCCTGCAAGATTATCACATGAAAGCAGGAGGATGGTGCACACTGCTAAGCCCCTAAAAAAAAGCCAGGGTTCTATACTTAGAAATCTATCTGCAGAAACAATGAACAAAGATTATGAAGACTGGTACCATTATGGTAAGGTAACGTGGCCTATGACAAGAAAACTCCTTGGGGTTTAGAGACTTATTTTAATCGTGGTTGTAGGAGCTACAGGCTTGTGTTGTGAAGAAATTGGCAGAAATAACCTTTGCATAGTTGTAGTTCATGTCATGTAGTTGTCTGTCTTTTCTAATCCCTTTGGCATTTCATCTGCAGTTTTTCTTTGAGATGAATGAAAAATTGGTGAGGCTGAGAAATTAGGAATGGATTTCAAACATAATTTTTCATTAAATGTGCAGAACATACTTTCTGCCTATAAAATAAGGGACAGGGATTTACACTCCCTTGTGATATAGAATGAACTTAAGTAATTAGGCAACAAAATTATTAATATGAATACAGTTTGTATGCAGCTTCTTACAGGAGAACATTACCTTTCCCAGCTGGTCTTTTCAGCAGCATTACCCATCTTGCATAAAGTGGTTTACCAAACATTACTGACCACATAGATTTGCAATTTTCATACTCTTCAACTTTTATTTTTTTAATTGACCTCATATTTGGAAGATCCCAATGAGCTGGTGTTAGTACAATGCCGAATGTAATTAGTTGTCTTTCTATTTTTATAGAAATAACACAAACCACATGTGACACAAATTCCCACTTCTGCCTTGCATTCACCAGCACACACACAAGGAGGAAAGGATTGTTGGGGGATTTTTTTGCCAAATAATAGTAGACGTAGTGTAGAACTCAACTTGTCCTTACAACTTTTATCTTCAGACCCCTTGACTCTTTGTTTTCATGAATTTTGGAACAAGGAGCCACCCCCTGTAGCCAGCACACACTGACTGCATTTGCCAGTAGTTGACCACAGCTGGTACCACAGACAGCAAAAGCAATGAGTTCCCACTCCAAATTTGTGTCTCAGTGTTGAGCCCCTACCTGGATTCCCCCATGTCTTATATAGCCCAGGTACTTGCCAGCCCTTTTACAGAAGCTGTATTTTTACATCCATGAGACTTCTCTACTCTCAGACATGGCTAAAATCATTCAAAAAATGATCCAGGTGGATTAAGGCAGTGTGACCAGCAGATATTCAGATTATGTGAATGCATTAGATTTTTTTCTTTTTTTTTTTGATACACAAAGCTAAAATTGAGATACCTGATATTAAATTTATTTTTATGGTTATACAGTTCACATTGCTATTCTGGTAGTAATCTACAGATCTTTAAAATTAGTTTTACTGTGCGAATCATGGGGAAGTTGTTACTAATCAGGGTTTCAAATTTTGTATCTTAGATTGTGTATTATGTTTGGAACATCACTTTTAGATATCCATTTAGGAAAAAATAGAGTAGAAGCATAGTGCTTACTTTTTGCTTCATTTAATTATTTCTAATATTTACTTAATAATCAGAAAGTATAAAAGTATAATTTCCTTTTCTAAATAGATATTAAGAGGTAACAGCACTTCAGCTTAATGAAATAATTCCATGAACTAACAGTTATTTACAGAAATATTTAAAGGCACTGGATAATTTGAATTTGCAAATTTATTTTTGGCTTCACAAAATTTACTGGTGTTAAAACAGAATTGATAATACCATCAGCTGTGATCTTATTTTTCTTTTGCTTTCATTTGATTTTGAAGCCTTTATAGGCATGAGGTACATTTATTTGTTTTTAATCCCTCCCATCCTTAAACATCTCATGCAAAAAATGAAGTTTCAGCTCTATGCTCTCCTATGAGACTGTAAGCAATGTGTTTTCCTCCCATCATTCCCTTGCTCCTGATATTATCAGGAGTAGAAACATTTCCTGGCACCCATGCAAATGTGGTGTTGTGATGTCCTCTTCACAGGCAAATCTGTTTCTGGTAACAGCATTTTTTCTCTGCGTGCAGTGCAGGGGAAGGAAGAACAGAGAGAACAGCTCTTGAGACATCACTTGTGTGCCTTGCATACCTCATTAAAATCTAGATGGCCATTACCTGCTTGAAGCCTGCTCCTCTAAGGCCTGTTCCTTGAAATATAGTGTATTTTTTTACAATGACTGAAAATTTGGATTCAGGCAAATCCTTTGAAAATAGGAAAGCTTTGTTTCTCCAGTTATGGATGAGATGCAGTGTAAAATATGCTTTTCTCTGCATCTCTCTAGGGGAGGAAGGTAGCTGAGAAGTAAAAGGCAGGTCTGCTGCTGTTACTCTTGTTTATATTACTAACAATATTATCTTTTCCAATTTCAGTTTCCCTTTTAGGAAGGTAAAAGCTCAGTAGGCTGATGTTGTATATACAAAAAGTTTTGACTTTTTTTTACTCTGTTTTTTTTTTCTTTTTGTTTTTCTGGGGGCAGGCTGCAGTGCTCTCTCTCTCTGAAAAAGACTTTGATGCAACCATTGCTAGGGGGATCACCTTTATTAAATTCTACGCTCCATGGTAAGAAGTTTGCAGCTGCTGCTGTTCAGGATTATTGCTGGCCTAAGCTGTGAATGCAGTAGTTGCTGTAGGTCTTTGAGCTGTAGTACTGTATTTGTTGTCTCCATCTAAACTGTGAATTAGCTGAAGAATGTGTGTGTCTGCAAGAGTTGGTCTGCAAGAGTTGCAGAAAAAAAAAACAAACAATCCAAGAAACAAAAAAACTCAGTCTTGTTTAGCTCCCTTGAGCTGCCTCTCTGTGGAAAGGCTGACACAGAAGCTTTACCCTGTCAGCCTCCAGGTACTGCTGGGGTAACAGGGAGAGTGAAGCTTTCTTTGCAGGTGCATTATGCTCCTGTGCCTGGATTAGGGTAGGATGAGGGGAGTGTATCAATCACCATATCTCAGTGATGAGAAAGGAGAGGATGGTGGCCTTAGGGTGCTCTCCAGCCTCGCTTGGAAGCCTCATTTGAGCACCTAAGTTTTGATAGAGACTGTTGAGCTATGGATGATTAATTGCCTGTTACTCTTCAAATAACTGTCAAAAAACTAATTTGCACAAGTGACAATTTTAAGATGTTCTTAAGAGTGTATGTTCATGTAGTATGTCCTTAGAGGGACCCAAGGTAGAAGTGCCCAATGCAGATGGTATAGCTGTAGACACCCAGTGGAAGGCATTGGAGGGGGAAATGAAAGTAGTGTCTGGCATCTGTCATTCCTGCTATATCCAGCAGAACCTGAGACCCCAGTTGTGTTAAGACCTCAGTATTACAAACTTGTACAACAAGTATTTCTACCTTTTTTTTACTTTTGCCTTTCTGAGAGAAAAATTAAGTTTCTCTGTTCTCTTTCTGGTTTATAGAATTCATCGTATTTGTGCCTCCACTGAATTTAATGAAACTTGCATGCCATCTTGCTCATCCATTGGTGGTCTCTTAGCCAACAGAAGGAAGCCTAGTATAAGGGGAGAGATTAAAATTAAGCTGTATTTCACTGTATGAAAGATAACACATCTCCGATTTAATCACTAGCATTCCATTAACACAGTATATAAAATTTTAAAAATGATCCTTTGTTTAGGCTACAAAAGGCCCCATTACAAAGCAACACAAGCAAATGCAACCTATATTTCGATGTACTTAGGCATATCAAAATACTGCAGTTTAACTTTGACAGAAGGCATGAATGTGTTTCTTAGTGTAGGCAAGAATTACCTGGGAACATTTCACTTCACTTAAGCTCAGTGCTTCAGGCTTTTCCAGTGTTGTCACCCTTTGCTGCTTGAGAACCACCTGTATGCTGTCTTCCATCTGTAAGATCTGCTTTTGGATGTGAGCAAGTATCTGCCACCACTGGGTTAAGAAATACCCTGCCCATAGCACATACAGCCCTCACAGTTTACTGCTCTCTCCTCACTGCTTTTATCCCCTCTGTACTCTGGGAGGGACTTAGATTGAGCAGCCTGTGCTGCTTCTGCCTCACCTGCAGAACTGGCTGGGAAATTCAATTCACACCTGTGCCCAAGAGAGGCTTCCAGTCTGATTTCTGAACCCAGGGCTTGTTGGCATATCTGCTAGTTCATTGGGAGACTTTGAGATCAAGAAATGCTCCCTTTGTGATTATCTTTTATTAACAATACCATGTCCTCATCTCGTGGGATGCTGCTGGATCTCGCAGATGGGATCAGTGTTGGATGGCAGGCAGTTTCAGAAGACAGCGGTTTCAGGATGCAGAGTCACCAGTGTGTGCTGCCTGGCTGCAGTGCTCAGAAAGCCACCATTTAGGCAAATGCTTCCTATATTTATGGAGCTGGTATCCTAGTTTTGGCTCTGGAAGTCAGGCTTGTGACTGCCTGTAGTGCTCTGCATATAAATGACCATATTCTCTTCCAAGTGGATTAACTTATGTAGGGCTCAGCACACACTATTATGTTGCTTTCTAGTTCTGCCCTTCAGTTTGTTTTGGATAAATATTAATGTTAACTTGCATCGTAAGCACAAAATCATCCTGTTCTAGTAGTTTTTGTGCATGGTCAGAAATGCTTTTATACTGTCACTGTGTATTAACAAGGTGGTTTAAATATACACTGGCTTGCATTAAGAAAACTTCTGCTGACACATCTTGCATTATTTTTGTAAATGTCCTGATCCAGCCTCGAGGCAATTATGGGTCTGTTTTAATAACCCAGTTAAGGTGCAGCTGGGTTAGAACAGAATGAGCAATGCAGCTTTAAAGTCTAAAGTGCTTTGGGAATTCTTCTTGAAGGCAGTAAGAAGTTCACATTAGGAACTTGGCTTAGCCAAGTTCAAAATATAAACAAAATTAATACTTTACTATGCATTGGTCAAGAAGACCATTAGGCACTGGAAGAAATTTAATAGGGAAATTAAAATCACATTTAACTAATTAAACTTGGGCTATGTAGCTTTAGCATAACTGGCATGTGCTACCTGAAAAATTAATTCATACTACAGACATTCTGTGTCTTCCTAAAAGCATTTTTGTTTCCAAGAGGTCTTTTTTTCTTTTTTTCAGTTAAATATTCTCTGTGCTTGTCTTTATTTGGCTTCATATTCCTGTGTTGGGTAAAATGTTAATGCACCAACATCTAGAATACCATTCTAGGCAAGACTAACAAAGGCCAGAAAGTACTTTGGTGCTTAACTTAAATAAAATCACTTGTTTTCTTAGCTCATTTACTGACATAATAGTTCAAGAGAGTTGGAGGGCCAAATCATTAGGGGATAGGAAAGGCTACTACTTAAACTTACACTTTCCACTTTATCTCTACTGTCTTGCTGCAATTGCTGTATCTGCTAAACAAATCTCCCTCCTTTGTTTCTAGGTGTGGTCACTGTAAGAACTTGGCTCCAACCTGGGAGAACCTTGCCAAAGAGCAATTTCCAGGTTTGACTGATGTCAAAATAGCAGAAGTGGACTGCACTGTGGAACGTAACGTCTGCAACAGATTTTCTGTAAGTGTGCAAGTTCTGAAATAAGGGGACAGTGTTGTGTACCAGGTATTGGAGGCTCCAGTGTGCAGCCCAGCTGGCTGCTGCACTCCAGGTGCCTGGTGACAGTACAGCTGTGGTCTCTGTTCGCCAAAAAGAGGCACCTGGTGGCACTGTTTCTTTCCTGGACTATTTGTTTTCGGTCTTGGTCATTTTAATTATTGAACAAAGCTGAAGAAGTCTCTGCTTTAGGAAATCTCTCTGAAAGCACTAAGGCTGTCTTGCAGGATCCAATGCCGAATTCTGTTCCTAGAAAAAAAATGTCTTTCAGAGCTGTTAGGCAGACAATTGAAGACAGAGCTGGTGCTGTCATTCCAAGAGTATTTACCCCATTCTCTTAAAAATGTTAGAAATGGCAGGTTGGCATTGCAAGTTCTGCTGTGGGTTTGTTTTTTTTAATTAAAATAGCTTACTGTTTTGGAGGGGTTTGATGGCTTTTCAAAATCAGATAAATATGAGTGATGGATACAAGTTTGAACATTAATAGCAAGTTTCTTTTTGTGTGTGTGTCTTTTGAAGGTGCGTGGTTATCCTACACTTCTGCTTTTCCGAGGTGGAAAGAAAGTCAGTGAACACAACGGAACGAGAGACCTTGAATCACTGCATAGCTTTGTCTTGAGTCAGGCAAGGGATGAATTGTAATAAAAGTCTGGATGCTCTGTCCCTGGCTGTCTCTGTACAGTAGCTGAGGGATTTCTATCTTTGCTCATTTTCAAATAGTGTATTTGGGGGGGGTGGGGCTCTTTTTGTTTCTTTGTTTCTAGGAAATTGAATGTACTAAACGTTGGTATCTTCCCCTTGTGTGTGTGTTAGAGACATGCCTGTGTGTGTGTGAAGGAAAGCTAACAAGCAGTTACTGTGCAAATCAAGAGTATTTCCAGCATTGGTAGTTGCACTGCATTTCTGCATTCCCGCAATGAAATGTAAATGGTTTCCTTTGAGACCAGAATACGTTAAGAAAACCAACCGAAGGGCAGCAGTAGAATATTTTTGTCTTCAGGTTAGATCTGGTTAAAAAGTAATCCTTACAAACTGCTTAACATTACTAGAAAGGCAAAAGCTCCAGCTGTGTTGAGTCACTTTTGCCTCTAGAACTGTACTTAATCCCTATTTGTCTTAATATAGCTGCTGGAAGGTTGAAAACACACACACCTTTGGAAGATACCAGGCCACCATGAGCTGGTTGTTTCTTGTTAATCCTCTCAGCATGGGAGGTCTTGCCATAATGAAAGTGATGGTACTGTAACACGTGCCAGAACGTTACTGGTGCCACAGTGCAGGTGTCAGGTGGATTTCCATAGGCTGCTGCCATCCAGCTCCAGAGGCACAACTATGCTCTACTTCTCTAGAGCCAGAGTGAAACAATAGGTGCTGTTGTAACTGCTCCATCAATGGTAAATGATCATTAGACTCCAGAACTGACAACGTGTTTGCTACCCCTGCCTGAATACTGACATTGTGCTGACCTGCTCCTTAGTCAGAGTACCTGGAGAACAACTCAAGTACAATGTTTAATATTTTTTTTCCATTCAGCTCTTCTGCGGTAGTGTAAAATAGTCCCCCCCCTCCTTCTTGAGCCTTAACATTTTTCCAAACTGTAAGCATTGATAAGTTTGAATGCTAGGACCACACACTTTGTGGTGTCTTGGATTATAATATGAATCTGTTCTTTGGTGCATAAGATGTTCCATGTTAGACTTAACTGAAAGCCAAAGAATTTACATTGCAGAGACTGTCACAATACAAAAGCAAACCAAGGACTGAATTCTGCTGTCTCAAGTGCACAGAAACTCATGGAATGAGGATTACTACAGGCTAATTTGACTAATCTGTCAAGATGCTGGGTTTTGTCCATCATATGGAGTAAGTCAGGTTGCTTTTCCTTTTTATTAAAAAAAAAAAAAGGGCAAAACATCAACAAACTTTTAAACCAGTGAACTTCTCCTAGTTCTTCACTGTCTGTCCAGAACTTTTGATTCCGTTCAATCTGAAAATGTGTGAAGGTGAAAATGCCACAGTGAAAGCTAAGTTTTTTGTACTGGCAGATGTATTGGATCAACATGTGTACTTCTGCCTTTCAGGAAGCCTTTATTATGTTTTTAACAACTTTCTAGTGAAGCACAATCTCATGAGTTTCATGTATAAAATCAAAGTGGTACAATTGTTTACACTGAGATCTTTTCTAAATAAAAACTTTTTAAAAAAGCAGTCTTTCTATAAATGATACAGCACAATGAATATACAGTGACAAGTGCAATAAATTATAGCTTGTATTTACAAGAAGCCTTTTTAAATGCAAGTAGAGGTAAGTGCATTTAATACAAGTTTAATGTTGATCAAAACAATTTGCTATTAGCTTCTGCTAGACAAACCATGGCTCTACGCTGCATATCCTTTATACCAGTTTGTTAGTTGCATGAGTTGAAAGGGAAAGATTGCAAATGTTGTTGACATTCTGTCTTCCTGTAAACAAACTGTCTGTCCAGCTAGAGAATGAATGCCCCCCTAACCTTTTACGTCTGAATTACAGCTGAAGAAGTGTCCTGACTTCCTTCCTGGGCAAGTGGTAGTAGATGAGGCAGCTCCACGTGGGGAGTGGAAGGAAGTTGCATAAGAACAAGCGTATAAATTTGTATTGCTCAGTCAGATGGTGAACTGGGAAGACCAGCCAGGGTCTGAGTTCATAGCAGTGTTTCTAACACACGGTGCAGCCAAGCCATCCTACACTTGCAAGATCAGAGATAAATGGTGCTGGGAGCATAACAGAACTGGAACATCTGCTTTGGCACAATTTTAGATGCTCACTGTCATGACAGAGGGCAGGAGAAGACTAATAGTCTAGGTGCAGTAACTGGTCCTGACCAAAAAGATCTTGCACAAGATGCACACTCGATGTCTGAAGTGCTAACACCACTTCCTTTAGCTTCTCTGCCTCCCCCCCTCATCTGCCCTCCCCGCCCCCAGAAAGAGACCTCACTTTTTCTGGGTGTTGAGTGCTCATCTCATAAAACTGCAGCACCTATCCAAGCACCTGCTACAGGCCAAGCTTCTCTGTGAGATTAACACCATCCCAGCCAAATAAAGTGTGTGGGCATTTTGCTGCTGCTGCTGAGCTGAGCAGCCACGGTGGTGTAGGGTCAGTCTGTAAGAAGTCCAGCAGTTTGCTCCCATCCCAGGGGGTGGTCCCCACACCCCTTCTTCCCACAAGGCACATACATGGTGTTCTGATGGGTGGTTCATTACATGTTTTTTTTTTCCCAAGGTCGTGACAACAGGGAGGGTTGTATCCAAGTTCATGGCAGCATCACAGAGTCTGTGTGAAGACTGTTTGTCAGTGACATCCACAAGCTCTTACTACCATATTCCTGTATTTCTTCAAGATTACATTAGAATTATCATCAAAGTAAAGGACAGATATGGCATTTAGTTTGGTAGGTGCACAGCATGGTTTGGGAACATAATCAGGATTCATAAGATGAACCTGTTGCCAAGAAAGAAAACACAACTGAGACACTGGTATATTGTTTACAAATCCACCTGGTGCTTTGGCACTGAGCTGCCTGGAGACTTACCAGAGTTTGTACAATGGCATGATTGGTTGCGTTCATATGGGCGTTGAGTGGGAACGAGCACTCCCCATCACAGTAGTTGGCTGCGTAGCCCTTTGGAGCGATTATCCAGTCCTTTTTAGGGAAACAAACAGAACGTGGTTCAACAGACAACTGCATGCAATTAAGAGCAGCTGAAAATTTTCCACTTACTTCTTCCTTGAGGGTGAAAATGTGTTTTCACTGAAACTGCTCGGGTTATAGTTGGTTTTTGGTTTTTTTCTTTTTGTGTGCCATCACTTTTCCATGGACACACTGACTTTAATATCCAAAGAATGGTGCACATCTATGTACAGCTCAACTACTATTAATTAAGAGGGCTTTATCCCAAAACTCTCACGAGGTTGCATTGTTGGGATTGTGGTTTGGAAGCCTTTATGTTCCAACATTTCCTGCAGGCCCTCTGGTTGAATACCTTTCCTAGGTTGAATCACAGCCACAGCTGGTGTCCCCTCATGGAGAAAATCACATATAAGCAGGCATACAGGCACAATTCCACCAGGAAGCTCCACAACAGGAATATAAAACCCTGGTGTACTGCCCCAGAGACAGCCTAGCTTATACACTCTTATACAGGGATGCTACTCTGCTAAAGACACTGGGAAATCTTAGCTGCATAACAGCTTCTCCACATCTGCCAGGCTCCTGAAGGAGGGGCAGGACAGCCAGCCTGAGCTGCATGAGCAAGCAGGTGGCCCCAAGTGGCAATCTGAGTGCCATGCTAGGCAAAAAGGAGACTCTTCACCAAAGGGTGAAGATGATAAAAAAAATTGATAAAAAAATTGCAGCTTGTCTGCTGCTGACACAAAAGAGCCAAAGGAAAATTGAAAGCAGCACCACTTAACAGGAAACACTTGGCCTCCCTTGGTGTTGGGGTGTGCAGGTCACCCTGCAGAAGGATGTACTAGTATGTTTCACATGCATATATCTCTTGGGCAATTTCCACTCTACCTGACAATTACCTGAGTTTGCCTGAATTTGGCTACAGCAGGCCTGAGCAGCCACACACTGTTGATGCAGCTTTGTTAACCGAGTTTGCTCTAAAGGAAATAGCAGTTCCCAACAACTGCAGGGGTCTCTACCTTGCCTTGATCATCCTCCTACAAAAAGCAGGACCTGGATTCCAGCTCTTACAATGAGCCCTGCTGGTCTGTGGCCTTCCTTTAGCAGCATCTTACCTTTCTGCAACTAGAAAGGTGAAGGTAGCATCTTCAAGATCATGAGCTTCTCAACTGGAATCCACTTCCAAAGATTATTTTATTAAAATCCCTGTCCAAAAGCAGGGCAAGTAAGATAAGGAAGAGGTGGAAAGACTGCTCAAGTGAAAAGCCACCCATAAGTAATGGAGAATGGAGTCAGCACACAATCACAGTTGCAGCTACTGGGCTGGAGTTGACACATAAGCTACAAAAAATGCTGCTGTACCATTAGCTGAGAGAGGACTTTCATGTGTTGGGTATTACAGCAGGGACAGCCCTGGCATCCTGAATAAAACATTAGCTGATAGAAATGGGACCTCCCTCACAAGTGCTGATTGAAAGAATGAAAAAAACAATTTAAAGAGAGAAGGTGAGGGCATTCTTTGAAATGTAATGTTTGATTGCACTATTGCCTGGTCCTAAATAACTTACTCTAAACAACTTTCTGGCCTCATGGTGTTGCAGCTAAACTCAATCTTCGGTCTACCTACCACAGGCAGTGCTAATTGTGGGGCTGGGATTGTGGAGGATTTCAAACAATGGCCAAGGTTAAAATCAGGGTGATCACTAGAAAAAAAATTTCATTCAAATCACTGCTTAACATCAGGTTGTTTTCCTTATCATTAGAGGTACACAGATATAAACCCTTGCCCGTACCGTGACTCCCATGAGTGACAGAGAATGACTGTATACTTGAATCCCATAAAGTATCAAGCTTTCTCTGGGTCTTATCAAATGTCACAACTATCAATATTTATTTGCCTTTCTCTGTGACTGGTTTTAGTGAGGAGGCACAAGGGACATTTTAAAGCATAATGGCAGACTCGAGTGGAATTACCGTGACACTGTTTAGATAACATTTCATAACAAAATGTCTGGTTTACCCAGAGAGAAACATCACACACCTGCCATCCCAAGTCTTGGAAGCTAACGTAAAGCTCATGCTTTCTGCACGCTGTTTTTAAGTCACTGCTGTTGTAATCTGTTAAAAGAAAAAGAGCAAAACAAGAATTTAGAAAGTAAAACAGGCAGAGCAGTGCTGGTGGGCACATCTGGCCAAATATGTGCATGCTGAGGGTTCAGCAGTGAGAAGTGATGAGCTCCCTCAGCAGCCAAAGGGATAAGGGTGTTGAGGGATGACATCCAAAGCAGGGCTGAAGCTTTTAAGATGCCTGTGGGAATGGAGGAATCCAAGTTACAGTTACTCGGTCATAGTTACTTCAGCTGTCTTTAAAGTACTTGGAAAACACCTCCAGTAAAATGACTTCTTAAAAATAAATTACTCCTTCAGCCCAGCATAGGCTGCATCCCCACTGGGTGCTCACACTCACCCCACTTCCCTTGGCTCCCATTTCTGATGTGCGCTGTCCCAGATGGGGAGCTCAAGCTGCACACACTCACCAAGAGAGAGAATTACAGCCCCAGGAAGGTTAATCATCACCTTGTGTCCCTGCACCAGTCTGCAGAAGTCCTCAAACAGCTAAGGTGTTCCATAGGCAAGGAACCCAGGTCCTCTGTGTGCCTTATCCCAGCTTGCCCCACACATCTCATGTGACCCATGGCACCACCTCCGTCCTTGGACCTTTACAAATCATGCTCTGAAAAACATTTCTCCTTTCCATAAACTGCTTATCTGCAGATAGCACAGCACTTGACATACTCTTGCCATTCACTTGCTCCTTATTGTCAGTAAAAGTGGGAACACAGGATGCAAAGCCCTTACCAAGACCACCTCCCTTGCCATGGCACAATGCATGGGGATATTTCAACGACGCAGGAGCTGCTCCTGATGATCCCACAAAGTACAGCTTTTGACAGAGAGTGGAATTTCCCATTTATATTTGGAAAGAGAGGCAGCTCGGCATGGGAACACCTGAAACCACGGTGAGCAGAGGCGCTGAGCGG
Source organism: Phainopepla nitens (assembly GCA_013400175.1). Taxonomy (NCBI): domain Eukaryota; kingdom Metazoa; phylum Chordata; class Aves; order Passeriformes; family Bombycillidae; genus Phainopepla; species Phainopepla nitens. The sequence continues at coordinate 246,874 of VXBQ01011586.1, read as the reverse complement.
TGACAGAGGGGCCTTTTACCTCCAGGTGGCTGCACAGATCCACCCTGATGGGTGGTTGCTGATTTTGTCACACCTCAGGTGGCTGCTGGACCTCAGCAGAGCAGCCACAGAAACCACCCTTGCAGTGGGGTGACTTGGCCACCAGCTACAGCTGCTGATCCTGAGCTTTGCACCCGATGGTGCATGGAGGCATGAGAGAAAGAGATGGCAGCAAATTCAGCCAAGCAGCTTGGGAGCCCAGGTCACCGTCCATGTTTTCCTCCCATGCCTTTCCACAGGGGCCTTCTCCTCCCTCATTTGCAAGTAAAGGCGCTCCTGTCAGCAGGCAGATGCCATAGGCTGATGTCCCTGCCTCTTGCTGCCCTGGACCTTTCAGCTCACCAGTTCCCCAGTGCCCCTAACGTGGATTGAAAGGGCACCCTCCCAGTGCAGCTTTCCCCAGATGCGGCAGCTGGGATAGAAAAATATTTTTAGCGATTTCTTTCCTTGGCTCTGAATAAGCCTTTCTTTTTCTTCCCTCCAGCACCCCCTCCTCCCCCCCCCTCCAAAGTTTGGGAACTACAAATGCAAATATTTATTCAAAAGAAAAACTATAATACTAAAAGCACATCCAACTGACATTAAGGGCAGCACAGCACTACATCTGGGTACAGTTAACATTGAGGGCTGAAAAAAACCCTACACCTCAAACCCAGCTTCCCAACCACCAAAGATTAGAGAGTTGTTTTTAGAAGCAGTTGGGTTTTAAACTTTAAGGATTGCATTTCAGACTTTGAATAGCCTCGCTTCAATCATGGATTTAATCAGGTGAGCAGAGCTGGTTAACAGCCTGCTGCAGCATAAACATTCACTCTTCCAGAAGCACGTGGTAGCAAGAACGGAGGCGAGTCTCCCTATTCAAGCTTTCCATTCCCAAACCAGACATACCCAGTAGAAACCAGGGTGTGGTGGTTTATTTCGGATGAAGCTTTCCAGTCCCTGGCTCAGCCCAGGAGCAAATTTCTAGCATGAGATGTTTCAAAATGATTTGGTCATAATGAAGGGAAAAAAATTAGAAGATACTTTTAGTGATCAAAGGCTTTCATTAAAGCACCTGAAAACACAACTTTATTATTCTTCAATGCGAAATACATCGTTTGTTTAGCATTTGACAATGGAGTTGATCTATTCACGACTGAGTGGGTAAAATGGTGCTATGTTCCAAATCCAGCTACAATTTTCCCAAATCTCCAACAGGAAAGGGGAGAAGGCAAGGGAGGCAGAGAAAACAGGAGTGGGAAGGAAGGCTGCAAGCAATCACAAGTTTAAGAAAACACAGGGGTGGAAAAAAAGAGCTGCTTAACAAGCTACACCAAGCAGAACATGTTATGAACGTGTCCTCTCACACTACCCTCAAAAACTCGCCTCAGCTCACTGGTCAGAGTCACCTGATTCACACTCTGCATGGAGCCCTGGCTGCTCTCCATCCAGGGCAGACACAGACAGCTCTACCTCCTCACTTGCCCAGCCTCAGCCTTTGCTTTCCTAACTGTTAACACACTGAACATCCCCTCTCTCTGGCTTTACACTCTTCTTGGGGTTTAACCCTCACCCCAAATCCCCTGCCTTCTTTTCTTGTTATGTGTTTGCCTACTATGTCTGCTTTATGGAAGCTATTTTAGCCCAACTTTAGATAAGTCACAAACCTTTAAGCAACCCTTAGCAGTGGCTTTCTGAATTGGAGAAAAAGATGCAGCAATACAGATGCACATAATCATGACCCATTCCCTACATTTAGGGGCTCAGCATATGCCCTACGTTGGACATACATCCAGTTATGGGCCTAAAAAGAAGAGGAATACACAGAGTCACAGAGTTTTGGCAGTGAGCTAAAGCTCACTGAGCTACTGAAGTTGGCTTCCACAACACATTTTCTGCGAAGTCTGGAAAGCAGCATCAGCCACCCCAGGCCAGCATGCTCAGCTGTTTCAGCCCAAATTGCCACTCGAGATGGTTTGCAGTGCAAGATCCAACTGCCAAGATGCAACAGGGTTTGTGTGCAGCAGAGAGCCAGGAGGGCCAGGAGCAGACAGCCTGCAGAGGGGAGGTGCTGCAAACAACTGCCACAGGGCTGGCCTACACTGCCGTGGCACAATTGTTCACCAGAGGCCTTCAACATCTCTGAGAGTTTAGGGAGCTGCTTTGGGAGCTCCTGTAGGCTCACTGTGGGTTTAGCAAAATTGTCTCTATTTCTTCCCCTGAACATACCAATTCAGAAACGCTAACTTGGCACTTACAAGGCACTGCATTTAATCATACTGCAAACAATTTTGTCTAAAACAGAGATTCAAAAAAAGCTCAAACCCCTAGTTCTGCACTTAAAAATAACTCCTGGAACAGCACAGTTAAAACAGCCCAGCTAAGATGGCTTGTCTCTGTGGTGTGTTTGCACTGAATGTTGTCTTCCTTCACCTGGACCCAAGTCTGACTTTCTGCAAGCACAGATGTTTCTCTTAAGGCTGGACACTGGCATGTGTGTTGCTGAAAAGGGTGAGAGAACAGCCTGACCCTAATGGTCTTCCTCCTACAGATACTTATGCACCCACCTTAGATTTCCTATAACCTCTCCCCCGTTAAGTGCTGGCAAAGAACATATAAATATTTACTGAGGTCGATCCATCTAAGAACACCCTCGCTGCTCCCAAGGTGCCAGTTTATCAAATTCCACACAGTAATTAATTGCTTCTGTGATTCAAAATAGCTTTGACAGAGGTCTCCAAGGCCAGCCCCTTCTTCTTGGTGTTTGACTTTGGTGATTTGTCCGGATAAAGCCTGTGTAAACTGATCACACAGTTAATAACAGCCCACTTCACATGAAAGTGATCTGCCTGGGTGGGAAGAAGGGGAGATGTCAGGCTGACGTGAACCCACATGTGAAGGCACATACAGAAATGCTGGCCACTCTGCTCCAGTCTGCATGCAAACACTGCACTGAAGGAAAAATTGTACTGAAGGGAAGATTGGCTGCCAGATAACAAAGTTTATTAACAAGGCCCTTGCCATCACAAAAGCATTTGGCCTTATTTGCCTTCAGTGTTTGTGCATGCTGCCCTTTGCAATATCTGGTTCCTGTACACACGGGGAAATCTGTCTGGTGCCGTGCACGTCTGCTGGGAGGAAAGGCCACTTGAAGGCCTTTTTCATGGAGCACCTCATATCACTCCAGGGAGCATTAAAGAGAAAGACCTGAAAAGGGACTTGGCTTGAGTTTCATTCAGAGCAGCAAGTGCAGTCCAAAGTCAGGCATTTAAATTCTCTTCATGAGGAGGGGTTGACAGGAAGGGATGTGCCTGGAGGCTGACTTGCAGAAGAGAAGGATTATCACCACTGGACAAGGAGATAGCCCCGTGCAAAACGCATAAATCATGCAGTTGGCTGAAGGGCCAAAGGTCACTGCCTGGACAGTCCCATCTCTTTGGTCAGCTGGAGGGTCAGCACGAGTCTCAGAGCACGAGTTCAAGCCACTGCAAGATCCAGCTGAGCCAGGGCCTCTAGGCCCTGCAGACAACAGCAGAGAAACACCTGCACACTCCTCTCACCCACCACGTTCCTCCATGTCCGCAGCCAGGCCTGGCATATGACTTTCTGCCTCAGCAGATGAAAATACTCCCTCTTCTTCCTGCTCATCCTCCTTCTGCAGAGGAATTGAGGCTCCAGGAATGCACTGACGCAGGACTCTATGTCAAAGCAGTTTATAACCATGGGGTTGCTCAGTTCTGCTTTATATAAGCCAGTGATAATTATGTGTTTATAATAAAAGGAAATAAGCATTCTTGGCAAAAAAATACAGACCATTGAGAACCTTGTGCCACAGCCTTAGCATCTGAGCTCTTGGTACTGACTGCAGGACAACAACTGCGCATCAAAGGGAGCACAGTGAGATCCCTTTGGGTCCCTTTCCCACACACAGCAGCGTGCCCTCACCTATCTCTAGTCCAATACCAGCCCAGCAGCACACTTCATGCACTCTAAACTGATTGAAATACTTGCCATATCTAGACAATGGGAATTGGGGATTTTTAAAACATACTGCCTCAAAACAACTCATAGCATCTTTTGGGAAAGGGGTTCCTTTCTGGACTAAAAAAAAGAAAATCCTGTGTATTGATTAACACAGAGGAAGAAAGTTGCAATCTACAAAAGAAAATCCTTCAAAACCAAAAACTGCCTTGCTCTGCAGAAGAGAAACTGCTCTCAAGCCCCAATGTAAGGAGCAGCAATCTTAGCTTGGGGAAGAGCACAGACCAAAAAAATCTGACAAGATGTGATACACAAGAGAAGATGCTCAGGTGATGAGAGGCACAGAAGGGAACTGCAGCATCTCAGTTCTGCACCCACTTTATGTCCAGATGCATCAGGACGCCCTCAGAAGAGCTAGGCAGCCTTCAGGATAATCCCTGGGCTTGCCTTCTGCTTTGTCCTGGGGCAAATGCTTTCTCAGCCTCACCATGGATAAAGATTTTTTTTAGCCTCTCAGGCTAAAAAAAAAAAAAAAAAAAGAAAAAAGCCCGCTGATCTCTAATGCTAAAATCACTTTTTTGTCATTGGTGCCTCTTGGACCGTTAAATCAACCACTTCTTAAAGGGAACAGAGTCTGAGAGTGTCATACTCAGAAAGGAAAACCAGATGATGTAGTCTCTCTTTTTCAAACACAGAAACCAACCAAATATACATCTTAACTTTAAATTCCCCTCCTTTCCCCTTCTTTAAATCCACAGTCTCAACTATACCTTGCTGACTACTGTGCTGCCAAATTCCAGGTTTTAAATTAAAGCTGGCCCAAAAAAAGCCCTCGAGACCACAGAATGCCAGCTATTTTCCCTTTTTGTCATTTTAGAATTTTATGACCTGATGTGTGGTGTACTCAAGAAAGCAGCGAAGTACAAATGGCCCTTTTTGCCCAACATATCTGCTCCCTCTGGGGCTTTGAGTCACATCACCTGATTTAATAGTGTGAAAATTTTGCTTCAGCGCTGTGAAGTTTTCAGAGCCAAGGAGAGAAAGCTGGAGCTTATCCCTACTCCAAGTGCCACTAGCACCACAAAACAGCGATGCAGCAAGTAACTTTCCCAAAGCACTGTGAATGCATTAAAAAATTGGCTCCTGTGAAGGGAGCACAGGAGCTGAGTCTACTTAAGTGAGAGAACTGCCTGCATAACAGCTGGGCCAGCTGAATAAACTACCTGTGCCCTTGGCAAGCTCATCATGTGGGAAAGTAACTCAGCAAGCAGCTATGATGCCTAGCTTTAAAACTTCAGCGCAGAAACCTGAAGGACGACCAAAGAAGGTCTCAGCAATGATCCATAGAAGGTGCTCCCACGGCAGATTTGACGACAACTTTGTTCTTCCTGCCCTTAAAATCCACCAAGGGACATCTCACACCCAGCCAAGGCTGGCACTTGCCTGACAAGGCACCAGAACCCACAGCAATGCTGCAGTGTGCGCAAAAAAAACATGCAAAGGCCACTAGTGGCCAACTGCTGCTGGCACACACTAGCCCAGAGGGCAAGTCCATCACCACAGTGGGCTGCAGCAATTCAACTGGGTCAACACACAGAGCCATGCACAAACTATGGCTGCCAGCCCTGGAAGGGCTCCAAACCTGGCTCTGCTCCCTGCAGCATGGGGCCACCTTGGGTGCAAGCATGGATCACCCACAACCTAAGCACGGAAAAGCTGGGAACAGCCTACAGATTCCCACCAGCTAAGTGTCAGCAGCGCTGGCTCATGTCTCTCTGCTGTGTTTGGACATAGACTAAAAAAATACAGCTGCCTCTCTTCCTTGGGGCATAGGCATTTCTAGACATGGGAAAAGCAGGGATCCTACTGGAAGCAAAGGGGGCAGCATAAGCAAATTAATCAAGCAACTTGGAATAGGCTGAAATGTTTGAGAGGAAAGAAGGTACTCAATGAATGAAGGGCTTGTAGCACTGTGGCTATGGAAAACAGACAAGACTTAGAAGACTCTTAGTTTTTGCCAAAATGTCTTTGTTACTCCATTGCCCTACCAGCCCACAACAGCACTCACAAGGCTGCTGTACAACACCTGCAACATGCAATGTCTCCACAGCAAAAAAGCAAATTTCTTTGCCTGCCTGGAAAGGGACTTCACCATGTGTACACTGATGTTCTCACTGTATTAAAAAAATAAAGCATCTCGTGCTGTTCTTGCATGTTTTTTCCAAAGAAAACTGAAAAAGGACTCTGCTGGGAATGCACACATGCAACACCATAAATCTCAGTGTATACAGAGATGGAGCCTTTTAAATACTGCATTTCACAGGGCATAATTCTAGACTGCATAGCAAGTAACCTACAAGCACAAGAGATGTGGTTAAAATATCTCACCCATCACTGAGTTCAATGGATACAACTTCACATGGGGGCTTGGACTAAATGCTGGATTCAAGAGGACTCCTAGAAGTTTCACTACATGAGACCTCCTCTTCCACAACCTTGCAGATGTAACCTACTTCCCCAAGGAAGAGCATCCCACCTCACGACCCTGTTCTTGCTTCTGCACGCCGAAGCAACCAGAGCCATTACAAGAAGCCATCCCAGCTTGTGCTGCATGACTGATTACCCATGTTCCCTGTACCCATGATTACCTGTGACACTGGACACCCTGGAAACGTCCTGAGTCTGGGTGGAGCGGTTTCGGCTCTGCTGCCGACGCCTGCTGGTCGCTGACCTAGTGGTGCGTAGGTGAACCTCGCTCACTTTGAAGAAGGCCACCATGAAAGGTTGCTTGTCGTAAGGGCCATCTCGCCCTACCAGCCCTGCTTCTCTGGGGTTTACACTGAAACCTTCAAGGCAAACAGAAAAGGGAGAAAAGTTAGAGAAGTGGTGCAGCTGCATCGCTCCTTTCAGCAACCTGGTATCCTCATAAGCAGTGTCTCCTCTCTTCCTGCTCATACTTTTCTTTAAGCACCAAACATCCATTTCCTGCCACCATGACCTATGGACATCTTAATGACAGCTCTCCAGCCATGCTGGACAAGAGGTTCTGGATCCTTGATTCCCCTTTGGCATCTCTAGTCCCATTTTGGTAGTAAAGTTATATAGATAGATGTGTAAAACACTAAACTCAAATGTGTAATGAAATTAGTCCTACTGCCTGTGAAACACAAGAAGCAGACATGAGATTAGGAGACGTCTAAAGACAGCAAAGGGCAAAGAGATGGCGTGCTTTTGCCAGGAGCACAGCGATGGGCTCTCAGCCCAGTTGGGGAGGTAGAGGCTAGCACTAACATTTCCTCAGGGAGAAGTGGACAGCCCCTCTAGTCTTACTTGACATCACAGGTGTACCAAACTCCAGCATGAAGTAATAGAAAGAAAACGAGGTTGGAGACTGGTTCCTATAGAAGACATGTCACTGTCACCTTCTGCTCATCTAGATCCTCTCCATTGCTTATCTTCCAACACTCAATTTCATGCTCTTTGCAGTCTCTTCCATCTTTCAAAGTTTCTGTAGCCTGTGAAACACTGTTATTGCAGCTGCCCCACACAGCAACCATATAGTTTCTCCAGCAGCGCTCCCACATCAGCTTTGATGAGATCTGAGCATCAACAGCAGCCACAGCAGGCAGGAGGGCTGCCATAAACCCACATGGGGAGGTACATACCCATGTATCTGCCTTTTCTCTTCCTCTCATCCCTAAACCTCACCCCACATGGCACTCCAGTTCCTTGCCCCCTTCTACCTCCTACCCAGAAACTGGGGCCCTACCCAAACCCACCTCCACCAGCTGGCCCCAGTACTGTCAAGGGACAAGTGACCTCACTTATGGGGAAAAGGCATGTCTATCATGGGACAGCCAGGAACTGACAGCCCACCACCTGTGCCCTAAAACATCTTGCTTGTGGTGTTGGCTACAGCTGCCTGACGAATGCAGAGCGCTCACCCTGCCCCATCCCAGCTGAGTTCTGTCAGCATGACTTCTAGACAGCTTCCAAGAGAATGAGGGGTGACTCGTGTCACCCGGCCCATAACCTACCATCCCGGGTCACCACGCTCAGCTGCAGTCCCATGTTGTGCTGAGGGTTCATCACCCACATGTTGCTGGTGGCAGTGACATCGAACTCCAGCCAGCCCTCCTCCGATGCCCATACCGCCCGTGTATCCAGCAGAAACAGGTCAGAGGCCCTGCAGAGAAGGGTAATGACAAGATTGTGAGGTTGGGGATTCTCTTTCCTGGGTTTCCCTGTTACAGAAACAAAATCTGAAATAGTTCTAAGTTATGTTAATGTCTAAAACAAAACAATGTCTCAAATCTGCCTGTTTGTATCTGGAGTTTTGCCATGAGACACATGTACTTCCACACAGGAAATTCAGGATTATAAAGGCTTTCACCATTTTCTAAGACGGAGGAAAGCAATCCCACTCCTCAGGGCTGTCCATTTCTCCACCAGCAAGGGATTAGTAAGGCACTCTTCTTTCTGAAGGGTGTACTGCTAGCCCTGACATTACTTCATTCATACATTTATTACATTCATAGCCAGTGGAACCACCAGCATGTCCAGGCATTCAATGGCTTTTGCTACAAGGGTGTCATGGCTTAAGCTCACCATATACAAACACAGGCTGACCAAAATAAATAACCAAATAAACAACTGGCCAAGCAACAAACAAACAGTGAAGGAAAATGGACCTCTAAAGGCCTCTAAAGACATTTCTCTGAGGCGTATCAACAAGGATTGGACATCTTGCTCCAAGTGTGCTGGTCTTGCACCACCTTCATGTGCTTCAGCTTCAAATGCTTTTAAGTCAATAGCTTTTTTTCAGCACCAAGTACTCACCCAAACTCTATTCAATGAAATCAGCTTCAGAAGCACCCAGAGAAATTCCATGTACATTTTCTTACTTATTAGAGATGTAGCTTTTCTGTGCAAGAAAGCTAGAGTTCCTAGCCTTTACCTGCGGCCATCACAATAAAATGGATACCAGGAGTCAATATCATCTTCATCTCTTTTGCTCCTTGGATTTTTTTTCTAACAATGTAAATGAAGAAACAGGATCCCTGTCTCTCCTTCTCTCCTACTCACCAAAGGTTAAGTTCACAAAAAAAAATTTGATTGAGTTACGTTTTATTTTTGGCCAACTGCTACGTCATACTGCCCAGCAGCTTGGTTTGCATGAGATCACACATGGAAAAATAAGCACTTAAGTATACTAGAGCTCCTAGTGCAGCTATTTTTACAGCATGGAGGCTTTCCTCTACCTCACTGGTAGCTGCACACTCTGGTTGACTCAGCAGCCTTTCCCACAGAGTCTTTGCCACCCTTCTTCCAGCGGGAAGAGGGCTCAGGATCAACTTTGACCTTCACCTCCAAGAGCAGCAAACAGCTACAGCTGATCAGCTGCTACATGTTTTGGAAACCTTAAGGTTGAGCGATTTGGGCTTTCCCAGGCAGGGCATATAAACTGAAATGTTGTTTAAAGGCAACTGCAAACAGCAGCTGCAGCGGTGACCACTCTTTCCCTCTCCAGTTTTAAGAGAGCAATGAACTTCTAGATCATTCCCACCTCTGAATATGACTTAAACATTGGGCCTCTCCAATGCTTGAAGCCAGTTATATCCGAAAAGGGATTTTCCTAGCACCTGTTGTGACCTTCCCCCTCACACCAGTTGCTTCCTGATCTCTCTACTTTGTAACTCCTCTACACAAGGAACTCTTTAAGAGCAAACCCTCCTGAACATTGAAACACACACATAGAGTAGTCAGGTCTAAAAAAACATGAAGAGGAGGTTGAAAGTTTACATTCCCACTGCCTTGACCTTTGGGAAGGCACTTGGACATCAGAGAGCTGTAAAGCCAAAATGGCCCACACGGCATCATGTAGCCCATTCCCCTGAACTCCAGGCAGGACCACCTACATCCATGAGAGATGTCTGCCTGACCTGATCTTGTATATCTCCCGCCTCAGGAACCGTCTCATCTTTCCAGGAAATTGAATGGGCTTCATGTGACTTTTTTCCTCCCTCTATTATCTAACTTAAATGTCACAACAATATCCCCTTCTTATTACAACAATATCTTCAGTCTCTCCTTAACAAGCCCTGTTTTACAGACTTTGACTTCTCTCATTGCTTTTTACTGACCCAGCTCGGATCATGACCTCACTGATGCTGAGTACAGTGGAAGAATAATCTTGATACATCTCACAGACTGTGCCTCTGCTCATACACCTCAGAATATGATTTTGGCTTCTTCACAAAACTCACACTGTTAACTCATGTTCACCTTGTGATCTACCATAATCCTTAGATTCATGCTGCTGAACCGCAAAGAACAGTCATTCCCTAGGGTATATCTACATCAATGATTTTTCATGTCCAAATGCAACTGTTCTTTCCACCAAATCAAATTTTCCCCCATCCCACCTCAGACTGAACCTCTACAATTATTAGATTACTTAAAATACAGACTTGCCTTCCAATGGGTATCCCTCATTTTAGTGTCCTCCACAAATATAATAAGAAAACTGCCTGACCAAAGAACAATTCCACCCAACAAGAAAGAGCCACTTTATCCCAGTCTGTCCCTCTCCCGTTGGAAAGATTTTGATTCCTTTGTAAAATGAGGAAAAATAGACCATCAGGCTTTCCAGTCCGGTTAAGTCTCTGCAAAAAGTCTCATACAGGACTGGTTTTCAATCAGCTCTGCTATTCAGATGACTTTCGCATTGTTTGACTGGATGAAGCCAACACTAAAAGTTCACCCCACAGTGACATAAATCCAAAAGTATTTCAGAGCATAGTGGATATGTAGGCAACACATCTGAATACCTTTCCTTTAAGCCTCTTTTCAGTCAATATTTGTTGCCCAAGTCTTAGCAGCCTCAGTAGGCTGCACAGAACTGTATATCATTACTAGATTCCACTTTGGCATGAAGGTTTTAAAAAAATATTCAGTCACCTATTTCCAAAGACAAAATTAGGGAGGAAGAGGGGTGGTGGGGGGGGAAAGAAAGAATTTTTTCTTACTTCTCACATAAAATAATCTCCCAACTATTTAACTGTGTGCCTTTAACCACTCCTTTATATTTTTCAGAATAGAAATCTTGCATGTCCCTCTCCCATTAAGAAAATCGCCTCAAATTTGGCCAGCCAGTAAGTATTTGAAAATTGCTGCCCACAAAGGCTCAGCAGAGATTCAGCTCTTAGTAACAAAATCCTCTGGACTTTTTGCATGCAGGGAACATATTTTCACCTCCTTTCCCCTTTGGTAAAACAAATACCATAAATCACCTGAGGGAAATCCGCTTTTTCCTTCAGTCACGTGGCTAAGAGTTACCCCAGCTACTCCCACAAAAAAAGCACTATGATGTCTGATCTTGAAATGGAAACTGGGAAATCTCCAGACTAGCCTCTGGTCAAAGGGAGATAGGAACGAAGGTCAAAGGGAAAGAATATGTCATCTCAGTCCCTGGTCAAATGGAAAGAGTATCTCATTAGACATGGAAAGGTAGAGGGTTTTTTGCAGTCATGGGGGACACAGAGACATGCAAGGACTAGATGGAGAGACCTTGGAAAAAAAGTCTGCAGAGAAAAAGGGATTACAAAGATTTTCATCTGCACAACAAGAATGAGGCCTCAGAGCCATGTCCAAATGAGAAATAGTTGAGGTAGCAGTCAAGCACCATGCTGAAGAGCACTACACGTAAGTAGTTGCAAGCCCACAGTGGAAGCAAAGTTTAAGAATGGACAAGAAAGTGAGAAATGGATCACATATGGAGCAAGTCACACAAAACAAAGTATTGAATTTCTAGTCATTAAGTGTCACCGTTGATCCTGCGCAGTGAGGCAGGCAGTGGCCTTCCAAGAGGAAGCAGCAACTGTGTATGTGGTCACATTCATGGAAGGGTGTCTGAAAGCTTCAGCTTTTCAGAACAACAAAGGTAAGATGGAACCTGAGGGAAACAGGAAGGGAGTGTGAGGAACAAGAAAAACTAGAAAAAATAAGGGCGGGAAGAAATTTTTGAGCATCACTGAAGAGATAGGAAGAAGTATGTACTCTCAACAATAGGCTGAAGAAAGCAGAGTCAGTCCAAAGGTTTCATGCCCAAGCAACCCCAGATGTCAAGGACATCACAGGACCTCTGGTACTTCCACAGGACTTTAAATTTAGTGTACAGAAGATAAATTTCATCAGCAAAACAGGCACCTTCTTACCATTCTCTGTCTAAACCTGCCTCTGGGTATTTACACAGCTACTGCCACTTCATTGTCACTAATGTGCCCAACAGTCTCACCTTTCAATGTGCTTGACCATCTGGATGAGTCCAGTTACTGACTTACGTAGGAAGGCTGCTGCCACTACAACATGTATTAACCTTTTATTATTAAAGGGAAGCAAGTGAATGGGAGAAACTGAGGTGATGAGCTGAAACAATTTTCCTGATACAAGAGAGGATATTAAATAGGAAGATGCAAATTAGAGACTCCCAACTCAAAACAGGAGGTCTTTGTTCTGCATCAAGGACCTGAAGTACAGCTCAGGTCTCAAGAAACAAATGGGAGTGTTTCCATGGCCTTCAGAAGACCTTGGAGAAGGACAGAGAAGCAAAGGTCAACAGAGCAACCACAAGTGGCTGCAATAAACAAAACAGAGTACACAGTTTACTGGAGGAAATATGGCCTGTGTAATTCAGGAGGCTGGATTTAGCTCCAGTGTCCTTAGAGAGCAGATCTGTCGGATATAAATATCAAATATAGCTACTATTCTTAATGCCAGCATCCCAACCATGTGCTCAGGACATTTATAGGAGAAACAGCTTGCATTTAACTTCAGTGCTTTTGCCCCTCTAAGATAAATATTTTGTTAACTGAAACCTCTGTGTAAACCTTTCAACAGAACGTCTCTGGGTGTTAATTCTCTTTAATTGAACACTAATTAAATTAGAATTCAGTCAAATTAGTAACCAGGTCAAGTGGTTTCTCTTAGTTACTATACTTAGTGAAATGTCCACATTAAAATAATTTCTCTGTTCTGGATACACATTACAACATGGAACTTTGCTACAGGAAAAACACCAAAGCTATAAAAAGCTAAATTTAAAGAAGCATCTGTTGAACTAGTTTTTTTTTTACTTTCCCACTCTCCCTGGCCTTCTTTCCCTGAACAGACAGAAGTTTTACCAGGGAGACAGTAAGAACAAACAGAAATCTCACCTTCAAAATGACCAAGTTAAAGGTCTCGTATTTTAATTACATGTCTTGGAACAACATTTTTGGCCCAACTTCAAAGCTTGCAATTACCCAGGTGTTTAAAGGATTGTTACGCATCAACAGCCATTTACCAAAGCATTAATTACTGTAAGTCTCTAAAACTTTCCTCGGCTCAACCTTTTTGTTTACTTTTCTTCAAAGACAAGTTGACATAATAGTCTAGACTGCCTAGCGGCAGTTTCTCAGAAGGGAATTTTGCACAGAAGTGCGTGGAATCTACATTTAATTAATACACTTTCTAAATATTCTTCTGCATACCTCAGGATCAGCATCTTTAGTTTGTGGTGACATCAATTTTCTGTAAAAATTATCCTGCGTATAGCAAACAAGCAAGATTATTTGCTCTTATCTACTTTCAATGGGCAAATAACTCTTACCCACAACTGACTCAGTCTTAAAGAGTTGGATGGAGCTCCACACAGATAAAACTTTGAAACTGCAGCCTTTTCAGATGTGTAGATGCCCCATCTTGCAGTGGATGTATGCACTAGTTCAAATTTAAAAAGTGTTTATTACTTATAGAATGGACCTTATGTGGAGCTTCCATGAGTACCTCTTGGCACGAGATACTGCCAAGAGATGCAATACAAACCCTTAACAGCTTATTGTATCTAAATGACCAGCACTCCAAAGATTTAACAGCAGCTTGGAAAATTAATCCATCAGTGCTCCCCTGTACAGAGAGCCTCAGGTAGGAGAATGCCAACACCTGGAGTGAGCTGCTGTGTTAGTTTGAAAGCAAAAACCAGTGAAACTCCAAGTCAGAAATGCAATTTAATAGAAAAAAGGTAAAGTACATGCAATAATACAAAAGAAAAACCTCTGACAGAGTCAGAATACAACAGTACACCCTGCTTGTTAGGGTGGTGGTAGTATTCCAGATGAAGTGATCTTGCTGAAGTGGTGATCCTGCAGCAAAGGTCTAGTAGTCCTTGTCCTCTGGAAACCAGTGGATAAGCACTCCTGTTCTGTTTGAAATCCCAGATTATAGCCAGGTGGGAATGCTTGGCTCCTCCCCCTGGGCAGAGCATCTCACAATGGGATGATGTCATTTTATCAGTCATGTGGTGGGCCCTTGATTGCCCATTAAACAGAAATAGCTCCCCGAGGGAGTTATTTATGATTCATGGGGCAAGGCATTGATGGGCCATTAACAGGAGATAGCCCAGGGGAGGAGACAAGAAAAACACTGCCCCTCCGGGTTTCAACAGTTCATGGAGATGGTGATGGAACACATAGCTTTGGGTACATATTTACATTGTAACCTAGGACAGCTGCCATGGAAAGCAAAGGCAGTCTCTATTGTTTCATAAGAAGTGAGGTTCAGTTTAACTGTCCTGAAGAAGCAATGCCACCTGTGGGCCAGAAGGCCAGGAGAGATGTACACAGCCTGTAAGAGTTTCTTAGAAACAAGGAAGGAAATATGAAGAAATGTCAACCTACAAATGAAGTTGATTCCCAGGTGGAAGAGAAGACCAGCAGCTGGGCACGGATTTGCAAGGACTGAGAGCCAGCAGAGGAAAAAAGCGTGGAATGGAGATGTTGGGACATTCTGGAAGAAGTCTGTAATTCAGCATAGGGAGGGGAAAGCCATCCTGGATGCATCCAGACATGGAAACGCACAAGAAGGAATAGATAAGCTCAGCCTCGCACCTCCATTGCTCTGTGTAATGAGTAACCCTGTGCTGAAAAGGCTGTTCTGTAACACTGTGTCCATTGCCCCTGGCAGCAAAGTCTCCCAAGGGCAGAGGGTTAAGTCTTCCAGACTCACCAGAAGGCAGCATGAAACCCAGGTTTCAGAGCTGCCTCTGGCAAAGAGTGGAAAATCAGAGCCTAGAGCTAGAAGACACCAAGACTATGGGAAGTTCAACCTACAGATCCATGATAATCCCCAGTAAAGTGAACACAGATATCTGGGTGCAAAGGTGTCCCAACCCGTTCAGATTAAGGTCTTGAGATTTACAGATCTGAGGAATGAGTATTTTACCAACTGGAACAGTAAAAAAAAAGAAAAGAAAAAAAAACATCTCAAGTCATAGGAATAAGAAATGTATTGACCTTTTTTTTCTTTTTACTACAATTCTAAAAGAAAAAGGTGTATTCCAGCTGTAGTGACAGCTATAGTACTACACTTCAGAGTTTAAAAGCAGTTTGAGGAATGAAGATGGGGGAGAGGACAAAGGGGTAGTATTTATCTTTGTCCATTAAGTAAAGAAATAAGGCACTGATATGGCATTCTTTAGTTTAGATAGAAAATGCCAGCTCGTTACGGAACCAGTATGTTTCACCCAGAATAACTCTGACTTTTAAACTACTCTGAACCAACCAGCCTAAACCACAACAAATCACATATCCACAGTGGGAGCTGAACTGCCTCTCTATAGCATCACGGAAACAGCTCTATCATATACAAATATATGCACACTATATACAAACCTGACCCCAACTTGAAACAGATTGATGCTAGCTTTGTCATCTGTATTACACAACCCATTCCAAAATCCAGTCAAGGAGTGTTATTTATTTTCTAAGCTATAAACACTGCCGTTGAATCAATCTGCCCTTTAGATTAGAAGCTCGGATCACATTTGTATAAATATCCTGTTGCAAAGAGGAAGACTTTATTACCACTATAACTGGCAGCTAAAACCAACAAGCGCCTTAACCCTTAAGGAATTGTGTTCAGTAGAACAGGAACATGGTCCCTAGGCAGTTGCTCTGCAGGGCACATTTATGTCCACACGTGTCCTTTCATGTAGGAGGAATCTTCCTGACCGTCATGCTCCCATATTTCATTCTGGGTGCAAACGAAACTGTTTAATAAACTGACCATTAATGTACCGTATCTTCCTTTGATCACTAACACAGGCCACTGTGTTTTTCATAGATCAGTTGTTTAGACAGTGTGGGAGTGTTTTGAGGTCTGCATTAGCAGGATATTTACACTAGAAAACATACTGATGATCCAAACCAAGGACTAACATCTTTGATCAACCATAAACTGCCTTCCCTAGTCCTGACCTGACACCTCTCTGGGTGAGGGCATGGAAGTTTTGAGAAAGAAACTGTTTAAATAACGATCTGTTTTCAGGGACAAACTCATTTCTTCCCTTTCCTTGTAAAGGTCTTGTTTATATGGCATTCCACTCCCAAGAGGTACCAGAAATCACAGAGGGCTTTGCTGATTCTTCCACAGAATCAGTTCTGCACTTTATACTCAAGCCCAGGTGCCGGGCTTAGCTGTGCACTGGTACCATATAAAGGTGGAGAGTCGAGTCCTGCCTGCTGAAATTAAACAGTCAGATACAGACAAGGTGGGTCAAGCACCTGGAAGCTAACACCACTTGCCTTCCTAAACTGGTGCTTTGTCCCTGCTTTCTGCATATTCCAAAGGAGGATGAAAAAATTAAAAAAAAAAAAAAAGAGAAAAAGATCCCACCCTAGTGTTCAAACGGCCCAGTCGCTTAAAACTCTGGGGGGTCAGAAGCTGAAGGGCAGCAACATTTGCCAGATGTATCATCCATTTCCTCTCCCAGCATCAGCCCCTACAGCCTGTTTCAAAACCCAGTCAGCCCCCTCAAAGCAAACCAGATGTCACCTCAGCCCTGCCTGGTGAAGCCTCCTCTCCACACAATCCAAAATATATACCACTGCTGGCTGGCCACAAGTTTGACCCATCTATCCTGAGGATTTCATCAATCTCCTCGCAGCATCCCACTGACAGCTCCAGCAGTTTGTGTTATGACAAATCGTGGCCGTTAACCGCGGTTCGGTTAAGAAACAAAAGCTTCGTTCTAGGCACTGTTTTTCTTACCTTACAAAAGGGTGGAAGGAATGGGGAGATGAAAATATTTCTGACACAACTGAATCAGTATTAAAAATGTTTTCTTTTTTGAGAGAGAATGTACACAGATCACACTGTCCTCAATGTGAGATTCACTGCCCAGAGCGCCCACAAGTATATTTTTCATATTTCTGATGGGACAAGGTCACATTTCTGCCCAGCGGTTTTATGCTATTTCAATCAGCATTGATCTCTGATCATTCATGCTCTCTTTCCATACATGTCTGCCTAGAAGACAGCCTCAAATGGGCCTATATAGTTCCTGATATTAGTCTTGTCTACAGTGGCAAAAATCAGTAACTGGCAGAAATTTTAGCCTCAGGCTTGGTTCCATTTTTAGCCATCAGGGAGCAGCCAGCAATGCCTCGTGAATCCGTGCAGCAGCGCACATCTGGGCTGGAGTCACACACTCATGCTGTTACTGTCCAGATGATATTTTTTTTCCCTTTGCTCAAGTAATACTGAATTAAGCCACTTCATTACACTTAATTGGAG
This sequence comes from Phainopepla nitens, assembly GCA_013400175.1. Taxonomy (NCBI): domain Eukaryota; kingdom Metazoa; phylum Chordata; class Aves; order Passeriformes; family Bombycillidae; genus Phainopepla; species Phainopepla nitens. The sequence continues at coordinate 229,264 of VXBQ01011586.1, read as the reverse complement.
CCAAGGGATACTTCCAGGCTCTGAGTTGTGGTGAAGATTTGTATTTACTGAAGATTTCTCTTATCTCTTGCCCTGCCAAACTTGTTTCTTTGACAGAAGCAGGCAGGATCCTTTTTCTTTATATTTTTCCCCCAGAGGTGCATGCTGCCTTTCCCTTGCAGACTCCTGGTTTAAATCTATACACATCAGCTGCCCTCTTAAGAATCATTTGTGCCCAAAGGTATTTTAGGAGTTACCAATGATTGCCCCAGACAACTGTTAACCTCATAAAAGCCAAGATTAACATGGTGTCCTTGAACTTTCTCTGAAGATTGCAAATGTTAGCTGAACAGGCACCTTCTGCAGCCCTTAGAGATGAATTGTCCTGACCAAAAGGAATATTTGTCAGCAGAAAAAGATGAAAAAAGGTGCGACATCCACTCCTCTCTGTCACCTGCTAGTTCACCAGTTAGACTTCAAGATCTGTACAGACTCCTCCTCATGCAATAAAATGTCATAAAATGTCAGGAAATATCAGGCTATTCAAAACCATTAATCCAAAGGAAGTGTGACACAACTTTTTTAGTAGCTTTTAGTTTTTTAAGTCAAAGGCAGCTGTTATTTTCTGGCCCATAAGATGTTTTCTAAAATTCAATAGAAGCCTTACAAATATTTAACAAGTTCCTTCTAAACCCAGTGCTTTCTTTTCCTTATAATTTAACCTTCCAGTGTTCTAAACTGGAAAAGAGAACATTGTATTCCAAATTAAGCTGCTGAGACAAGAAGGGAGAAAAAAACATTTTGGACTTTTTTTCCCCCAGTAAAAGCAAGTAAGTGAATGGATGATCAAAATCCATAACCTCTCAAATAATATAGTTTTTTCCAGGCATACCAGAATAATCTGCGGCATTTTCCACCTCCACGAAGAGATATTAGTGAACAGCTAAATACAACTTTTTAGTACTTCTTTTCAGGAATGTTTACAGGTCAAAGTCCTCCCAGGTCACCACTGAAGGGGAATGTTTGAACCTACAGCAGCTATAGCCAATGGAGTCAGACCTCAACTGGATATAACACTGACTATGCAATATGCAGCTTCTACTATCTAAACTCTTTTACCATCTGCATATTTTTAATATAAAGGGGACAACTAATAAACATATATGCATTTTATATATAGGTATGTACAGAAAATACAAGTCTATCCATGTATTCATAGAGAAGCACGTATTTTCAAATATGATGTTATATTTTACATATGCAAGAAAGACTCCTTTAAGCTGAAAGGAAAAAAAGAATGGAAAAGGGCATGTCCTTTCTACAGCTGCAAGAATCTGTGAGCCACATCTTGCCCACCTCCATGAGGATGATGTGACAAGTCCCACAGACTCATCTGAAGCACAAAATGCTTTAGCCAAACGTCTCCCTCCTTCCCACCAGTAAAAGTAAATAAATAAAGCAACAAAAGAAACAAAAAGGGAGGCTTGAGGGACTGTATGAGTCAGAGGTTAGTAATGAACTACAGACACTCATCCCTGGGTCAGCGGCTCACGCCCAGCCCCTGTCAGGAGGGACAGGGAACTGCTGGCACTCTGGGCCTGGAGGAAGGCACATTGCGATTCCCAATCCCAGCGGCGGGATCCCCTCAGCATGGCTGCCAGCCACGGCAGAAGGGAAGGGAAAGATCCCAAAATGCTCGCCAGCTCTGGGACAGAGACCAGCCTGTTGATCCCCACCCAGAGGCTGCTGTCTCTGCTCTGCCCTCAGGGAGGTCTCTAACACCCAGGGATGCCCAGGACATGCAGATGGCAAAGGACACATGTCACAGCTTCACAGTGCAATCCCACTTTGGTATCCCTCCGGTATGGTGTGTGGAACAGAGATAAAAGCTCCCAGCATCATTGTTACACACAGCCACTTTCAGAACAGAGAACTTGTAAATTTGTTGGGAACAGGGTACATTAGAGGCAAAATACTGTACTTTATCCAGTACTTTATTCTCTTTCCCACGTTGCCTTGCTTGCTTAGTTTATGCCAAAAAAATGTTACATCCACATAAAAGTTGACAATTCTCCTACTCTGTGCCCTGCTTCGGTGACTGTCACCGAGCAGCGTATCAATTTCTTTCATAGACACTTGGCAGAGGTTTTCTTCCTGCTCCAGAGATGGGATCTCTACTTGTGGAATCTGAAGCAGACCAATACTCGCCATTTTTTCTGCAATGTGGCTCCGAATGAGCAATGTATCTAACATCTATGAAATCCACATGACTGTCTGGACTTGGATCAGTTCCTCAAGTGGGCATTGATGTAACATCCTAACCAGCATGCACATCACACCAGGAGGCACTCCAGCAATCTGCAAGTTGAAGCACAAAGGGAACACTGATCTTCCAAAACCCACGCCTTCTTCCCCATCACCAATTTACCCAAGTATTTCTCTCTTTGCCCACAGAACCACAAGTTATTTGATGTTGCCCTAAGAATTGCTGATCATCAAAGGCTGATCCCTCCAAATGGTATCAGTGAAAGGCTGGAGAAAGAAGGAGCAGAAAAGGAAACACCCACGAAGTCTTCACAGAGAAAACAAATAGAGCTTTTTTTAAACACTGCTGGGTTTTATTTCTTGTTTGTTTTTTTTTTTAATGCCTACAGCACAGTTACAGTCCTGACAAGTTTCGGTAGAAGTAATGAAACACTTGTGTACCACAGCATTACTCTGACATTTAATTGACCATGTATTTCCATCTTTTAGCCTTACATGATTCCTCCATCTGAAACATTACTCTTTTAAAATTAATCACTCCATTTACACTTGTTTGGATTTTTGTGTCACAGTTTCTACCCCGCCTCTCTCACTTTTTCTCTCTCATTGCCACTGAAAGACCAGAAATTATTTTGTACCTGTGGTCAGCACGTTGAATTTTCTTCTGCTTCATTTACTTTAATATAAGTCCAGCTGAGAGCAGATCAAGTCTGAATTAATTATCAGTATTTTTCAAACAGACTGGTAGTATTAAGTTGAAAGGGGATATGTGACTTTCAGTATACAACAGCAATGCCAGCAGTGCTTTAAAAATCTACTGCTCCTCAGCAGATTCTTTCTTTATTTAAAGACAAAGCTTGCAGCTAAGTCACAACCTCACTCGCACTCTACCATGCCCATTTCCCATAAAGAAAGGACCATACAATAACATAATCCTGTTAACATGAACAAACCTGATATTTATTTTCAGTCCTATCAATATTAATGCATAAGCTGAGCCTTCTCCAGGACAGCAGCTGGTGGCACAGAGCAAGCCCCCTCTTGCATACCTGTTCTGATGTTCCTGCAGCACCTGGTAGATGCTGATAAGGAAGGTTTGGTTTTTAAAGCTTCCCACAACGCAGTCCTTGTAGATCCGAAACTCAGCGGCTGTGACGGCCTCGCCCTCAGGAATCTGAGACAAATTAAATTTGAATTCCTTGTGGTGCCGCTGGTGAGGCGTGAACTCCTTGTCATACTCAACTGCAGATGGGAAAAGGGAAGAAAAGGAAAAAAAAAGGAACCATGACTAAAATTCAACAACAAAAGGTTTCTACATGCTGCCACCTGTTCCTTCAAAAAAACCAAGAGTTTTGTTTTTTTCTCCAAAGATAGCCCTGGCAAGTGCCAGGAAAACTTATGCAATTAAAGCTTTTCAAATAAGTGAAGATGAATGTTCCTCTTCTCTAGCCAATTCCTTTGGGATTTCCTATCTTTTAAAGAAAAGCCAGCTTTGACAGGTGAAATATGACTATGAATTTTGCTCCTGTGTAAAACTCTGAAGTTTGTGATCACTCCCAGCATTTTCCACCTGTGGCTCTCCATGTTCTTTACAGCATTTCCTTAAGTCTCACAGCCCTCTTCCAAGCAAGGAGACAAATAGTTCCATTTTGCTTTAGCACACACAGGCAGACAGAACCAAGTGATAGCACCAGGTCAACCAACTCCCTCAGTGACCTAAAACATTCTGTTTTCTGGCTCCCAGGTTTGTATACTAAACACTGGACCACCCTGTGAGTGAATAAGATTAACATGAAATTTATTTTGAGGGTTAAAGTCAACCAGAGCTCCCCGTCCCTTGCAGAAGCTTCTTTTAGAATGAGAGAGCTGAGGAGTGACCACTTTTGATTTCTGGTCTTAGACCTCCTTGGGTACACTCTCAGGCACAGGGTTTAAGACAGACACAAAACAGAATTCCGCCTTCTTTAGGTCCCAAGATTTTCATCTTCTCTGTTTGAGGCTCCCTTTGCAAACTCTGCTTCCAGTCCCACTCTTGTATTACTTGATTACATCTCGGTTTAGTCTGACGTTGATTAATTGTTTGTTATTTTTTCTAATTTTCTATTAGAAATTGCTCAAAACATTAAAATATTACATAAACATACAAAATTACATCTTTACAAGCCTGAGGGGACAAAAAGTAAAAACAAAAAGCCGTTCCCACCAGAGGAACTGAAGGAGTATATGTCAATGATGAATAAGTCACCATTACATTATCATTCGGGACATGATTATGTTCAGAAGCAGCGAGGGAAGAACAGATCCCTTTTAATGTTTGTCTTTGTGGTCACTTTTTGTTGTTCCCTCCACCATTTAATACATCAGACTGCAAAGGCGCCCACGAGCCTGCTCTCACAACATCCCCTTACATGAGGTCAGCAGCAATGCCTGCTCTCCAGCTGGGATACTGAGTCACCGGGAGAGTGACTTGTCCAAGGACAGGCGGCGGAGGCTTGCGGCAGAGCCAGGAATGACAGCCAGCGTGCTTGAGGTTCAGCACTTTACCCACAGGTTACCTCCCTGAAGAACAGACATTTCCCAGCTGGAGACAGCCCACAGAGACTTTCCCCTCTACCTTGCCCAGCTGCCGGCTCCTCCTCATTCTCCAGTCACAGTTTCGTCCATCCTCTCCCTTTCTTTTGGCAGCCCTTCCATGTGAGCTACCTCATCTGGCTGAGTCCACATCCTGGCTCCCTGTGAGACAGTTAGTCACATCCTTCTCTTTGAAGCTCACCTGGAAATCTTTTCACCTCTGCATGACTTCTGCCAAGCATTCTGTGGGACACCACACCGTGGGATGCTGTGTTAAGGGCTGCCACAAGGCAAACAGGCAAACTCTCAAACTGCTGTCAGAGTCAGCACTGCCAATTTTGTTACTCTTGCACTGCATCTGTCTGAGCAGCTCAGACGTCAAACAACAGATAGATGAGGGTGATTGGGCTCTGCAGCTTCCAGAAATGAGGCTGTGACGCCTAGCATGTCCATCAGAGATTGCACCAAGGCGGCCGATGGTAGCGCACTCAATTCCAGTGCCACTAGGAATTACCTCTCTGGCTATTGGTTGATTGGGTGATTTGGGTGTCCCTTTGCAGCACCTGCCCCTGTGTTTAACAGGGACTGACTCCAGCAACACCGGACTAGTTGGTGTCACTCACATGTACGCCCTCCAAGACAGGACCTGAGCTGCCCGATCATTCCCCATCCTGAGGAGAGTCCCACAGGATGCACTTCCAAAAAAGAGGAACCATGTACTTTGAGAAACTTGTAAGCAGTCAATCAACAAGAAATGGCATTGGGCTGCTTGCAGCAGGACGTGCCCAGCTTGGCTCACTTACTTGCTGCTAAAAGACGAGAGGATGTAATTAATGGTGAGGGAATGTCTAAATCCACGGGTTTGAAGAGACACACATATGAAGCAACAATTCTCAATTTAGAACTCGCTACATCCTCACTCATGGGGGCAGTGACCAGCTGAAACCCACACCCCCTTCCAAGCTGTCACAGGGATGAACTGACCTACAGTCGAGGTGCAGCGAGGCAGCTTTTCCTCAGGCTCGTGGCTGAGGATGATAAGAAGCAGGAAGAGCAAGGGGAAGGACACAACCAGGATAAGCAACAGAACTCCATCAGGGTGCCAGAAAGCTAAAATTACACCAGAAGCAGCAAAGGAGTCGTTGATGCTTCCTGCCAGCTCTTGCCCCACATCAAGATATGATATGGTCTCTCCTCGTGCACAAGAGAGAGCCTGGAGCTGTCCCACACAGCACAGAGCTCCAAATGAACACAAACATCACTTTTTGTTGTTCCTTTCTGACCTCAAGTCAGCTACAGAGGCCTGACCTCCACTCATCACTACAAAATGCATGGTTTAAAAGTGATATGACCAAACTCTAGTCCTTTAAATCAGTATTTTCCTACACTCCTCTCCTAAAAAGTCAAACACAAGTTACAAGAGGAAGAAAAGCCCACCAAAACAACTACCACAGAGCATGACAAGTAGCAGCAGGTATGATGCCTGACTCCAATTACCCTTTCCCAGTTTATAACTTGCCTGATATATTCACAATAGTATTTTCCTGTTTGTTTAAAACTTTCTTCCTTTAACCCTGGCCTTGCCCGAATATGCCACACAATCATAGAAGCTGACTAAACTGATTACAGGGGAAACATTCAGACTGATTTTGTTATCAGGCTTGGCAGAATAAACAACCTGAAACACACAAACAAGGAAATCTTTTTTTAATCCTTCAGATTAAGCAATTCAGCTTATTCTTTTATAAGAAAGTCAGGTTTCTGTTAAAAGAAAGAAATACTGCTAAGCTGATGGTGTCCTCCTCCACTGGGATCAGTTCCGAAGCAGCCCAACAACATCACAGGATGGAAAAAAGCCTACATTAAGCTTGTATGAAGCAAGTATTAAAGTTTAATGAGTTGGAAAGTTTTTCTGGCTATGTATCTTCCCATGATACAATGGAGGGTGGATTTTTTTTTCTTCGTGGGAGTGGTGAGATATTTAAGTTCTATATACTCATTGTCACTCCATCAAGTTAATAATCAACTGTTTTCATTCAGCTAGACAGTTTAAAAATATAAAATGCCAACAGTCCTCCTCTGGGGGCTTTTTGCCCCCTGCAAACTCTTCATTTTTAACAAAGAAGTCAAGTTTTAGAACAGTAAAATTTGGAAAGGCAAGATTCAAGATGCTGGTTCCCAGGATTACCCAGTCTGGATTGCTATTGCATTACAATGCATCATATAAGCTTGCATTCAAAATACAGACATCACACACCAAAATGCAGGGCAACAGCAAAAAGCAGAAATCATTTCTCAAGCTGCTTTCCCATTATTATTTTTTCCGCATGAATACATTTGGGTCAGTCTGACCGGTGATGTGAAATCCAAAGCTAATTTCCATCTGAAGATGGACATAAGAATGTCCCAACTGTGCACAGCTCTTGCAGGGAAAATGAGGCAGCTCACTGCTGGGGCGGGTTGGAAGGTAGAAGCCCTGAGCAGTTTTGGGCCCCCATAACCTTTTCCCAGAGCGCTGGCTGGAACGTTAGGACCAAGCCAGGCAGAACCAGTGTTTGTAAGGTCATGGCATGAACTCTAGCCTATAAAATTCATCTTCATGGTCAGACTCTATTATCCCAAGCATTACTATTTCTTTTGCTGGAGTAAGTCCTTGGAGGTTACAAATCCAGGCCTGCCTATATATCAGGGTGAGTTGGGAAAGATGTCAGATTCTGGCCCATCATGAGCCAGAGGGATTGCCCACTCCACCAGGTGGGTCTGTCCCCATCCTGACTGCCCCCCAAGCTGCTCCTTTGCTTGCAATGCAAAGGAAGGTATGAGTTCTGGACATTGGACTCACCCTTGAGTTCTCACTAGAGCTCATTTCTGAGCAGACTGGCAGAACGTGCAGAAAGAGTTAACAGAGGAGCCTGCCAGTAGCTCTTTACATTCCCCTTAACAAATATTTTTAAATACTATACAAACATAGCACTATTGTTGAGCAGTAAAAAAGGCAAGAATGGCAAAATTAGGGTTACTGTGGTTTTGAATTTTGTGTATTCTAATTCTAACCCAGTGTTGCAATAGCCAATTTCAGCACAAAATGTCCCTGGTTTAAAAATAGCATGCTGCTTACAATACTTGTTACTTTAAAAACACTGCACAGAAAAAAAAATTAATTGAGAAATTAACACATCTGTTTTGGCAACTATACATTCTACTTCCATTTGACAGTGTAGCACACCTTGGACCAAAGGAAACATAGGCCTAATGACAGTCATGGAAACAAACTGTCCTTCTGCACTGGAATTTTAAGCATTTCTTTTTGGATCTAAATTAAACCAGTATGCAGAAATAACAGGTCAAGAGCCTTTCCTGAGGAAACACAATTTTCACGTAGAACAGCAGCACAAGTATCATGATATCTGGTGATTTTCTCCAGTTCTCAGCTGCTGAGAAAAATGTTAGGTGAAGTGCTCAGGTGAGAATTAAAATACTGGCTTAAGAAAGTCTCTAGTTCAAACTCTAGGCAATAAAGCAAAAAATACTAACCTAGAGCTCCAGAAGTAATTTTTAAAAAATAAATTTCCTATATAAATGATTATGAAATCCATGAAAATATGGTTCCTTGGAGGGCGCAGAGAAGGACTGGAGTTGCAAATTAATAAGACAGGACTATTTAGGACAGGCCGTTCTGAATCTGTCCTGACCCCAGCAAAGCTGAAACTACTGAAGAATCTTTTGCACATCAATATCTTTAATGGTGACTTGGTTTTGCAGGGCCACATGCTCCAGGATAAGCAGCCAGAATTCATAGCCTGCTTATGCGAAGAGAGTTTTGCATAAGTGTTCCTGAATTCCATTTGAGAACAAATGTAAGCCATTCCTATTCATTTCTTCTCAGCCTTCACACGTGACCCACTCCCAAATAAAATGAGAAAACATCTGAAAACTGGAATTGCTAACAGAAGATTCACCACCACATCTACAGAATCAGCACAAAGGCAATTCCTCCATATTACATCACCAACTTCTGCTCTAAGTCAACAGCATTTATCACATTTGGAGCAATGAAGCAGTGTATTAGGCCTGAAATGCTTTAGGCTTTACTAAAGCTCCAACAGTCCCCTCTAATAAATGGACCATGTACATAGGTGACTGATCTGCTGCTGTGAATTTACAGTGGCATCACCAGAATTTCTTCAAATACAGGCTGACAATAGCTTACAGAGAATAAAATTTATGTAAGCTTAAATCCCCTTTCCTTGATCTTGGTCCACAGCTGATAGTTGTTTCTTTTGAAGCAAAAGAGAGTAAGAGTGTGCGGGTTTGTACACCCAATCTGAGGGATGTCCAGCTTCAGAGCCAGACTCAGTCTTCATTTGGGTCTTACAATTTGCCTTCTGTTTCAAAGTGGATCTACATGGATGGGGTCTGCAGTGCATTCTTTTTACTCTGAAGAGATGCCCACCATGTGTCTGAAGGCTTGTCTGTATTTTCCAAATCCATTAGGTCAATCTAAAAAAAGATACCAAGTCTCCCAAACAGTCCCACGTCTCTGACAGATGATCACAACTACAGAAGCACTGTTACTGCTAAATAGTAAAGCTGACATTTCTTCCTAAAAGAAGCAGCATTTCCTAAACACTGTTTTAAAATCTGCAGGGTACAACCCAAAGAGCACAATGTACCAATTTAATATCTTCAAATAGGAAGGAGAAAAGACTAAAAGTCTTTACAGGTACTTTCTGCTGTTTAATGAGGAAACAGAAGCTCCACTGCTCTAAGTGGACCTGCAGGTTCAAGAGCAGGCCAGCAGCAAAAACAGATGGCTCCTGGAAGCAGTGAGGATGTGTCAGAAAAGGATTATTGCTGCCTGTTTTTCACACTTACGTATGCAGTGTGTGCCACTGTCACTTGGGCACCAAGATAAAGACATAAGTGCTCTATCCCACTGCGGCTACATCCTAAATCCACTACTGCTTATGGACAGGGCTGACCACTTTCTCTTTACTGCAAGGACCCAAAAGAAAGCAAAATCTTCCTCTTTTCAAAACTATGATTTCTTAACAAGCCATTTCACAGGTGGTGAGAAGGACAATTCTTTAAAAGAGAAGAAACTCAGATGAGACATTAAAATACAAGGTCTGAAAGCAAATCCTTCCCTGCCCAACATGCACAAGAGGTGGGGAGATAATTTCTTCCTACCTTGGTCTTAGCCCAGCAAATTCAACTACCTTCTGTGATCACAGCAACTCTACACAGCCTCCCAGAATCTCCCAAGAAAAAACTGTTTCTTTCTATTACCCTAGTCATGATGAGGGATTCATCGCCTACATCAAGTCTACTGCCTACTGCTCCTGCTGCTGTTCTTCTACACGCCAGATCTTCCCAAATTCCACCCCTTCCACCCATTTCTGAAAAGCAGAATGAGCAAAGAAACTAATTTCAAAAAGAAGCAGTCCCTCTGCTTCTTAGACATCTCCCCTGAATTTTCAGTACAGTATCCCAAGCAAACTGACCAAGGTTTGTTCTCATAGATAAGAGCATGTAAGAGTTTGCCGGACCTCCCTGATGAACTTGTCCCACAGCCACAGGGACAAAAGGCAGTTTTTAAACATAAAAGAAGTCAAGATACCATGGTTCAGTCTGGCACGGCACCATTTGCCTTCTGGGTCCAGCTGAGATGGGTTAAACACAACAACCAGCTGTGAGACCACAAATCTAATGCAGTTGTAAGTTAATGCCTAGACACCTTTACAACAATACAAAGATTTGAGGCCAACAAACTCCGAAAGGATGCTTTCTTCAAAACACATCTGGGCCAACACAATATAAAGTGGAATTATTCCACTGATTTCGGTGGAGTGATGCCAGTTTACAGCCGATGAAGACCTGGCTTTATGCTCGATAGCTGTGTGTGCCAGAAAATAATGACTCGGAAAATAACCCATCATTAATCCAATCCCAATGTAATTATGGAGATTAAATTTAAACAATAGCAAATCTCTCTCTAAACATAACAGTCTACAAAAGAGCTTCAAAGGAGGAGGGGTTTTTACTTTTGGATGAAAAATGCAACTGAGCTCTTCTTTGTTTCTTTGCACTGGGAATTGAGCTGGAATCAGCTTGTAAAATCAGATTAAAATAGTTGAACAACAGCTTCCTTTCAGGATTCTTGAACTGAAGGCAGTCAAAAAATCAAAATAATGCCCTAATCAAATACATAATACCCATGGGACACCAGAAACTACTAAAAAGGCATTTTCACATTTTCACAAAGATGCCTACTGCATGGCTAGTAAAGCTTTTCCACTCCGCAATGGGAAGAAGCAGAAGTGAGGACCAGACTTGCTCTAGCAGATGATGGGAAAAGTTAAAGCAAAATTGAGGAGGAGAGCCCCTGGCAAAGCACTCAGGGGCAGCTAAGTCAGGAGGCTGACTGCAGGCCACCAGCACCTCTGCCACCAACACTCACTCCTGGGCTTCCTAGGCTGTCCCCCTTGCAATAACAGAGATCGCTTTGCAACTGCTTCCACAGCCGCCTCCTTCATTCCTTCCCCACAGCTTCCCAACACAAATGTTAACAAAACTGGTATTTTCTTTCCATCTGCTGGCACATACGGCAGGTCCTTGCACAGCAAACAGTGTTGTATCTTAGGAAAACAAAACATCTTTTTGCTTAAGAGATGCCAAATTGCTTTATCAAAGGCACTACTGTTTGCATTTTTGTGGCAATATTAATGCAGTTCCCACTGAGAAGCTGATAAAGACCCTGACTGCAAAAACACCCCTCTGGAAGAAGTGATCTGAAGCTATTTCTGTATTGCGTTTCCAAATAATTTATGATTAAAATAATATTATGCTTTCCAAAAAGCATTTCTATCTCACAGCCAGGCTTCGTGTGTGCAGAGCCAGCTTGTAGGAGGGGAGAAGGCAACGCTGTCAGCCCATCGGCACAGAGACATGATTGGAAGTGCTTTGCAGCCACGCACGTGGTGGGAAGAGAATTCTCCTACTGCTCCTGCTTGCTTCCTTGACTTGGTGTTGGCTCCTGTGGCCATACCCCCACAGGAACTGCCTAGGACACTCAGAGCTGCCTGTAGAAATCTTCTGGGAGCGTTTCCCACCCTCCAGGTTTGCCACAGGTCACGCTGCATTTCCTGCTGGCACGCCGCTGGCACGCAGCTCCCTGGAAGCACAGCTGCCCCGGGTGCACCGACGGGGTCTGGAAATATTTTCAGAATTTTTTAAACGGCATAGTCATATCTTGCACCATCTCTCAAAGTTATCTGTCCTTCTGCAGGAATTTAAGGCAGGACAAACCAATTCACTTGCAAGTTTGAGCTAAATTTCAAAATGCAGGTTGTGCAAAGTGGGGAAGTTTTTTTAGTTTATGTACCCCCTCTGCTTTTCTTGCAGGTGAGGTTTTATGTTTATTGGTATGACTGAATCAACCAGTAGCAAGCAGGAAAGCAGATAACAGACGAATGCTTGAAATTTAAGTTGCACACTTTCATTTGGTTGAGCACGCATCTCTTGGCATCACAGGCAGGTTTAAAGTTTTCATTTAATAGCCCAGCTGAGAAAGATATCTCCTGGGCAAAATGCAATCACTCCCCATAAAAATACTGTCCAGAGCACTTAAGATTTTATACATTTTTGGAAAAGTTTAATCCAGCACTCAAGCCTCAACTACACAGAAGAATTCAGCCCCGCTCCAGAGGCTGTCCTGGAGACTACACCACCACTGCAAGGGCATCGTCATTGCTAACATGACTTGTGACTCCAGCTGATACCACGAAATGCTGTTGCCTCACTTACTGTTCAGTATTTAGTATTTTACACAGGGCTCCAAACTAAGCAGCATCCAGCCAGAAGGTCACCAAAGAGCATGGCCTTTGGGGAATGGGCAGGGCACTCTGTGAGAGAGCATGAAGGACACCAGACTTGGCATGAGCCAGAGAACAGAAGAGACAAGAAAGGAGGAAGCACTGTCCCTAAGAAGGGTAGAAAGTGGCCACAGGGATAAAAAGAGTAAAATCAAAGTCTGGAGACCCCACAAGTTCCCAACATTTAACATGACTACAAAGCAAACACTCTTTGTGACAGTCAAGGCAAGAAGATGCTACAGCTCTGAAGACTGAGAAGAGCAAATGCATGAAGTGCCTGAAGAAACAATGAAGTGTTTTAAAGACTATTACTCCTGGCTGTGTATATTTGTCTAAGGAACAGCATGGCTTGTAAGTGAACCTCCCCTCAGTGCATCCATTCACTATGTGCTGGCTTGGCACACTGATCCAGAGGAAGGGGTTCCAGCATGTCACTGGAGGGGAAATTCTCAACCACCACTGGGGTTGAATACCACCACAGCATTAGGACAATTCCCTTTGCCAACTGGAAAAAAAAGCATCTTGGAAGACATTGATCTACACAGAAATACCAGAGCACCTTTGCTAAACCCACTATTTCTCTTGCCACCCTTCTTATTTATCACTCTTTCCTCCCCATCCTTCTGTCCTGGTCATCCTGACAGGTTCCCTGAAGGTTCAGGTAAGACTCTCTCAGGCCCAGGGAGCTGGCAAAGAGAGAGAAGGATAGGCAAAGAGGGACAGAAGAAGGCAAAGGAAAGTCTCACCACTCCCACAGCCTTCTCCAGCAAAGGCAGAAGTGCTGTGAAGCCGCTCACTGTGCAAGCCTAACGCATCTGGGAAGTGCTCAAGAATGGCAACCATGAAAACTGAAAAAAATACCCAGAAGTCCCTGAATATTTTAGAGCTCTTACAGCAATGTGAGGTAAGTGTTCCTCTTTCATAACAGGAGGCAATAACATCTTGCAAAGCACTCTCCCCACACTAGCCCTGTGTCATGACTTGCCCCCAACATGCACACAGCCAGACAGAACCAGAGGGAACTTTCGGCATGCTTTGTTCATAAAAATCGAGTTCTCCTGCCCTACCATGCCACTGAACTCCCATTTTTTAATCTGTCTACTGGCCATGCCAGCAGGGTGCAATTTGGGAAGTGGCTTTTTTACCTCTGAAACCTCATCTGCCGTCAACCAACATAATGATGCTGCAGAGAGCCAAGCAGCCGTCAGACATTTAAAAATTTGCAGCCGCTGTGGGCGGCTGGAGCAGAGGTCAAAAAATGGTCATTAATAGTTTTACCTAACCTGCAGCTTTCAGCTGTTCAAAACACAGCTTTAAAAAGAAAAGAAAATGACATCACACAGCTTTAACAATCTGCTTAGGAGTAAAGAATTTCACTCTTTAAGAAAAAAATCTAAGGAAAAAAAAAAAAGCCTTGACAAAAATGCCTGGTTTGCAAAAATGCTCAGCTTTGGTCTAAACCTTCCTTTTTCATTATTTTTTATATTCCCATATCCCACAGTGACCAGAAGCATACTTGGAATGTCTCTGTCCATCTGATAAAGCCATCAGTGGCAGCAACCCCGTGCCGAGCCTGCGGGGGACACAGCTCCTATTGCCGGCTGCAGAGCACAGTACCCAGCCCGGGTGAAAGCCAGGGAGATGCAATGCTTTGGGAATGATGGGAGACTCCCAGTCAGGGTAGGAAATCCCAGGGAAAAAGTAAGACTTGAGGAAAAGCACCATTAAAAGCACTATTAAAAGAGGATTTGTGGAATAATCCTTAGTACCACATAGCTGGCCTGACTTATACACAGTAGCATAGCTCGGTAGTTCACCTGAAAAACATCCAGCAGGAAAAGGGACAGACTCTGCCAAGTACTACTTCTTTTTTTACTCCCCTTTCTCCCCACCCCCCTCACTTTCACCAAATACCCAAAGCAATCATTGGGCTCTAGGCATTTAAAAATCAAAAGTTACCTACAAATGTTCTTAAAGTAATAGCACATAAATTGACTCCAAAAGGTCTCAGGTTAACAAATAGGAAATTAATAAACTTCATTGGTTTTAAAAACCAACCCAGTATGTTAGCATTTCTGGCTTTCAGTTTATCTTGCCCTTTTTCTGTAAGTTATCAGGTTCCTGGAGACAGAATTTAAAATGAAAAAAAAGAGAATGTGTTAAAATTTTCAGCGGAGCCACTTGCCCACAAATTAATTTTTAGACATTTGGCTTCTATATCTTCACTCCTTGCAATCATGTCCTGGCTGTTTGGCCATCCCAGCATTTCTCTGCCCCACCCAATCCAGCCTTGTCATCACTGATTTTATTTTTCCGCTCTTGTCTCTTAGTAATGCCCTCCTCTCTTGCCTTGGCTGGTCACATGCCATCCTTGGAGACAAACATCAAAACTCTTTCAAATTTGAGTATACATAAATATACAGGCAGAAATCAATTTAAATAAATACCTACAACAAATTTCTTCTTAAAATACATCTTTTATCTTTTGTTGTGCCTGAACTGTTCTTAATGTTGTCAACAACTAAATTACCCAGACACAGATTTTAGTTTATGACTCAGTTTATGATTTAGCTTGTGGCTATTTATTTTCGTTTATGACTTTAGGCACATTGGTTTAAAAAATTGCCTTTTTTTCCTTAAGTCCTTTAAAATATCTTTTTTAAAGTTACAGTAGGAGGGTAATGCTATGTATCTGACAGTATTAACAAGATTCCATGGAGAGAGCTGCCATACCTACTCAGTTTTTATTTGTGTTTTAATACGAAAATCATCAACCATATGAAAGTTTGGATCAGGTTGGCACATCAAAGCACTCTTTTTACAAATACATGGACAGTGGGGAGAGTTGAAAAGCATCAGACCTTTTTAATGCAAATTTACTAAATCTTTTTCACCCCTGCGCACTAAGTCACCCTAAAAAGTAGGGCTGTGGCTTCAGCAAGTGAATCTTTTTATGGCTATTCTCTCATAGACACATCAAGACTAAAGCTTTTATAATGTTTGCATGCAGAGAAAAAGGCTATTAATTATATGGCATGTCTTAGTGAAGAACTTCCTCCAGTCAAAATAGGAGAACAGGAACCTCAGTGTTGTATAATTGATGTTATTAGCTGCAGCTGCTATCATACTTGGAGAGATCTCCAACTCAGAAACAGCAGTGATTAAGTGCTCCAAGATGAGTAATAATATGCTTGATATTAAGGGAGGGGGGTAAAAAGGATTCTCAAAAATGTGCTCCAGTGCAGTAACAGTCTCAGATTAATTGCCAGGCAGAAAACACTGAGGGATTCCAAAAGAAAAATGCACATTTAAAGTGTTGTCTCCATGAAACTGAAATTGAGGAGAGAAGTGGGTAGAGAGGAAACCCCTCATATTTACCTAACCTATATGAACACTAATGCTCACATGTGTGTTGTAGCAAGATTGGGGACTTTGAAAGCTCTAATCAGTAGGTGCATGAGCAAATATTTATTCTGATCCATTCCAACTCTCTGTGGTTTGTAAATCCCCAAGAAAAAAAAATTTGCAGAACAAACCAGTCTAGACCACAGAATCTGGCTACTTTATGCTAGTTAGAAAATTACAGGAAATAGACCAATTCGAGAAGGGATTATTTGGTAGACTTTTTTGTTTGTTTTCTGAAGACCTGTGACTACCTGATATATGTGCACTTGTTTGGGTAGCCAAGCAGAATTCTTTCAAGCATTCTTTCAAGCATAATCACTGCAATATCAAGTTCCACATGCTTGATGTCTTGGTGAGGTGTTGATGTATATAACCTTCCAGATTCTTTCTGACCCACACTTTTCATCTGAAGACATTATAAAAAAAAAAACACAACAAAACCAACCCTAACCTGAATAATATCGCCTTTGTATTTAAGATCCTGAAGAGCTTGTAGCAACATTATTTTTCACCCTGGTACTCTAATGCATGGAAAGAATCACTCGATATCTTTCCATCAGAGGAAAATGTGAGATGGAAAATATTTTACATAGAAGGTTTATCTTACTGGGGATAGCATCCATTCAAAGTGTTAGAAGGTCTTTCCATCCAGCATAAGAAAACCTTTTCTATGGGATGAAGAGAGAAGTTTCTGCCTTTACCATGCGGAAAATATCAATAGCTTGAGCAACTCTGCTTTAGGCTGAGCCAGAAAGAGGCAGGGTAAAACAGAGCTCTCAGCTTCTACTGTAGGCACTGAGATAAGGCTGAGGACATAAAAAAATCCTGGCAAAGACAAAATATTTTCTAATAAGTATTTCCATAAGAAACGGTTTTCTCATAATTATGCTCTTCATATTTTGGAATCTGAAATGTATTTTTTCTACTAAGGAAAACAACAAAACAGCACAGTAAGTTTTTTTTAGTGGGAAGAAATGTTTTTTCAAAGACAAGATTTTATTCTATATACAAAAAAAAGTTGATACTTAACAACAGCAAAAATGATACAAACCTTTTGGAGTGTCTATTTTTAGCCTCATACATCTAGTTCAATTTGATGAAAAGTTTCTCTGCTCTGCCACTGCCTTTCTGGTGCCTCCTCAGCAGAGCAGCAGCTGGGATGGCTGCCCTGCATCCAATGCAATATTTGTCAAAAGACCTGCCCAAGCTGCATCTCACCCAAAACGACTCTGGGCATGGGCAGTGGTCTGACAACTGACAGCTTGGCTGACCTGAGATAAGGTTATTACCCCTGTGATTTGCTGCACTCAAATGTTTGATTTGGCTCAGTGTGTCACAGACCAGTCCTGTTTGGGTACCGTGGGATTACAAAGCACAAACATCAAGGTCTTCAGTCTGAAGCAGTAGGACTACTTAGTTTTTAAAAATGGAGTCAACTGCACTCAGCACAGAGAAGAAAGTTTGATTGAAAGGCTTTGAAGAGACAGTCACATGCGAATTCTGCTTTCAGAATAGGTGGAAGGGAGAAATATGATCTAGTCTATCCATAAATAAATGCAAGTTTAGCTGGATTTGCTAAGGTTTTTAGTTTTGGTTACATCGATAACAGCAAAATGTGTGCTGATAAACTTCCCCAACTAGTACATACATACGTGTGGAATCAAGTACACACCGATTCACTTTTAATAAAAAAAAAGTTTTGCTATTTTTAAATAAAGAGAAAGATGAATGCAATAATGCCTTAACATTTACAACCTGCTGTTAGATACAAATAGCCAATGCTCAAGTTAACATTCTGTGCTCCATATTCATGCTGTCCTGCATGCAGAACAACAGTAGAGGCTAAAGCTGCAGTTCTGTATGGCTCAGGTAAAGCTGTAGGACATATTTTCACTATATTTTTTTTCCAAGACTTACATTTCTTCTATATGCAGTTTTAATGTTTTACTTTCTGACATGGAATAGAGTTCTTCTTAAAACTAAAAGCTTCTGAAAGGCTGCACACTCTTAAACAACCAGCACAGGCTGAATCAAAAGTCTTCTGGATGGATATGTCATATTCAGAATACAACAAATATTCCTTCTATCTCTACCTTTCATTCCTTGTCCAAGCAGATACAGTTTACAAGTTCAAATATTACAAGTTCATGCATTAATCAACAGCAAGAAACAGCCGCTCAGAACTCCTTTCCAATGCAGCCACATTTGCTAGGAAAGTTATGGTCTTGTTTGAATTCCACATAACTGGAAAACAGAGCTTCAACAGGGAATGTTACTGAATGAGGAGCACATATTTCTTATTTATATTCCAATGTGAAATACTTTACAAACTTTATGGATACCATCACAGCTCAGATGCCTTACGGGGAGGAATTAAAAGATGAATGTCACAGGAACACACTCAGCAGTCTTGGAATCCTGGAGTTATGATAGGGCTAGAAATGGAGCTTCCATTTCCAAAGCTTCAACACTTTCAAATGGATGCTCTTTAATGGCAGACTGGAACAAAAACATCTCAAAGTGAATGAAAACCACTGAAATCATATTTCATTGAAGCAAAAGGTGCTGACAGTACATAAAAACTTCAGCTTGTAAGAAAACACAAATCACTAGATGAAAATATACAAATGGCCTATTTTCACCTCAATAAGAGGGCAGAGCAAGCTAAGAGAAATAGGCCAGGGAACTGAAACCTGACCCAGTTTCATCAAAAGTTGCTGCTTTACCAGGTAGAATCTAAAAGTACTCTTAAACCATTCCTGGTAATTCACAAAGAACTTGGCTGAGCTGAAACAATTACCACAAACACAGAAGGTCTTGGCCCTTCTGGTTTGAGCAAGAAGGCTCAACCAAAACCAAGCCTGATACTCCTGCGTTATTTGAAGCACTGCAATCAAAATGGTGCCCCAATTAAAAGCTCTTTAGGACAAATTATTTAAGTGATGGAATAACCACACCTTTCACAAAACTGAAATGGGTAGGTAAACGCTCTCATGAAACCCCTTTCCATTCTTAAGCAGTTGTTAAAGAGTCTCATGAAAACCCCTTTCCACAAAAAAACCCTCTCTCCAAGTTATTTTACCAACTGCACTTTGCTTTTTTGCCTTTTTTTTTTTTTCCCCAATAAAGACCTTGGAAAGACCTTGGAAAAACAGAATGTAAATTATTTTGCAGCTTCCCTCACAATGCCCTTCTTTCTACAAGATGAAATATTTTGCTGGCATCCACAGCAAATCTATATTTTTAATACCAGTAGCATGATGGAGAAGCAAGGCAATTTAATGGTGGAAAATAGTCTACTTGATTTTCCTCATTTCCCAATAAAATTGGCTGAACTTTATTTGGCTGTTCACCTCCACCAATTCAAGACTAACATCTGCTTTTTGGTCTACATAGGTAATAGAAAGTTTCCATATATTTAGAGTTCATTTTGCATTCCTATAGATAGCAGAAAACTAATAAAAGTTTGCATTTGCAGAAAATAGCAGTCACATCACAAGGTACAGGAGCAGACATTGAGAAAGACTAGAAAATACATGATCAAATACTGCATAATCTACTTGGCTCAGTAGCTATTTTAACTCCTAAAAATCTACTCTCCACTGCTCATTTAGTATACATGCAGGCACTTGCTAAACTTTTATCCAGGTTACAAACATTATCGTGTAAAAAATGTATTTTCAGGCCATTTCCTAATTTTTCCTGTAGATGTAACTGTGTTTTATATCGGGGAGAGAGCTCTAAGGCAGGTGGTATTGACAAGTACCAGTGTAGGTGCATTAATAAAGGAATGAAACTCTCCCTCTGGTTTGATCAGCATTTACTGCAATAGCATAATCACAGATGAGCAGCAGCTCTTACATTTCTTCCTCCTGCCCACTGGCTGCACCTTTGCCATGACTCAGGAAACACTGTGAGCATGTGGGTTTTTCACCCTCCAGCTGAGATGCTTCCTTCCAAGTGTACGATCCCTTGCTCTTGCACACACCCTCACTAAACCAACAGTAGTGGGACGGGGTATAAATGCTTGCCTTCATTTGGGTGATGAGAGACTGACAGTAGATAGCTCTACAGAGATGTTCAAATTCACTGTTTTCTTGTCTGTTGAGTTTGTACCCACATCATGAAGGCCTCAGGTCCTCCATACCACCAAGTGTCATCTACGGAGGGCCATGGCTTTCTATCCAGCCGACACAAAGATGCTACAATGAACTCCAGCAGCAGACACTTGCCTCCCATCAAGAAGGGAGAAGCACATCTGAGGCACATATACCCCACCCATTTCTCTTACCTCTCAAATAAGAGGTCAAGACAATTGCTAGAAAACTAAATCTACATCAAGTTAAACCCTCCCTTTGTTCTGGTTATATGAACCAGGTTGTTTGCATACTGCATTGTCAGAGACCACTGGTGAGACACTGGGAGGAGATTATGTGTGCCTCTCCCTCAAGCACCTGAAAAGCCAGAGAGGGAAATAAGTTACTGGTTCCCTAGTCACCCCCAGCACATTCACCAGGAGAGCAGTGGCAAGGACCTGGCTTTTTCTTACCAAGCACAGAGGTTCATCAAGGGAAAAGAATTTTGGAAACATGAACTACTTCTGCATGTTAGATTTAGCTTTGATTAATTGGACAAGGGGAAAAAGGCTTTTATGATATATATATACAAACCCAGTTGGAAAGCACATGAAATAGAATTGATTAAGCTGACAAAAGCCTATCAGTGCGAAAATGTGAATTTTAGCCTCTTTTACATGTGGTCAAGGCTAATGAGAGGACTGATGCACACCAGTTCATGCAAGCTCAGGGTGATTGGGAGGTGCCAGTGCTCTGCCAACTCAGCAAGCCCCTGGCATGCTGGAGTGCCAGGACATGGGCTGGAAGCACCAGCCCAGACCCCAGGAGGGTAGAGCTTAACATCTAAATGTAAGTTTTAAGTGAGTTAGAAACATATGACATGTTGGAGTTGAACAGAATTAAGCCACTTGTCTAGACTCAGCCAACCACACTTTGAAATAAAGCCTTTTAAGACTGAGACTATTCAGTGCAGTGTTTTCAAAGCTTTATGCTACTGTACTCAAAATGCTGGGGATGGAGTGAAAACAGAGAAGACAAATCCCCTTCCACAGTGCAGCTGAATCTGAGGTTTAGATCTACAAATAGTTTAAATCCCCAGGAAGAACCTGCAAATGCCTTGAATAAACTCCCCATTCTTTGTCCATGGAACCTTTCCCACTCCCCTCCCAGCCCAGATAAAGCCTTAAGTTCAGATATAAACCCAACTCACCAGCTGCAAAAGCTTAGAAGAGATACTCACAATAAACTACCTTCCTATAAATAAAAAAAAAAAAAAAGAAAATAAAAAAAGCTACAAGTCTCTTGCCATTGGCTTGATTGTGGACTCTGAAAATCCCTAATGGGTGGTGAGTGGGATGTGATCAGTGGTCAGCAGTGTCTCCTGCACACAAACACTTTCTGTGCAGTCCTGCAAGGAGAACAGAGGTTGTCTGCATTTGATTTCTGAACCACATTTTCATCCTTTTCTGCCTGCACCCAACCACAAAGAAAAAACTACATCCACACTGTGCATTCTTTTCCCAACTTGAGAGCTGTTCTTCCACTCTCCCTTGGGACAGTTTATCTGCTAAAAAGTGCTTCATCTCGCAGCAAGGTAAGCTGGGACGCAAACACCAGGACCACGAGCTTTATTTTTTGGGGACTGCCAGTCAAATTAGCTCTTGTAGGGATGTAGATCTATTTCTGTCTGCAAAGGATTATACACTGAAACCACTTCTGACAGTCCAAGTTAAACTGCAAAGAGGAGGAGGGTGCGGATCGGGTAGGGGGTGAGGCCCTTCCCAATGTATGGATCAAAGAAAAGAGTGTATATCCTGTCATTGCTTGAAAGCATTGGAATTTTTGCCAGATTATATGTGGGTTTCAAATTAAAAAAAAAAAAAAAAAGAAGATGAAGAAGACTCTGTGCTTTCTTTACAGCCTCAAGATTTCAGAAGTTTAAAGAAGCATCAGAAATAATGAGAAGCGGGTGATGCTGGTTACTGTGGTTCAGCCAATTGTCCAATTTCCCCTGCCTCTCAAAGTAAATAAAAATACACAACTCCAGTGTTGGCAGTGAGGGGGAAATATCAACATCTTTATAAGCCTTTGTGTTTCCTAAGAACAAATGTTCAGTTAAAACAAAATAAAATTCAAAACCAGGATCTCAACTGAGATATTTTTTCCACTGAGTCCAGAGTAATAGATTGTGACACATACAGCTTAATGTTCAAGACAGTGAAAAACTAAAGAAAGATGTACAAGATTCATAATCCTGCTATGGAAACATCCCTCCATTAGGCCTTGCTGATCAGAGTATCTCCTCTGACATTTAACAAGAAAAGCTGTGAGAGGACCTTAAGAGATGATACACCTAGAAGAACAAGATTGATCTTCAATTTTGAAACATTTAATTAATTGTGCCTCCTTTTACTAAATCATATAAAAAGTAAGCCACAAAGCACTATACACTAATTTAACTCATCTTCTCACTGTTTTACACAGCCACGAACTCAACACTGACAAAATCTATGCCTTTCTGAAATAAATGTGCCAGTAGTCTAGTTTAACGAAAAAGCCTGAATGAAGAATGTTACCACCATAGAAATGTGTTCCTCTTAAGATTTAATACTGTAGAGACTATTGCATTCCTTTAAAATTATGACTAAGGGAATTTGTCCACATGCCACTCCAAAAAAGGCAGTATATTAAGCAGTTTATTAGCCAGTCTTCCCTGAATTATTTGGACTTAAAAAGGAAAGATAAACCACCACAAAAGTGATATTCCTGACAGGACACAAGAATACACCATTTTCTTTTAGTTGCTGGTTTTAGACATCTACCACTAGAGTTAAAGTGCCAAAAGTCACCAGAGATACTGTGCAGTATGTTGGAAAAGCTCATAGAAGGTTTTTAAACTGTGGACATTAGGAGGGCACGCTGTGTCCTATTTTTTGCCACTAAAATGGCAATAGATTCTGCAACCTTCACCCTCTGGGTAAGGGCTTTTGGGGGCTTTGGTTTTGTTTGGTTTAGGGGTTTTTCGTTGGGTTTTTGCTGTTTTTTCCATTTTGTCTGTTTTGGTTTTGTTTGATTGGTGGGGGTTTTTCTCAGTTTCAGTATATGACAGGAGGAACGTAGAAGGTAAAGTCAGAAATGAGAAACTCCTGGTTGAAAAGTAACAACACTTTCTTCCTTGACTCAGGTTGGACACTTGCTCTCCTCTCATAGCTCAAGACTGACATGTTTGTGTAATGTAATTCATCCTGGCAACCTTTGAGGATGCAAGAGAACAGAGACTTCCAGGACCACTCTGTGAAGAACAATAGGGTTTGAGAAAAATATGTTCTTCTGGTTTTGTTTCAGCCCTCCACTGCCAGCAGTAATAGTACACTATATTCCTTGAAACAGTTGAATATCAAGAAGTCCCAATCACAGACATCCACAGGGTTAATTTTGTGTTCCCAAGGACTTCAGTTTAAAATGTATTAAACATTAATTGTTTGAAATGTTTTGAGCCATAGCGTTGACCTGACTCATTAAAACAGAGCAATCCCTAGGGGTGAAAAGCGTGTAGTCTTTTTAACCTGACACTTCACACTTCAGCAGTAATGAGACTAAAACCCAAATGAAGTCATATGTCGCTTTGACTGGAGATAAACAGAGCTAGCTCTGCTTTACTTGATGACCTCCCATAGTGTGGGAAGGCTCAGCCTGAAATTTTTCACATACATATCTAAGGCATTGAAGTTCTTCTGACATTTTTCATTGTACAGTATTTTATGCTCTCATTTGAACCCTTTGATACTTCTTTCTGGGATTCTATTTTGCCTTAAATGGTTCTGCAAGTTCCTTTTTGAAACAAAGGCTGCTAAACTCACTGTTGATGCCACATTTGTTTTCTTTCGTCATAATGAAGTCCCAAGTAATTGATTCATAGTCATTCTCATTACATGAAAACTTCAGCATGACCCTCACTGGGAAAGATCTGGTTTCATTCCAGAGAATCTGATCCATCTGTACAATTAAAATGTCATCTATTTTGAACTATTTAAAACAGAGATAAGTTGTGAGAAGAAAAGCAACCTGTGTAATGCAAAAAAAACCCCCAACATCAGCATCTCACTGTCTGAACTCTGTAAAGTTATCATAGGGAAACAGTTAAGTCCAGTCTCCTATTCAAGCTAGTTACTGTCTAGATAACAATCTCACTTGTGCTGAATTGATCCAGAGTCCTTCTCATACCTGTATATCAATATATGATTTCATAATTCAAAAAACATGAAGCATGAACTACACATTGTTAGACATTTACAATGAGCCCATTTGTGGCAGTCCAGCTCACCAAGGCTAAGTGAGTCAACATCTGACAAAGGCCAGTTTGTTGTAAAGGAAAATATACATTTCTCCCTTCCTGCTTGCAAAGCAGGAAAACAATAGGGCACTAAATGTCACAGATAGTTTAAGAAACATCAAGTTTTTATAATCACCACAGGAAGAAAAAAATAAAGGCAAACCCTCAGTGACAGCTTCCACTAACACAACCACCAAAGCATCCATGCTGGCCTTCACAGAAGTGATGGAGGAAGCAAAGCACAGTTGAAGTGATGCTGCTTACCGTATTTCTGATCAATTAATGGGAAACAACAAAGGTTTTTTTTTAAAAACAATGCTTTTGAATGGTACAAATATGTGCATGCAGCATAGTACAGACCCTGTCTGAAAGGTGTTTTTGTTCCTTTCAAACAAAGCGAGCGAGGCAGATGCTCTGCTCTTCTCCTGATATAGAGAGGAGTTTCAGGATGCTCAGTGAGTGATAAGAGGCTGCCCTGCCCAAAACATCACATGTCTCCAGAGTTCAGGAAAACAGTATCAATCCTCCCTCCATTATTCCAAAATGTTCTGTTCCTCATGTGACATTAGCTAGGCAGGCTTTTAATTGTCATTCAGACTAGACCAGCAAGGCAGACCAAAAAAACAAGGAAGGCAAAAACTTTGTTGTGATAGAAACCAGCTTACAGATGAATGAATGACTCTTCTCCCATTGCTCTGCAAAGAGAAGATAGAGCAGTCAGTTCCCCAACCTGACAGCAAACAAGAATGGCTTCCAGGAGTTGAACAGGAAAACCAGAAGAAGGATGAGCCAAGAACTACAGGTTCAAAGGGCAAGGTCACTTATGTTTCTTAGGGGAAATTACATGATTTACACAAGGTCAGGGGGGAGCCAATGTCCGAGCCATGATCCAAATTCAGATGTTTTTGGAAGCCTCATTTTTGACACTGTTTAGAGTGTTTCATCTTATCAACAGAGAGCCTGGAAGTCTGCCTTGATGTTCCCAAATTATTAAGTGCTCAACTAACCGCATGTCCTGCAATTCTTCTTTTCTTGCTCCCTTCAGGGCTTTCAGGGACAAGTGTTTCCCAGGACCCTCAATCACAGCTGGCAATAAAAAAAGCAGGAATGGTACCAATCTACTGCACCCTGGGAAAGCACAGAGTAACCAGCTGTGGGGGGAGTCTGTAGCCCACATCATCGTCAGCCCCTCAGCTTCCCCCAGCACCAGCCAAGCATTAGCACACCCTGGCTCTGCCACGAACCTCTCAGCTCAGCTCTTCGTGCCAACAGACACCCACAGCTGCAGCAGCACGGGGGACACCTCAGCATCAGCATCTGGCACCAGCACTGAAAACACAGTGTGGAGGAAGCTCTCCTGCCCTTCTGAAATGTAATCTCACCATGTCCAAGCAAAGCCTATGTGCTACAGCTCTACAGCGCAACGAGGATCCAGTCCTGGGGAGCACAGGAGTCACCCATGCACTCAGGGCTTGTTGCCTTTTTACAACCCTGATGTATTGAACATTGGAAAGATTTCTTTTTTTCCTTGGGACTTCTTTTTTGTGTGGGAGGAGGAAAGAGTGCTTGTTCTTAGGAAAAAATCTGTAACAGATTTTTGATGTAAAAGACTCTCAAGCATTTAATAAAGTGGAAAGTTAGTCTTTTTTTGGGAAAAAAACTCACAACATTTATAGCCTTCACACATCTATGCCAAAGTTAGACCTCTTCAAAACTAAACTTGGTATTCATCAGGCAAGGATTAGGAGATCACAGAGAAGAGTGGGGGAAAGATTATTCATTACATCTCTTGATTACCATGCAGCTAGTGCAATTCAGTGTTTACTAACAGTATTTTTACAGGTCATGCCTGAGTACAGCAGAAGACACAAGAGTCATTCCCCAGCATGGGGCCAGGACACAGGAGAGGAGGAGTGATCACAATTTCTTGTGGCATTCTTTCCTTCTCAGCCTGCAGAATATAATCTGCAAATGGAAACAGCTTTACCCCTGTTTAGTCTGCATTCTGCCCCACCGTGCCAGTGGAAAAGCTCCCTGGGAGGTGCACTTAATCATCACGAGGAAGGGGAAGGTACAGCTGATGCCTGAGGAGAGCACCACATGGGGTATGAGGACATACCATGCCAGAAACCCAGAGACAAGACCCAAAATGCTTCTCTCAAAATGCTCCACATGACACATAAACAGACTAAAAGCCACTTCAGCTCTCAGCTAGATCAAAAGCAAGAAAAACTTTTTGGCATAATAAAAGAGAAAGCAAGCAAGGCTTTATCATATGATTCCAATCACAGACAAGAGGCCTTTCAGCCCTCCAGAGATTAGCTTGAATGAGCAGCGTAAGTTTGGGGCGGAATAACTCTCCATTTCTTAGGAAGTTAATCTGTCTAATTTTGGAGGGGGTTGGTGAGGGGGCTCTCCTCCTCAGGAGATAAGCTGCTTTTATAGACTTGGCAATTCTTACAGCTGCCAGGGGCATTAACAAGGCTCATACACACAGCGTGATCCTCTCTGCTTTTAGTAAGAGCAAAGCTGGAGCTGCTGGCAGCCCACTTTACAGCCATCGGGTCATGCCACTGACAAACAGGTTCCCAAGCATTACCAGATTCTTTGCATTAGTTTACAGGAGACTTCCATTTGTGGTTTGGTTTTTATTGGTTGGTTGTTTTTTTTTTTTTAATTAGGAGGCAAGGAAAGTATCAGCATTTCCCTCAAGCATAACTACATTTCTGACATGTTAATTGCCGCTCAGAAAGCCTGCAATTAGCCAAGACTAACTTCATTGCTCTCCATGTCTATCATCGAAATCATAATTTCAGACAAATTAAAGGAGCCCCTCACCCACCTGATGAATCGGGTCAGGCTCCTTTGACACAAAATCCCTTTTGTGGTGGATACAATTACTTGAGGGATGATGCTGGCCCTGTCACCAGTTGGAACAAGGCTCTTTCTTCAATAAAATTTTACTGACAGAGAAGGTCTGCTTCCTGCCCCTGACAGAATACAAATCTACTTCAAGACCATCTCTGAATGCCATCCATCCTGCTTGCTGACTAGCTATGCTTTATGAGCAAAACTCCCCAGTTCATACTAGCTAATGTGAAAGGCTACTCGCATTCAAAGCTCCCCATATCATTTGTGTCTTACCATGCTCTTCATAATCATCTTTCATTTACTAGTGACCTAATATTTTGGCCACATCTTCATGATAGGATCTCTGAACCATGGTGGTTAGAGAAAGCAGCAACACAGAGGTCTCTGAACACATCCCACTACCTTCCCATGCCTCCTCTTAACAGGAACAACATCTAACACAACTGCATCCCCAGGTGATGCTTTTCCTGCCTTTCCCTTTTGTTTCTATCACTGTTTTCTTTCCCCACATGCATGGGCAGAGTGCTCCTAGGATAACCATCAGACAGAAGAGAGACCCTGTTAGCAATATCAATTCATATCAGAGGATTAAGTATACAGTCCAATCATGGCACCTGCCCTTACTCATTCTGGATACTCACTGTAATTAGGATACCAGCAAAATTTGTCCATGATGTCTCTTTACCTGCCTGAAGTACATAAAACACCCCTAAATACTTCTGCCTCCTACAAATTCTCATCTGTATCTCTTGATGCAGATTAAGATAATCTTCAAACTAGGTAGGGGTTTCAGAAGCCGCTTTCAAAATACAACGGATTATTTTCAGCAATATATTATCTCATAAATTTGGTTGCAGTATCTGCCATAGAAAAAGTAAGTTTCCTGAACAATGCACCCCCATAAATTCTGCTTGCACATTAGAAACCACTCCAGGGAGGTGACTATCTTTGTGTTATTACTTCATTACTGCACTTGACATACAGAGCAATTGTGGAAAGATAGCGAGGTACAAAGTTCTACTACTTATTTTGTCTCTTTCAAAATACATGTAGTGTTCTACTCTGAATTGCCTGAACAACAGTAGCATAACAATAAACTTACATTCCAGACCTTTTCAGCCATTTCTTAAAACTATTGAAGAGTATATTAGAAAAATAAATATGCAAGCAACATGTGACTGGGAAAAATACATTTGAATCTTGTCTCATAGTAGATAAGAATATAAAAATCTAAATTCTGACCTCTTTTGCCATGGAAGTAGCTGTAACACAGGTGCAGCTGCAGGTGAAATTTACTCCTAAAATGTTGTTAAAGAGGAAACAATTTTCCCTTCATCTGGATTTGCTTCTCTTTAAGAAGCACTCAGATCCAATCAGGCAAAAATCAGCTTCACAGTGTGAATTCTCACAGGCTTCTCTGTAACAGGTTTCAACAGGTCAAAAACCAATGACAAAGAGCTTCAGTCTAGCTACATAACAGTCAAGAATGAAGCTTTTAAATAAGCAAAAAACCAAAGCCTTCCACAGCAACTGCAGCCTAGGTTTAAAAAGCAGAAATGTGTGGCCATATTGATATAGGGAGAAGTAAGAAGGATGCCAAGGTTCAGCTTCAATCAAGGTACACACCTTCCCTCTGCAAGTGGGAGCAGTCTGACATGTGAGAAAAACTGCTGCTAAAACAAGGGCCTGCTACAGTTAAGGCAAAGTAAAAATGACCCCAGTAAGTACAGCATCACTCTGGAAACCCATGTTTGGCTGCTGGCCCACAGGAGAGTCAGGAACAAACATAGCGTGGCAGGCACAGGTACAGCAGAGCAACAGGAGGAGAAGACATTCCCACCTGCTCTGGGTGGTACCAACAGCAGCAAGCCAAAATTTCTCCTCTTCCCTTCACACTACCTTCCTCAGACAAGAGTGCTCAGATCCCCAGCCATCATAGGGGTGGCAAAACTCAGCAGAAAAAAACCAACAATTTCCAGAAGAGAGACATGGAAAGCCTTTGGCTAAAAAAGGACTAAAGAATTTTCACATAACTGTATTTACTTTGAATTCAAGAACTCTTTTTTTTTTTCCCCTCTTCCTCCAAAGACTCACAAGCAGCAAGGAGAAAACTTCCCATGGATTAGTTAAAGGCAGCATGCTTCTGTACAAAATGCAGGTGTTAGCCTGGGGGTAATCCTGTCCCTGAGCCTCACAGCTGAACCGCAGGAGATGCCATGCTGAGGATGACTCCTCCAGTTCACTGGAGAAGCCTAAGTAGAAAATACCACTGTTCAATCATACTCTTTCCTACATATGACACACCTGCTTCCTCCTGTGACTAATCCCCTTTTCTGTTGTGGAAATATCTGGTTATGAAGACAGCGTGGGCACAGAGCGGCAGCTAACAGCCTACGGCACTTGCTGACAGTCCATAAACATGGGTAATGGGAAGACTGTGAAGAACAAATAGGCTGTCCTTCAGTGACAGCATAATTAAGTACAGCCTGCCAAACACAGGGTCTAACCCAACAGCCAACAAAACAACCAGGAGCTTTTCTGGACAAAGATGCCAATGACAGCCTTAGCGAGGGCTCAGTTACACAAACCTGGGGCAGCAGTGCCACTTGCGAGCCCCACTGCCACCAAGGACGGTCACAGGGACCCAGTACCTCCTTAAGTCAAGCCATGTGAGCTCAGCCTCTGGTGCTCTTAAATCTCACTCCACACAGAGTCTCATCTGAAGTCTGGGCAAGTGAAGCAAATCAGAGGAGCACCCATCTGCCTGCAAGCTGCTGCTGTCACAGAGAGCCTGGGACTGAAACAGCTTCATGACAAATCACAGCACTTCCTAGATTTCTGTGACAGACAGAGGGAAGAGGTATTTTGGAGGATATTTTATGAGTGGGATTTTAAGGACACCTGAAGCCTTTTCAAGGAGTTCCCTACAATCCCAATTGACAGAGGCATTTATTAGTTCTTATCTGTGCGTGTTCCACATCAAAAATCTTAATTGAAATCTTACCTTACTTGGCACCCAAGATACTGTCTTCATTGTTCATGAAAGCACATGTGAACATTTAACACACAATGCAACACAAAGACAGAGTAAAAAAAGTTATACTCCAGCTTGCTCTGCCTAATGAATAAAATGTTCTCTGACCAGACAGTCAGGATGATAACAAAAGCTCACTTAATATGCTAACAAAAAACACCATGAACGTTGCCTTTGGTTTCTTTCAGTATTGTTAAAACATGCTTAGGCCAGTCTTCAAATACTTTTTCTGATCTCCACTTACTGCCTGAAGGCCTCTCTCCAAGGAGAGTTCTTTCCTCTCCATCTCCAGTAATAGCGTATATTAAAAATAGTGGGGGTTTAAATATAAAAACCGAATATAAGATTTAGTTCACACATCCAGAGTTACAAGAAACTTCTTTTTCTTAATGACAATAGCTTTGTTATGATGCAGGTGTTTCCACAAATATTTCTCCTTACTAGCCCTGCTGTGCTGAAGCATGCCCTGAATGAACAAACTCCTGATTAAATGTCTGTAACCTTTCTAGAGGGGGACAGTGATAGGAAGGGCAGCTGTTTTTTCCCAGTTCAGGTTCTAGAAAAAATGTCAGCTGGGAGCCATTTTAGAACGAGTCCTTCTTGCCAATTCCTGTGGAAAGGCTCCTCAGTAGACAAGAGGGATGCATCCACCATGTGTCCAGATGGAAGAGAGAGGACATCAGTGGAACAGCATGGCACAGTGTGTATTGCTGCTGCCCATTCCAAACCTGTTTGCAGGACTCCTGAGGAGGACCAGGTGGTGGCTCAGCCCTCCTGTTTTACAAGGCAACACCTGTGTTTTTCCAGCAGGGCTCACTCCTAACAGCAACATGGGTTACAACTTGCTTGTAATCAAAGGCAGAGGGAGGACTAGGAGCAACCTGGAATCATGAACAGGTCAAGGCATATATTAAATGTCTGGTCAAGGATGCCCAGTGGGAGTGTAATAATGCAGAGACTTGTATTAGTTCTCTGCCTGTGTTTCTCTGCAGACTGAGCTGCTGACAGTTGAGGCTGCAGCACTTAGGTCCAAGACTCCAGCAGATGTGTCTCCATGAGCTTTGCACTTGTCCAGGCCCCCACCAGGAAATCTTTCTACCACTGCAACCTTCAAACCTTCATCTGAACACAGCTGTAGAAATCCAACTGTGAAAAAATGCAAAGTGTACCAGCAAAACAATGAGTTTCATACTTAAAATACTGCTTTCACAACTTCCTATGAATTTGGGGGTTTTTAAATGTGAATCCAGAGACAACAAAAACCACCGTGCTTTCCATTTCCCTCTTCCCATTCCCTTTTGAATTTTTGGCAAAGCTATTTATTGCATCTAGTTTTAATTAGATGGTGAACTCTCCTAGACAAGCATTGATCCTTATGTAGAGTGCCTTGCACAACAGGAGAGCACCAGTTCAGATCAAGGCTTCCAGATGTCAGCATAAACCAAACAAAACAGTATGTTCATAAATGTCAGTGCTTGGAGTAGTTCTTAAGGCGTAAAAGGCCAGTTGTGCATGTACTTCCTTCACTTTATTGAGCCAGGAAAACTGCCTTTCCAGTTTTATCCCCACAAAAGCAAAGGTAGTCCCTGAGAACTGCTTGAAGACTCAGGAATGGCAAGATACACATTCATAATTTTACAGCCATCAACTGACATTTTCTTAGCTAATTAATATGCCTGCAACCAACGTAAGTGAAAGACACTAGAGCATACATCAAACAGTAATAAGCTTTTACAATCAAACTGTTTGGAAATGTAGCTCCCAAGTTCATATTTAATACGCTATAATGTTTCCAAGAGGGAACAATATTTTATACTCTAATTCTATTATGTAAAAATATGTTTTCCCTGCCAGTAAAGCATATGGGACAGTTTTTCTCTTGTTAATAAATGAAGTCATGCAGTACAGATTTTCACATTTAGTATTCTGAAACTAAGCCCTTTTTGGTAAAAAAAACTTGGACAAAAATAATCCTAAACAGCAGGGAAATTAAGTGCTTTCCCATAATCTTCTCTAAAGGGTGAACTTCTACACAGTGTTTTTAAATAGTCATTGAAATGCAACGATCATGGGTGACAAAGTTTCTCAGCATGGACTTTTTACTGAAGTCAGTTGGTAACAACTCTGTAAGAGGAGGGGCTGCAGAAAGAGGCTCTCAGGAAGATGCCTGGTTATGCTTCCCAAGCTACACTGAACAAAGAAGTGCTCTCGCTCAGTTGAACCCAAATGCTTCATCAGTCCTCCAAAATGGTATTCACATGCACAGCTTTTCAAGGTGTCTACATTCCACTCAAATTTTAATGAGTCTTTTCTGAGTACACAGGTTAAAGTATCCGCCTAAGCCTTTGTGGTGTTCAAACCTAAATCAGAAGCAAGCAGGTTTCAAAGGCAAAGAGGAGCTGTCTAAAAAAGAGGAGCTGAAAAAAGAAACCAGACCTCTTATTTATTAGGAATAAAGGTGCCTCACTTCCAGATATAAAAAAAAAAAATCCCAACTCCTACTGTTTCATTAACATTAAAAAGTGGTTTTGTCCTAAAGAACCTATTTTAAAATGTGAAAGGCAAATACACCTTTCTAGCCTTATAATATTTTTCATAGTGCATTTCCTAATACTGAAAATGCTGTAATAATGATAAAATCATAGGAAAAACTTGCTGTATAACTTTTTACTGATACCAAAATGTGTCTCACCACTCTAACACTGAAGAGTTTACTTCAACAGGAGATAAGCTCTGAAACAAATCAACTGATACAACTGAAAGAGAAAAGAACTCAAAGCTACTGCAAAATACCCAAAGTATGGAAATGAGTTAACTAGCAAATGCTATCCCTGTTCTTGGCCCTCTTGACTCAGCAGACAAAGAAATAGCATTTAATTTTGCATGACATCACATGAGTCTAGCACATTCAGCTTTAACCCACTTAATCTGGCATAGGAGATGCAGATCAGTGACAGTGATGTAGAAAGAGCAGTACTGACAGGAATGACACAACTCAAATGCCAACAAAATGCTACTTTCTCTTTCTCAAAATGCTAAGCTGGGAGGTGTTTCAAATGAGAAATCACCTCCAACCACTTGCAGAACATTAGTCTGCTCAAGTGAAAGAGAGGGAAGGGTCCATCTCTGATCCAGCTGTATGAGGAAACTGGGCAACAGGCATGAGGGACAGACATGGGGATGTCTCTGCAATGATTACTTACACATCATTGTCTTTCACGGGCACTCTGACCCCAGTCCAGAGGGTGAGTGCCACCACATTCCTGCCTCGACCCTCTTCTCAGGTATCCTTGCAACCTTCTGGCTTCCCTGCTGCACAAACACAGAATGGATGGGAGCCCAACCCGATTCACCCAACCTCATGCATTTCTCCCCGGCCCCTGGACAGGCAGGACCCCCAGCAGTGGCGCTGCCCTCTGATCCTGCTGCTCCCCTGCCGCAGGCAACCTCCACCACACCCTCTGCTGAGGATCCCCAGAAATCAGCTCAAGCAAGACTATCATTCAGGCCCCCTGTCATTCCTCTCCAGGACACAAAGTTCCCTGCCAGCTTGCATAAAATCTACTCTATTCAAATTTGATTTCTCAGGGCTTCTTCTTTCCATGACAGAGCTGCCCCCACTCCCTGTGCTCTGCAAGAAGCCAGAGCACGATGGCCATTTATTAAAAGAGAATGTTAGTGTCTTGCACTTCCTTTTGCAAGACCACACAGCTAATTTAACTCATCATTAGGGGTGGCCAGCTGAGCCTTTTTACAGAAGAATCGCAAAATGCAAAATCATTTTTACCACTTGTCTCTTTATCCAGCAAACGCTTTGGTTTGGCATCCAACCTTCCAGCTGCTGCTCTGAGAGTCTGAACTGAAAAAAAAATCAACCTTATTTCTCAGAGTTGTGAAGTTGTCACAAGTAATTATCTGCCCAGCCCAGACTTGAGAAAACAATGACAAAAGAGCCAACAGGCCTTTGAGTTAACAAAGCTGGACCAGACCCTCATCCAACCGATTCCATCAGCATCCTCCCGTCCGGGAGACGTCTGAAATCTGCTGTTATAAAACTTGAAACCTTGTTGGTAAAAAGCAGCCCCAGATTTATTGGCACACACAGCAGAAGTAAACACGGCTGCAACAACGCTGGAGCCTCCCAACAGCATTCACTTGTCCTGCACTCCAACGAAGAAACGAACTGCCATGAAGAAAAATTAAAAGGAAAAGCAGCAGATGAAATATATTCGTGATTTTGCAAACAAGTTAAGAAACAAACATCTTTGTTAGAGGGCAAGTGGAGAAAGGATTTATCTTGGGACTTCTTCCCCTGAAACAATCCACAGAAATCTGCCTGCTGAAAGGGAATATGAATGGGAAAAATCTGTCTCATGAGCCAAGGACTGGTCGCGAATGCCTGGGGATTTTTGTCAGCTGGCCAAATAGGGCCCTCTGGCTTGTTTTCATTCTTGCTTCTGCCCACTACCTGCAATCAAAACTTTTTATTTCAGTAGAGGACAAATCTCTACTGAAGGCACATGAGGGAACACTGTGGGTGGATGGCAGCAGCAGGTGAGCAAGCGTGCACTCCCCTCCAGGATAACAGATAGGGTACGTGCCTTGATGGTTTAATCCAGGGAGCTCATTTAAGGACCTGTAGATGGACAAAAGCTATTCAGATGACACGCCCTCAAGGCACAGGACAGCTCCAGCCACTGTAGAGGGGCCTGGCATCACTGACCCTTGTCTCAAGTGCTTTTCCACCTTTTTCCCAGACCAATTTAGGAGAAGCTGTAGGTACACTGATTTGTCTGCCCATGGCTGAGCCTGCAGAGCCCCATGCCTGGGCTCACTGCAACCTGCTGGAAGTGACCCCCTACCCTCAGCAGTAGCAGGTGCTGCCGGGGGTCTGCCCCCGGGCTCCGTGCTATGGCCCTTACAGAGAGACCCCTGCCAGGGTTGTAAGCAGCCAGCCTTCCTCAGGGACTTGATAAATAAAGGAAAAACAGACGAACGAAGGAAAAAGCAGCTGTTCGGAAACGAACTGTAAAAACATCTGTAGCGCACCACCAACTGCTTCTGGCCGTGGCCACAGAGCGTTTTAAAGGGCCATGAAGTTCCAGAACTGGGAACTAGGACCTAAGCACCCTGACTAGAAGGACACCAGGACCAAATGGCACCCCCAAACAAACAAAACCAGAGGAAAACTGAGTCATGCCACTACAGTGAACCCCCTGCTTTTGGGGCCAGGCAAAAGAAGGAAAGACAAGTTAAAACTATAAACAAGAAAAAGTCCTTAATAACTGTACTGCACGTCCAACAGCCCCTCACAGGTGATGATCTTTTTAGTGAGTGGCAACAAGGGGAGATTTAAATAGGGCTTTGTGACATTTTAGTTTATTGCTGGAAGGCTGGCGGCTGCACCACTGGAAGTGGTTAGTTCACACACAGATGAACTCCATTGCTGCCTGCACTTGACTAGCTGACAACATACCAAAGAAACATTAAAATCAATCTATTTGGCTTCGGTGCATATCATTCCAGCACAATTTTATGCATTTGCTACAGACCTAGCAGGAGGGGGAGAAAAAAAATGAGAAGGTTCAAGGGTCTAAAGTAGCTCAATTTATTTTTCAGTAACTAAGTTACCAGAGACTTGTAGGGAGATTGTATTTACTTTCTGAAAGAGGCTCCAAGTTGGCAGAGAGGTCTTTGGAAGTACATATTTCTTCACGTTCTCTTGATCTCAGTGTGTGGAGATTCACTTAACAGCTGTTTTATGTGCAAATATTTTTTCAGGCATGTCCTCCCCAACCATAAACAGATTTTTAAAGGAAACCCTCTTAAAATAAGTAAGAGACAACAAATCTCTGAGCCTCTTCTCACCCAGACCTGGAGAAGAGATTTGAACAAAGCCCAGAGGGTCTTCACGCCACAGAATGTTGAGGGGATTTGGGAGGGGGGTTGAGTTTTTAGTTTGGGGTTTGTTGGGTTTTGTTTCCTTTTTTCCCCTTTGTTTTTAATGTATACTGATACATAGTAATACTGATACAGAAAAAAACAAGATTCTGCCTCCTGCACAGCTCTACTTCATTCCTTTTTCTACACATACATGCATTTACATGGATTGATATGGCAATATCTATATTAGGTCTACCTATATTTAACTTTAAAATTACAAAATGAACAAGGTTTTCTGGCAATGGAGAAGCAAGAGAGACAGTCACCTTACAAGAGTTGCAATGAAATCATGTAAACATTTAGCTGCCACACAAACTAGGCACATCAGGAGATCTGTACATGTGTGCCTACAAGCAGGAATGAAGAATTCTGGAAAGAGCAAGGCCAAACCACCCTACCTATTTTCTGGGATGCAGATTTAATAGAGAATATTTGAGAGAACTCTTTATGAACACATATAAGAGCCTACAAAAACCACTTTAAGGTTCTTACATCATACTACAAAAGCACTTAAATTAACTTCTTCAGGTTCATTAGAACAAAAAAGGATCTGTAGACAGGGCTTCTAAACAAATATATAATTTGCGATTCTAATGATAAACTGCTAAGAATTCCAGCAAGAAAAAAAATATGCAAAACTGGTTTCAAGCACAAGAAAAGGAAAAAAAAATCCAAAAAGAACAGAAGAAAAGACAAACTGTTTTTGAAAGGAATAACATTGAGCATCAGAAGAAGCACCTCTGAAGCCACCTGGAAAGCTAGGATGGCAGATTCTAGCTCCAAGAAGGGAGTCCCACAACCTACATCCTTTGGTGGCAGAGATAGTTCAGAGGTTGCTGTCTGCGTTTCTAGTTCCAGGATGCCATTCTGGACATCACATCCTCAATGGCTCTTGTTGGCCCTTTGTTGTGCTGAGAGAAGTGTGTGTGAATCCAAGCTCCAAGTCGGATCTGCAAAATAATCTAGCTAAAAAAAAGCAGAAGGAAAGAGGATGAAAATCAGTATTAATGCTGATGCTGTGGTTTACTGGTATGGTGAATCCAGTTTTAAAACTTTTACTACCAAATTTTAAAAAAAGTGATAAAGAACCAAGAAACAGGAAAAATTTTCCCTGGTGGTTGAAGCCTGCTCCACTCCTTGCTACCTATTCGACTTTGTATTGGCAGGCTCCTAGCCAAGTCATCTGTCAGTCTGTGCCTCCCACAGGCAACATAAGGCCAACATAAAAGCACCGAGGTAGCATTATATCCCATGTCATCTGTTCACAGCTGATCCAGATCACATCCATACTGCAGAGTGATCTGGTCCGAGACAGGGACCTGGGGCCAGACCACAGATCCACAGTGGAGTCATTGCCTCACATCAATGAGTAGGCAGGGCAGTTGACAAAGCCCTGATGAAATCTCCTTCCTGCATTTAGCAGTGCCATTACCTCTTCTGTCCCTAGCTGTCAGCCAGTAATTAGGATCCTGCAGGTTGTTTCCATTAAGAGATGAAATTGGAGCCAGGTATAGAGCTGGCAGAAAAACAGCATTTCCAGTTGTCAGGAAATTTTCATTTCTGTTGAGTATGGTTTTGGGCTAAATTGGATGTACTTTTTCTGCAGCTGAGGATCATGGTTGAGATCTTCCTCTAATACCTGTGCTGGAACTGGGGACCCCAACACTCCCCAGCAC
Organism: Phainopepla nitens; assembly: GCA_013400175.1. Taxonomy (NCBI): domain Eukaryota; kingdom Metazoa; phylum Chordata; class Aves; order Passeriformes; family Bombycillidae; genus Phainopepla; species Phainopepla nitens. Next base: position 191,237 of record VXBQ01011586.1, on the reverse strand, counting down.
CTCTTGCCACATGCAACACATTTCTCCTGTACTCTAGATTCAGCAGCAGCTCAGCAGCCCAAGATATTTCAAGTGAAACAATGTAGGGTCAGCTACTGGCATGTCCTCCTTAATCCTTGCAAGTATTTCCTCGAGGTAATACACCCAATCCACAGAGAAGTTATGCCTATGCAAAGCCCTGCTGTCCTGAGTAGACCAGAGGGCTGAGCTCTCCAAAGTGCCTTTCACATCCCCCAAACTCCAATCCAAACTTGTATCATCTATATTCCGAACTCACAGAAGTAATGGGCAGTCAAAACTCAGAGTCTGAGATAAAGTCTCAGAAACATCTAACAGAAAAGGGTATGGAAGAAGTAAATCCTCCATCTTGGAAACCCATCGACCCAGTGAGCAAAGAGGAATGATATATTTCAGATGGCTCATAGGTGAGCCAGAGAATCACAGAATATGCCGAGTTGGATGGGACTCATCAGGATCATGGAGTCCAACACCTGGCCCTGCGCAGCACTGTCAGCAAGAACCACACCGTGTGCCCAAAAGAACTGCCCAAACTCTTCTTGAACTCTGTCAGGCTTGGTGCTGTGACCACTTCCCTGGTGAGCCCATTCCAGTGCCCAAACACCCTCTGGGTGAAAATACCCAACTTAAACCTCCCTGACACAATTTCAGACCATTCCTTTGGGTCCTGTCACAAGCCACCACAGGAAAGAGATTCATGTCTGCCTCTTCTCTTCCCCTCTCGAGGAAGCTGTAGACTGCAATGAGGTCTCTCCTCAGTCTCCTCCAGGCTGTCCAAGTAACCTCAGTCACATTTCATAAGGCTTTCCCTCAGGCTCCTTACCATCTTTGTAGCCCTCCCTCGGAAACTCTCTAATAGCTTTACATATTTCTTATATTGTGGCACCAAAACTGCCTCCAGCACTGGAGGTGAGCCTGCCCCAGTGCAGAGCAGAGCAGGACAATCCCCTCCCTTGCCCCCCTGGCCATGCTGGCCTGATGCCCCCAGGACAGAGTTGACCCTCCTGGCTGCCAGGGCACTGCTGGCTCGTGTTCAGCTTGCCACTGACCAGGACCCCCAGGTCCCTTTCCATGGGGCTCCTTTCCAGCCTCTCATTCTCCAGTCTGTCCGTAAATCCAGGGTTGTCCCATCCTAGGTGCAGAATCCGGCACTGTTCCTTGCTGAATTTCATACAGTTGAGGATTGCCCCTGTCTGATTTGTCAAAGTCTCTGCAGGGTCTCTCTGCCTCCAAGGGAGTCAACAGCTCCTCCCAGTTTTATATCGTCTGTGAACTTGCTCAGTGTCCCTTCCAGTCCTGCACTAAGTCATTTATGAAGATGAAGAGCACAGGGCCGAGGATGGGGCCCTGTGGAACCCCACTAGTGACAGATCCCCAGTCTGATGTCACCCCATTCACTGCAACCCTTTGTGCCCGGCCCTTAGCCATTTGTTCACCCGTCACATGATGTGTTCCTTGTACAGAAGGATCCTGCAAGAGGCAGTATCAAAATCTTTACTGAAATCCAGAGAGGTTACATGACTTGACTTCCGTTGATCAGCTGGGTGGGTTACCATGCCATACGAGGAAATCAGGTTTGATAAGCAGGACCTTCCCCTCATGAAGCCATGCTGGCTGTGACCGATGACTGCACGGTCTTTCAGGTGTTTTTCCATACCCAGAATAATCCTCTCCATAACTTTATCAAGCACTGAAGTGAGACTGCCAGGCCTGTAATTTCCAGCATCCTCTTTCTTGCCCTTTAAAATCACAACACAACCTCTCAAAATCATCAAGAAAGGTTTTTGACAGTGACATCAGCCAGCTCTTTCAGGATTCTGAAGGGGATGAGGGCAATTCATATCACACTCACTTTTCCTGACAGTTGCTGTGAAAGGTGTCTTTTCAAATTTCAACTTATGAAAGGAAAAAAAGCAGCAAAAACTCTTGAAGTAGTTTATTTATTTATTTGAAGCAGTCCTCCCACCCATCAAGCACTACCATTCTCAAGGTTACTAATCCTTCAAGGATTTAACCAGCCAAAAGCTCTTATTCCATTTTCCAGTTGTTAATGAGCAGTTTGTGAACACCCCAGATCTGTTAGTTGGAATAATTCATTCCACTTTTTTTACAACTAATTTCCAGGGCCTGTCAGCTGCAAAAAAGCCACTCACTGCCATCCCATTGACTTGTTCCATGGACACTAAATCTGCAGCTTCTTTTCCTTCACATATACAACCCTACTAAAATCTTATGTCAGCAACAGATTTCTGCAAAAAAGCCCCAAACCAAACCAACAAAATTCTTGCAGGATCCAAAAAGCTCACAGAAACACAGCATTGCCTCCCAAAACATAATGCACAGTGTATAGACCGGGATGAGTGAAAGCAGCCCCACTGCAGGACTGCCACTTGGCAGAGGCTCAGCTCCCCGTCCACTCTGAATCCATAGGTCAGTGATGTCCATGGGTATCACTACAATTTATGCTGGCACTCACTTTCTGAGTCATTTCAGGACTAAGTCAGTTGTAAGATCTCCCACCAGCCCTGAAGCAGAACTTGGCCTAAAAAGACCCCTGAGCTAGGAGTGGATACTTTTATTCCAAACAAAACAAAGCCTTGAAACATCTGTTTGCACATTTTTGTTTTTCTAATTGTAGGTATGTCCAAACCAAACAATCTTGCCTCAAAAGGTTACCCCCTGTTTGTGCTCTCATAACTCAAAGTCCATATTGATAACAGGTTTACTTTTTTCCTAGGTCTGTAGTCCACCACTTGGGTATCTGCTCAAGGACCTCTAACAAACAGATCTAGAACTGAAATAGCTGTTACTGGTACCTACTTTTTCCCATCAGTGTAACTCAGCTTGCCTGGCGCACAGTCTGTCCAGCAGACCACCAGGAAGGGGTTTCCTGCAGCCACAGTACAGCTGATGCCCTTGTACCATCAACATTGTGCTTCATCCTACTCCCATATTGGGCAGTTTCATCATGCATCTTCTATTATACACTTATATTTGTTGTCATATATTAAAAATCCTTGAGTCAGCCATTAAACTAAACACAACTCCTGGTATTAAATGACACATATAAAGGTATCTTTCTAAACTTCTACAGGACAATTAGAACTAAAGATTGAAAAGCAAAGAACAGAGATATTAACCAACTTCTTCTTTTCAGTCAAGACAACAACCTGCAGAATTTGATCTTTGCTGCTCATTTCTGCTCTGGAAATACATAAAAAAGAAAGGCTGGCAATCCACTCCCTACAGTTTTCATGTGGGAAAAGGCTGATGGCAGCAAAAAATCACAGAAGTCGTTGTGGGTTCCTGGTGGTCTGCTCACAAGCTCCTGTCCTGAAGGCAGGTGCTGTAAGGCAATACTTGAGCAAAGCTTCTCAGAAAAGAAAGCCAGCAACATGCAAGCAAAGGAAATATTTCCAGTGAAGTTGCTTGATACTGTACCATGACAAGCTCAAAAACTGAAGGATCTGCCTCTTTTTCATTTGATCAACCAAAACAACGGCCAGCAAAGGTTGATGGAGGGCTGAGGCTGATCCTTCTGTCTGTGATGTGGCACTTAGCATGCCACACTTATTTACAGCCCTAACCAGAGAGAGAGTCAGATTGATGAGATCACAGAAACAGCTTTAAGAGACCAGACCAACAACTCAGGAAGCCCAGAGCCCTGTTTCCGAAGCTGGCCAGTAAGAAATGTTCAGGGACAAACACAAGACAACACAGGAGGATCAGCACAGTCTTCCAGCCACCAGAAGCTTAGCATTATAAAGGGAGACTTGGAGGGGTAAGAAGGGGGAGGAAGGGAAGGAGAAGAAATCATGCTCATAGGACTATCTGAACTGGAACTGATAGTAAGACACACACAGATAGACTGTAAGCCAACAAAAAGTTGGTAAAACAATGAAGATGTAAGAATGAAATTAATGACAAAAACACATGTTCTGAGATAAAATCTGAGAAAAACAGTAAAGGAATTTTTGAAGAACTGTGCAAGAAAAAGTTATGAAAAGGCAAGGTCAACACTAAAATACTTACACATGACTGTATGAAAATAACTGACTTTTCAATTATTTTAAAAGGGAAGCAAAAATTTGCTCCAAAGTGCTGCAGTCTGGTTATTTTCCTTGCACTCTACAAGCCAACCTTCAAAAGATGATACTTTTTACTGCTGGTGTTTTTCACAATGCATGAGATGCATGTTTTCTGCATAATTCATCTGGACTAACAGTTTAATCTATGCTCACTCTCTATCTTTTGGCTGATTCTTTCATTCTTATCCTACTCAGGCAAAAAAAGAAGAGGGGAACTGTTATGCAGAGATCCACTGACAAAAATAGATTCAAGAGACCCACTAGGCAGCTCCAGTTGGTAAACCGAGCTCACAGCAAGAAAATCTCTCCACTACCAAGTTAATGAAAAATCAAGTTAATGAAAAGTGATGTTTTCCATATTTAAAACATTTCATTCAAGAATAAAAGGCTGAGAGATCTAAAAAAAAAAATGAAAGAAACTTTTGCAAATAACCATCACATATGCCAGTAAAAGGATGGAATAAAGAATCTTTCTTAATGGGAAAGACATTAATTTTTTTTCTTCTTTTTCTTCTCTTTTTCATTTCTATTTCAATAGAAAGAAGAATAATGTCCTTAAAAAGTCCAAACCATAACACTTTAGCTCTTTTGTTAAAAAGGCTAAAATGTTAATTTAAAAAAAAAAACAACTGACCAACAATATGCTGAAACCCAGCAGTGCAACTCATGACAAGTCATACTTACACAATACTAAAATTGTTATTTACTAGAACTAGTCAAAAATACAGGAGGAGGGTTACTTTCAAGCCAAATTCCATCTACTCACTGTTGCTACCTGTGAGCTAACTCAGATTCCAAAATAACTGCACACTGCTGGCCCCCAGCACATCCAGAAGAAGAGGCAAGCAAAGCTCATGCCCAGCCCTCCCCCTCAATCAGGTATGCTGCAATGAGGTTTGGAATAATTTTATATCCATGGTATGGATGCTCAGGCTGGTCCCAGGAAGCGGAGAGGATCATGCTGGCACCCAGTTCATCCCCAAGGAGGCCACAGACAGGACAAAAGATGACTTAGAGTAGGAACTCTGGCACCCAGCACTCAAGAGGCTTTTCCTCTTTCTTGCAGATGTGGTTGAGATTAGGTTAGAGCAGCACTGAAAGTCAACAGCAACAAAATTACTCCAACTTTCTTTGCAAACTTCTCCACTCCCTCAAAATATCACTTGTTCAGCATCTCAAACTCCTAAGAATACTCTTTCAATTTCTTTAATGCCACCATTTACCACTGCTTCCACAAAAAGCACTGTATTTCTGCAGTGCTGTGCCAGCTACGACCAGAAGGTCAGCAGCAGCCTTGCACCCCAACTTGCTCATACAGTGCATCAATAATCCACCTCACTCACTCACTCCACCTAGGAATCTGTGCAGAAATGTTCCTGCCTGACTCATCTACTTCACCAGTCCCACATTTCTCTCCCCTCCATCACTGACCAATGCAGAGTCCTGGCTCCAGCCTCTGGCCACTTTTTCCACTTCAAGCCCGACTTACTACTGATCTGTTCTCACCATCACCAACCAGGAACGTGATTTACCATCTGAATTCTTCACTGCCACGTATTTCAGAGGAATCCACAAGCATCCAAACTCACCCTGGCACCAGCTACCTCTCACCCATGAGGGCTAACAGTTCATCAGTGCAAACCACAGCGTGTACGAAGCCAACCCAGAAGTCACATTGTGAACACTGGCTGGACTGTGGTGGAGATTGCTGCTTTCTTCAAAGTTAAGAACAGGAAGACCCAGAAATGAAGCCCTAAGACTGAAACCTCAGCATTTGCATAATCAGCAAACAGGAGGCTTAAATGGTAAAACCCAAGACAGCAAGGGTGTGACGTGGCACAGAGCCTCCCACATTCATCCGCAAAAATGCGACCACCTCAGAATTACTTGATCAAATTACAAGCCCTTGCATAGCTGAACAGACAGTGTTCCTCCACAGAGGCATGGGCTGTCTTCAATCACTGCAGAAAGCCCACAGCAAACAAACTCAGAGCTGAGACCAACACCCACATTACTGTAAGAAATGGGAACGCATTTGCATTTGCAGCCTTGTCCATTGTTCAACCCACTTGGTCTCTGTGATTTCACATTATGGACATCAAAATGGTCAGAAAGCCCATTTAGCAGACACAGGAAACACGTGCTTCTCTCACCTTCAAGGAGCCCATAAGCTCCCCAGTAGAATATACCATGAAATGCAAAGCCATGCCTACAAGCCTCTGAAAATGCCCACAGCAAACAATGTGGGCAGCAAATGACAGGTTACCTTTACCTCAATGACTGCTTTGTGTCACAAACCCTATATGAACTCTTGCCATCCTCTCAGAAAAATAACTTGAAGAGGAAAGGTTCCTTTCTGTCCATGTTTGGGCTTTGCACTGAAATAGAAATTTGCTTACTTTTCTCCAGTTGACTGACTCAACCCCCTACACACTGTTCCCCAAAATGCCACCTGATTCTGTATCTTCTGCTGAGACCAACCATCAATACAGGTCCTTCATTCATCTCGAGAAATGATCCCTCTGCTCTCCACCAAGCAGACAGTTCAAAACATCCATTTATGAGCAGATATCCAAGTTCTAACCAGACATCACCAATGTCTCATTTTCTGTTTCAGCTGCACCAGCCTAAAAATTATTTCCAGGTACACATGCCTCCCAGGGACATGGAAGCAAGATTAGGTACAGAAAACTATTCTGCCTGTACTGAAATAAACTTTGTACAATCCTTACTTTTTCTTAAAGATTAAAAAACCACATAAATCTCTAAGTGTGATATGAAATACTGTAAAATGCATATTCCTGCATATTGATACATAACACACTGTATTTCAGCCAATTTATTTCATGTGGGTAGACACATATTTTTCTGTTAATCTCTGTGCATTTTGCTACTCTGTCCTCCACCCCTTTTGTTATTCCTGTCATCCCGTCATGTACTCTTAGTAGTCAAGGGCAGAGCTGCTTTCTCTGTTATGTATTGGTACAACGCCCAGCACAGACTTCTCATTACGGACTCCAAGCCCTGCTGTAAAAGAAATAGCAATTAAACCCATGAATAAATAGATAAATTTCTGAAGAGAATGTACAACTTACATAATGACACAAATTCACAAAAATGCTGGTTTCGTGTCAGTCAGCGCTGCAGACACCAACTCCCTCAAGACCCTCCATATTTTATGGGGCTTTTTATGGCGCGCTGGGACACAAGTGAGAAGACGACAGCCTAAAGCCAGCTCTTAATCAAATGCAGATTTACCTATAGAGCACGAACCAATAATTAGCAAGTTGCATTAGGAAACAGCTGGGGAACCAAAATGACTCCTGGTGGTAATGAAACCTCAGGTCACCTGAATTTAAAATAAAACCCTTCAAGAAAAGACTCTTCAGTTAGCCATCATTTTTTATTACCGGTATGTGGGACACTCCCTGCTAAAAATTCCTGCTTCTCTGGGTGGAGACTGATCACTTCTGAGCCATTTCTTCACTGAGTCTGAACCACCCACATCTACCAGGAACATTTATTGTGATGAATAGACCTATTAATACCAGCTTCACCCCACCCTATACTGCTTCAGAGTATGGAAACTCAATGGATGTATCTGGTTTTGGTTAATATGCCGTGACTCTCAAGTTTTACAATGGGAAGGCAGAGGAAATACATTAAGTATTTTATTGTAGCATTCTGGCACATTCTCCATAAAGTGGAAAATTCAACCTATCAGGGATGCAATTTTCAGTCTTTGTTTACCAAATCTTACATCCTTCTTCACCTTCTTCCACAAAAAATATTTTCTCCTTTGTTCTTTGCCTCTTTGCCAGGAAGAGCCAAGTGCAAGCTTTAGGTCCTTGCAAGTTCTATTTGAAACCACATCCAAAAGGACAAGAAAGAGACAACTGCACGTGAGGCTTAGTGTGGGAAAATCTTTCAGGAGCAGTTTTGAACATGGCGTGGACTTGCTTCCACCTCACCTTTTAAATCCTTGCCACATCTAACATCCCTGGGCATCAGAAATTAACTGTTGATGTAAAAATCAAGGTTACTGCAACCTGATGAAAATCTTATGCAGGGGTCACTCAGAAGAACCACACACAAAAAGGCAACAGCATGGATTGCTGTGAGCTGTCCCACAATTACAAATCATAAATTTGGAGAATATAAAAATTAGTGAGACAGGGCAACCACCGTAACAATGGAGTCAAGTCAAAAGGACAGCAGAAGTGGGGAAGACGTTGAACTGCTTTAGTTATGAGGCAGAGGGCAGGCATAATTAGCCTAAGATTTTCTTTTCCTAAGAGGGAAAGAAAATGCAACAGGCTTTCAAATCGTAACATACTTTAAATATAAAGTCCAACTCCTCAGGAAAACCAAAGAGTGAATTTCCTCAGTCGTAGGACAGCTAAGGCTGCTACAAGGCAGGAATCCAACACCACTTCCAGCACTTCACCAAAATGGTTTCTGGACAGGGATGCCCCAAGTACAGGATCTGAGGTGAGCTCTGTACGGAAATCCACTCATCAAAGTCACTTGTCTGGCTCCAAGGTGCTGGAATAGAACCTTTACTTTTCCATGTTTCCTGGCACTACAGGAGATGCTTGAAGGCCACCTCCTAGGGGAACAAGGACTCCTTGACAACACATTCAGAACAACTTCATTTTCACAGTTATTAGTGTGACTGGGTCACATCTGTCCCTCCCAGCAAGGCAACTTCCTAACTACTGCAGCAACTCTTGCTCCTCCAGGTGGGAAGCTCCAAACACCCAGTGCAGGGAAGGGCAGGAGGAGTCACCACTGCTTCATCTACATTTCAGAGCCAACCAGGACCCTGGATCGGGGAGAAGCAGCATTGCAATGACTCCATTTTCCCCAGCACATCTGATAGTGCCATTAGCACAACTGGCTCCCAGCCACCTGAGTGAGAAAAAGAACAACTGGATGCTTGTGAGGAATGATCAAATAAAAAATTAATGTCTGAATAAACAGAACAGAACACCTGGCAGAATGACTGAGGTCCAACCACACATACTGGTGGCACCAGCAAGAGCTCCAGTGCTGCTCAGCACTGCTGTGGCAGGGAGAAGCCTTGAGCTCAGGCTGGTCCCACTGCAGACCCTGTAAACAGTTTTGGGCCACTTCTTGGCAGAGCTCTTCAATTTACTTTAGACTGCCAGCACTTCCCAGAAGGAACTATTGGGAGGCCCATAAAAATTGAGTTTCCTCTCACAGTGTCAACTGATGAAGTAGTCTTTGCTTCCTGACCTCAGTCATTGTAGAGTGCTACCGCCTGCTGTTACACAAAGTTGCTGTGTGACAGTAAGCAAGCTGACACCTAATTGTTACATTTGACCAAGTGTTTTAATAAAGGGCAGAATGTCTTTAAAATAAACTCTTAGGAGGCTTTGGCCCACATTCAGGAAAGCACTTAAGTATAAGCCTTAGACTGTCCCTATTCAGGAAAGCATGTGCTTAAGTGCTTTCCTGAATGCAGATATATTCCTGTCCTGGGGCCTTAAAAGTGCACTAAATAATAAAATTTATTGCAATTTGATTTCACTGTTTTCTTGAAATATTTATTTAGCTGTTTCTTTATTAAGAGTGAAGTCACTTGAATTTCATATCTATTTAACAACCCTCACTGCTTGCTGATTGCATTCCAAGAGACAATCTGTTAATGCTGTTTCAGTCAAACTCTTGGGCTTTTACCCCCACTATCATGCAGCTGTCTCATTTTCCTGACACAACAGTTACTCTCACGCAGGGTACCTACTGGCCACATACCACCCAAAATAATTTTGCATGGAGTTTGAGATCTTTGAGTCTGTTCTCCACCATATATGTAAGAAGGATATAAAGTCAACCTTTGTCTAAACCAACGCTCGTGTCTGGGGCAATCACTGAACAGTGTTCAGTCACTGCTCCTACCAACAGTAATGCCTGTATTGTTACACCAGTATAGATGTCACAAGTCAGAACAAAAAGCCAAATTTCAACTAGCAGATCCTTCCCCCCTGCAGCCAATATGCAGTGCCTCTGTTTTAAATCTCTCATTAAGCTACTTCCAACCCTTCACACTGCAAACTTTAGATTTTCCTGATAGAAAGCTGATGGGATTGAGCACGAGGGGAAGAGCGTGTGACCACAGCATGTACGCATCCACATGAAAAACTGGCAGAAGAGCTGAGGTGTGCCTTGTCCTACTTAACCACTGCTCCTGCAGCTTCTGAAATGGGAACTTGAAACTTGGGAAATGAGGACAGAGGTGTCAAATTTGTCAGTACTGCTAGAGCATAATGAAGTGGGAGGAGNGCTCATTTGGCCCATAGTTACACTGTATCAGTCCCACGTTTCATGACTTACATAACAATCTGAGCCTTTTCCTGTGGTTCTCTGAAGAAGCATCAGGTTTGACCCAAGCTAGAGAGCCTCAGTGTCTCTTGTGGAGAAAGAGCCTGCTCAGAGCCCATTACTGAATTACTGACAATCTCTCACGTGCTAGGGCTAGGACCAGTGACGAAATTTTCCTCAAATCAAAGCAGCAGGAGAAGTTTGCATGTTAGTTATTTTCTCTTCCCTCTGTAACACTGAGAACAGTTCACATCCACCTAGGACCACCACCTAACAGCTGCTGCACTGCTGTGAGGACCCAGGACACCAGGGACACTGCTGATCTCTCCTGCTCCCAGCACATCTTCCCCAGCAGCTTACAGCTGCAGGTGCTGGTTTTCATTGCTTCACTCCCACTTTTTGTTTTCCAGGGCAGCTGGCTGGAGTGCTGTGACCTGCGAGTCATGGAGGAAAACTGGAACAGATTTCTGTGGAGCTTGCTGGACAAAATGCCTACAACATCTTTGTTTTCAATAGCTCTGAGGGTCCTTGCTAGTCCTAACATGAATTTACCTTTCTAGTTCAGACCTGGGCTTTTTGTGTACACCACCACTGCTAATGAAAGTAGCAACTGTTGTACTCTAGCTTACTACCTCTGCAATCCAAGCACATAAAGAAATGCCAAAGTGATGCTGATGATTTAAGTGATTTAACATAATCTGTACAATACACAAAAAAAGTTTTCAACGGCTGGGAAAAAAACCTGCAGCATTATTTGTCCTCTGGCTACACAAAGAAGCTGATGCAAATAGAGGTGTCCCAACTGTGACCAGCAGATACATAATTAAGGGAACACCACATGAAGGCATGTGCTTAATTTGCTCAGGTGGCAAGGTTAACAAAATAAGCTCAGGGAATGAATGCAACACAAGCAGAATGACTTAAAAACTAAGAAAAAGACAGTCAAGATGAATCACACATCTCAGCCAAATAAAGAAACAGCCTGCTTGCTTTAAACTTGATCATAATTGGTTTCCCCTCACCTTCCAAAAACGTATTTAAAAAGGAAAATATTATTTACGGTTCAAGTTAATCATTTTATTCACTGTTGTTTCAATTTTTCCTTCAGGCTTCTGTTTAAAGACAACCCAAAGCACCCCACTCTCAGCAGCCTTTTCACATATACTGAATTTAATGAGAAAGAAAAAAAGTCATTAAGATGAAGTTTTGCAGGAGAGGACATTGCAAGAAAAGGAAGCATCATCATTTTCCTCCGACATCTCTTCTGGGCACCACTAAACAGATCTGACCCCTCACTCCAGCAGCTGCTTGAGGAGGCACAGGGGATCTCATGGACAAAAAGGCTTTCAGGACAAAACTCCTGCCCCCATGAGCCTTGTCTCTTTCACACGGCGCTGTTCTCACTGCAGTGAGGCACCATTACTGGTGTTTACATAAGTCTGAATCATGCAAACTAGGAAAGATGGAATAAGAGGTAAAATAATCAAAAGCTGCATCAGCAAGAGCTGTGGTTTCAGTCAGTGGAAAGCATTATTTTTAGAAAACCAGAATCTCTTAGTCACCATCCTTCAAATTCACTTGCCTGCACAGGCAAGAGCCATGACCCCTCTCTTCCTTGTCCAGTTCATTCCTCCTTCTCCAGGAGCTTCTCCTCACCTTCATGCCCATGAAATCAGGCGTGTGTGGCCAGCCCAAGTGATTCGCTGGACATGACCCACCCATGACCAGCTGCTGCATTTACTACAACTCTGGTGGAGTCTTCCATATTTTGCTTGTGATTGTATCCAACATTCCAAGGGCTGGCTTTTTTCAGGGGTCTTTCCCAGATGTGCTTCACATATACTTCAGCCTCAGGTAACCAAAGCAGCTTTCACAGCTCAGCTGCACCAGAAAGCACTCCAACAATTTTTTTCTCCTCGAGTACAGCTCGAGTTTATTCAACAAGGAAGGGCAAAAGTAGCAATGAGTGCCCTTCATGCCACACACAGAGGCAGGCAAATACCCTGCAACCCAGCCAGAGATGATCTGAATTGCTGGATAATTGACTTAAAAGCTTGAATTGAAATCTGGGATGGCAGATCACACACAATTCTGCTGAGGATTCCCCTCTTCCTCTCCCTTGCTTCTTTGCATCCCAGTTAGCCTGAACACATCCACATGCTCAGGGAACTCCTGCTGCAGCAGAGGGCAAGGCAAAACCAGTGGAGACCTCTGCTACAGCGGCTCTGACACGGAGCACGTGGCAGGGAGCAAAAAGGACAGTAACGAGGTGGATCCCACCAGGAAACTGTGGCAGAGCACTGGCCAGATATTCTTCAGCAACAAGCTCTTGTCTGCAGGACTTCCTGATGTGACTTTTCCCAACTTATCTTTGGGATCTAGAACTGACCTCGAGTAACTCCACAGGCAGGAGGGTAGTGGGGCAAGAAAATCCGTGACATGGAGACAAAACCATGAAACCCACAAAGGACAGCAAGCATCTCCTTCCAGGCCACTACAACCTGGGCTTAGTACACAATCCCTAACCTCAGCTGAGGTTTTGTCTGTACGTGCTGAGGGCCAGTTTTGCTGTCCTTACTCCTCAAATAGCAGCAGTGAGATCTTTTCTCTGGGTAACTGCTGCCTCTGACTCTGCACTTCCAGCAGGACAAACATATTAGAAAACCACTGTTTGATATCAAAACCTCCACAGTCTCTTAATAGTCCTTCATATTTTTTGTAGCTTCATACAGTTTTAGAATTTTTTTTCATTTTAAAATAATGAGTTTATTTAACTATGATATTTCTTTCTCCTTGATTGCTGAGAGGATCTGTAGTACAAATCCAGATTTTCTTCCATCTCAAATTGGTACGGTGCAAAGCCAAGTATACATATGTTGCTAGCTGGAAAATAAAGTGCCCTTGATTCCTAACTTTATTTTGGACAGTTCACTCCAAGTTATTAAAAGCCAAATTCAGTAGTGAGAAAATATATATAGCTTCAACTGTTTTGTGTGGGTTTAAAGCACTATTTGCTTTATGAGTAAGAGATTCAATAATGCATACATTTACATAAAAAGTTTTGACATTTAAGTTAACTTCTTGCCAAGCTGGTGCAAAAATGGAAATGTAAAAAGCATAAGCACAGAAATAAGCCCCTACGCTGTAAGTCTGCTATTTACAGGTAATTTTTTTCCCTTGGCAATAATACCTGAACGGTATGTTTTATAGCACTAGACCTAGCCACTCTGAGTCAATTTAGTGTTTATGGAACGTGCCAGACTGACAGTTTGAGATTTAAATGCTCCATGCCAGTCTGTAGTTGCACTGGGGTAGGGGCTAGGAGAGTTTCCAGAACCCGGGCCACTGATGGACCCCAGTCTTGTTCTGCAGACATGACAAAATTCACGATGGCACGAGTCCAGTAAACAGCAACACGAACACCCAATTATTCCTCAAGCCCCAGGAGGCTTCTGAAGAGGGTGGCACCAACTCGTGCTGTGCAAGAGCATGGAATGAAGCACCCACCACAAGTCAGAGCCCCAGAATGGCTATAAAATGCCCAAAACTTTAAAACTGACGCTGTTCAAAAGTGCCCTACTCTGCTAGCTCTGGGGATGACCACGCAGCAGCCCCTAGATAATGGATTTGATGGACAGAAGAGGTTGGAAGCAATCTTTTCTACTACAGTAACCAAGATTCTTTTTTTTCCCCAGAGCAATTAGTCATCTCAGGGATGTCAAAACATATAACTGGGCCATGAGACAAATTACAGTGTAAGTGCTGCTACTTTGCCAGTGACCTAGCAGGCTTGACCCTGAGATTTCTAATGTTTGAAGTCTCACGTTCCTTGTTCAGTACCGCAGTACTCCTAAAGACATTTTAATTAAGACAAAGTGACAGGCAAACCTACCTGCATGGATCCTTCATATATACAAACAAATAACAACAAAGCCCAAATGACCAAATGGGTGATATATTGGTATAAAAGAGGAAAATATGAAATACATACATATATATTCATCAGGCCTTTGGTTGAAAATTCACTCTTTTTCAAAAGTTCATGGCAACTGGCTCATCAATACTTAATACTCTGTCTGTCCCAGCTGAATGGTCTGAAAATCAACAGTAATCTTTACATTCTAAGCATCATAAATAGATGAAAATATATAAAGAGAAACAATTATTCAGAGCTGAGGATAGTCTTGATCCTTACTACAGCCTCATGTGTTACATATTTTTTCTGCCGTGAGCTCACTAGCAATGCATCACTGTTTTTAACCACTCTGAGCACTGATTCTACATTCAACAGCTGTGTTTGTTTACAGGGCTAGAAATTAGCACAGGACAAATGGACTTCATCCAACTGAAATTTTATTTTGGCATTTTCCACTACACTTCACAATATATTGGTCCTCATAGACCAATTATGTATTTGCCACTGACGCTGGCCAAGGAGAGTGCATAAGCAAAGATGGTGCTCACTAATACTACACAGGGATGCTTTTATTGCTCCAAATGTGGGCTCCCTAATTATTAAGCACAGCCCAGTCACTTGTAGCCAGGAAAGTCCACTACTGTATTGCCCATACTTTTTTTTTTCACCAGAAACATAAAGAATGTCATCATAATCCATCCTGCACTTTGCCAGCTCAGTAAGAGTGATGAAATGCAACAATATTTTATATTTAAAGGGACCTGCCTGTGTCCTTCAAACTTATAATCGAGCTCCCAAAGCCAATTCCAAAGGACTGTAAACCAAATTCAAACAAGTCAACCCTAACATCATTTTCCATTTCAACATTCGTACGCTTTTTCAAGGACATATTTCAAAATGAACCAAAGAGCAGCCCTTTGCCCCCATGCATTTTTCATCTCCTTGACCATTACCTTAGCACAGAGCTGGGGGGTGTTTCTGTTTTCCCCATCCTGCTCTTGAATAAACTGTTAAAGAGGAGTTACTGAATTCACTTGGACATGGTGGCCAACACACCTGCCAAGTTCTCACACACCTGAAGGTAAGTGCAATTTTAAATGCTCACCCTAGTTATTCAGAATATATTTGTAAGCAATTCATATTTATGTTAGAACTCAAACAAGAGACAAACATAAAGTGCATTAAGTTGGAGTTTAGAGACTTTATGCTGCTAAAAATACTCTGGTTCTATCTTAAGAAACGTATTTTAGAGAAACTATCTAACAGTCCTGCAGGCACCAAACAATTTCTTCAGGCAAATATCCACATCTAATCTGTGAATTAAACCAACAAGCCCTGATCAAGCACCTCTCTGGAGAGAATAAAGTTAAAAGTACTACGCAACCTCTTGAAACATGTTTTCATGTTTTTCTGGGGACCGAAAATGCCCAGGAACATTTGCAGGGCATTTTGTTTCTGAGGAACTGCCTCTCACTATTTTTAACTTTGTTTCATGCAACAAACTCTGAAAATTTAAAATAATAGCAATGATGATGTTCTGACATCACAAGAAGCACGAAGAACTCTGTCAAAGTAATATATTGCACTCTGCCGTGTAATTATGTTATGTTGGAGCAGAGTGTTGGAAAACTCAGTATAATCATTAGCCGAGCACTGAATGTTTTGATTGTCAGACAGGTTGTATATGATGCAAATATATGACTCAGAAATGATTTCACATAAACATTTTGGTAACAGTAATCTGACTCATAACCTCCAACATAGAAAATAACAAGCTGCACAAAACATCTGTGTGCTCCAAGCAACCCCGGCTTGCGGCAACCTTCACAAGTCTCCCAGCACAGAGAGACCAGAGGTCCTATCCCTGAGGACCCGAAGCTGAGAGATGTTGACACCTACCTTCCCAAAAAGAGTCAAAGAAGGAGCAAAAAGTGCTGTTATTCCCACCAGGGATCCCTGGCAAAGAGCTGTGATAGCTTATGCCATCTGATAGCCTGACAAGTGGGCATTGCTTGGTCTCGGTCTGCAATTAACAGGGCTAAGATGGGAGGAAAGGTTTGTTGTTATTCCACCCCGAAGCTTCACCATGTCAAGTGCAACACAATGCACAATTCTTCTTCTATTTATTTTTTCATTCATTAGGAGAGAGACAGCTTCTTTTACAGCCCCCTTCTGAAGACAAATGTGCAGTCTTGAGTGACAAGGAGGATTTACCGTCTGTTATTTCAGAGACTGTTTGCCATGTTTATTCTGGAAAGTGCCATGAATTAATGAACTATCTCTTCAAGCCTCAGTGCATCGGAGCTGCCAGCTCTCTGGCTGCCAGAAGCAAGAGACTGTTTTGGGACCCCATAAAACTGATTTTACTGAGACTAGAGATAGCAAAAGTATCAGGCAGACCCAATCCCAATAGCTTCTGAAACATAAAAGAGTCATTATACTAACTTCAGCTGCATTCTTATGGGGAGCTTCTCAACAAAACAATCAGTTAACTCGGAAGAAGTTAATCCACTATTAGCTTCTCTGTAGCATGGGCATTACCAAAAGTCAACCAAACCTTTGTTAGGCTCTCCAATAGTTTCAAGTGAAATGTGCTAGCCTGTGACCTCTTTCATCTTTCCTATGTTCAGCCATTGGCAAGCATGTCTGAAAAGCCATGCCCCTAATGGAGCATGGCTGCATAAGGCATAGTCTGGGCAACACTGATGAGTAAGGTTCACAAGCAGGAAGAACTAAAGCCTAAGCCAAGAGAGAATGTGTAGGCTCTAGCTGATTCATGCTGTCATCAGAAAACAGACAGGTTTCACCAAATAAGACTCTCTTGTTTCACTGGCCCCATGAGCCACTGGTGGACTGGCCAGGTCAGTAAAATAGCAAGTAGGCTCATGGTGAGATTGCAGGACTGGAAGCAAGAATTTCAGGGACCTCATCACAGCCCTGGTCCAGTCATAACCTCTAAGCCTCAGCTTAGTTATTTGGAAAATCAGTATAACAGTAATTTACATTTGTCAGAGCACACTGTGAGACCTCAATGCTTATGAAGTGTTTTGAGGTTCTGAATAAAAGACAAGTGTAGTATCTTGATGTTGTCTAGCAAGTAATGAGCATTACATATCCTGCAGAATGGAACATTTTTGGACAGGACAGCTGCTACAATCATTAAAGTGTAAAAACTATCACATGCAAGAGACAAGACACAGACATCTCAAAGAGAAAATCTATCGTAGTACATTAAACAAATGTATTTTCTCTCCAGCTATCTTCCATAGCATATTAAGTTGGAACTTCCTTAAATATGAGAACTCTTCTTTTTTTCAAAGTCTCCCTTTGTTTCTCTTCATTCCCTTCCCCCTCTGCCTTTTTACTTTGTGGGTTAAAGAAAAAAAATTTAAAAAATTGAAAGAGCAAGCCAAGAGATTCACAATCACCAAAGCCTGCAGAACATACAGTGAATTTTGGCAGGACATGCATGTTTATCCTTTTCATATGCTGTTTAAATTATTTTTATAAACAAGTCATTATCTTGCATAGCCACTGCTTGGTCCCTTTCATGTCAAAGATGTTTGATGTTACAATAATTAAGCAAAAAGGTCTGCGTGCTTGAAATGCTGTCTCAGGATGATGGTTTGTGGGCAAGAGAAGCTGCAGTTTTTCTAAAATGAATGGTTTCTTTGCCAAACTTCATCATTTAAGTTGAGCACCTGGATTCTGTACTTGTGGATCAAATCTTTGTGTAGATATTAAAACATGAATTTCAAACTAGGCCTAAATTTTAGAATTATCCTCCTACTATTTTATATCAAAATTGTGCACACATGTCAAGGCTTGCAGAGAAGCCTCTCCCTGCTTGCACATGAATGTTTTGAAGAACCTGGTTTGGCATCATTATGAAGATTCAGGTACATTAAAAATGTGTAAGGCCTCTTCCTGCCCCACACCACCAGTGTGGCCAAAAGTAGAGAAGAAATGTGAATGGGAAGCCCATCGTAAGTGACATAGGAAATGCCACCTCCTTTTTCCCTGCAGAGCATCTGGTGATTAAAGACTGCTGCTTCTACCTCTGTTCATCTGCATTTGGACAGAGGGAGCTTGCACCTGTGTGCCATAAGGGATTAAAGCTCTGACCACTTCTTTAATGCCTGATACAGACCCTTTATCCAGATATTTCAAAGCAGTTTGAAAAATATGGAAGTTAGGCTGCAGCAAGTGTTCATGTTCAAACAACTTTGTATTGTTACAGAGTTTACAAAGGCAGAGGCAGACAAGTCTTTTGCATCTTGTACGCATTAGTTACAGTTTAAACCTTTTTTGCCAACTTATTTTAATAAGAATAATTTTATTCCTTATAAAAAGACTGGAATTGACTGCTAAGAGCTTTACTCTTCTGGATTTCTCTCTCAAGTGGTCTGGAAAGCCCAGGAGAGTCAAGGATGCAAGAAGGCACATCTGTTTCACACCATAGCTGTCGACCCCTTCCTCCCTCCAACACCTCTTGGCTTATGTGCGCAACTATCAGACCCTGCTCATGAGCTCTAATCTGTTCTCATTTTTTTAAGTGCTCTTTGTTGCCTGGTGTGGAGCTTAACACTTGTGCTTCCATAGACATTATGTCACCCTTTAGCCCCTGTACAAACAGAGTGTCTAATACCTTGACCGTACACACCACGCAAACGTGATGCGGTGAGCGACAAGATAAGAAAGCTGCAGCAGTACACTTCAACATAAACATCTCTGTGCATGCCTTATACATGGCACATTTTACAGCCTGCACTCGATAAAAGAAACTTTAGATCTCCGTCTGACAAGATTTTGGGTTGAACAAATATATATTCGTTAAAAGAGTGTTTCAAATAGCCAATTCATACATTTCTCACACTGCAAACAACCAATGACATACATGGAATAACACATCCTTGGAACACTGTTTGAAAACACTCTCTCATTTACTATCAGGAAATTTGACTCTTCAAAACAAGTGTTAACACTGTCATGATTAATTTGTAAAGCTATTCAAGCCGTGAAGTACATCTGCACATTCAGTATATTTCCAATACTGTGCTTCTGTTTTCATTTTCAAAATGTTTTTATTTATACACTAATATTTGACCTATGAATGTTCCAAGTTTGTATGGAGCCAGCTGTTCTAAATTCTGGTTATACTGAGCATTCGTGCAAAATATCAGGTGATATCATTGGATATTTTTAAGGGGAAAGTTCACAGGAAAGCAGTTATGTATTCTTGTGATTAACACCACATTGGATCAAAACAGTCATGTCTAGCGCTCTGAAAAATACAGCTACTGTTTTAGTTAGCAGAACACTTCGGCTCTGTCTACATTATCCTTTTTTGCCAAAAGTTCCCACTGTTGCTACCACAGATTCAATTCTGTCATTGTGCTATGATGAACACTGCTACGTAAAATAAAAAGAGCTGAAAGCAGCGCTGTCAAAATCTTTGTGCCCTTAACAACAAAACAAAAAAAAATAATCTCATTACATGACCAAAAAAACCCAACCAAACAAAACAAAAAAAAAATCCATTCCAAAACTACCCAACACTACAAGACTGTTTCTTAAGTAAACAAAGTTCAGGAAATGCCAGCCCCAATCCACAGCAGGCTTTAGGAATCAAAGTCCATTATGAGGTATTAAACACCCCTGAAATCCCACAGAGACTCAGCTTCTTTAATTAGCTTTTTTCTCCTGTAACAGCCCTGCAGCAGCTGCAGCCCCGCACCCTTCCCAAAGCCACTGTGTGGGAGCCTGCTCTGGGTGCAAAGCACCGGGCCACTCAGTGTGCTGCTGCCAGCCACCCCTGCTGCAAGTGCTGCAGCTCTGCAGAAGGTACCACTCCCCATCCTCTGCCAGCCATGACTGAAAAAAGGTGGAAAGAAACAACTCACTGAATGATTTCAGGCATGTCTCCTCACCCTCAGCCTATCATGGCTACAGAATCCCAGTCCAGAGTGCCCTCTCAATTCCACTCAGAATTCCAGGCAGTTTGGGCTGGAATGGATCTTCAAAAGGCATCCAGATCAACCCCTGCCATGGGCAGGAACATTATTCAGTAAAACAGATTGCTCAAAGCCCCATCCAACCTGACTTTGAATAGCTCCAAGGATGGAGCATCCACATCTCCTCTGGGGAACACGTTTTAGTGTCTCACTACTTCTGTTTGAAAAAATTCTGCCCTATATCCAACCTAAACCTACCCTCTTTCAGTTTAAAACTATTGCCCCATCGAACAGGGAATGTAGGTGTGACCCAACACCAGGCTCCAAGAATCAGGTGGGCAGAAGACAGCTTTCCAGTACTTTAACCTCCATCTCCCAGGCTCTGAGGTCTGATACTTGCTGTAACAAATGGTAATCTCTCACCCATGAGCCATTTTTTCATTTGGGCAACAGTGCTTGCTCTTTGCCTCACACTGCTATATAGATGGTCAGATGGAAATGTTAAATGATAAGTAGGTGGGCTGTACTTTACAGCATAGCTGTGCATCTGCTGGTATACCGAGAAACACACAATGGGACTGTTTATGTCCCAAATAAATCATACCTTCCTCTAACCCCCTACAAGTTAGCAATGAGGCAAGATTACCTAAAAAGAATCATGACTCCATGGCATGGAAAGTCTAAACACCACCTTCCTTCCTCCTAAATCACAAACACCGCTTAGAAGTTTTAAATATAAACTACAAGAGAGAGTGTAACCACTGCAATACACTGGGCTAGACCCAGCAAGGATCCACAGCTCCTTGGCAGAGGGACAAGCCTGCAGCAAGCAGTCCCAGCAGGGGCTCAGCACAAGACATCCATGACAGCTGCCCAAGTGATATTCTGCTAAAACCATGTTGAGCTGGAAGAAAATTGCCAAAAGAAATCCTTTTTATAAGAAGTGGTTTAGCTTCAATTTTTTCTGAGGGAAAGAACTAGGAAGTTCTGCTTTTATTAAAAAAAAAAAAAAACACTGCAGCCCCACACCTGGGTTTCGAATTCAAAATGCAACTTTTCATTTATTTACAGATAAAATATTTGGCTTGAAGTAATCAAGACTGGTTTGGCAATACTAGCTTTCTACAATTACAATAAATTGATGTTGTTATTGTTGTTGCTGGAAGAAAAATTTGTGTGAAATGTTGAAGTCTTAAGACTGTAAATTTTCAAGCTCTGAAAAGCTTTCACAAGACAGAGAATAATCCTACTAATGTCACACTGTCTGGTCCCAGTAGCTTAGTTCAGATGACAGTCAGACTTGGATAAATTGCTTACATTAACATGACCCTCCACTCATTTCAACAGTACAGGTTTTGAAGAGCAGCTTTTCCAGGAGCCATACCTCTTCCAGGGCTCCTAGCCAAAGGCAGAAGGATGACTACAGTCCCTCAAACTCCAAGTCCAGAGAAGCTGAGGACTTCTAAAAGACAATTTGCCCTTTCTTTAATCATGTTGTCAGGCAGCTTCACCCTAGCAGGCAGCTCACAAGCAGCAGCTACTTCAAGATTACTTAAATGAGGATGTCGAGCTGCATCAGTTGAACAGCAAATATAAGGCTGCTCTTCAGCACTTGGGAATCTGTCTTGGCATCAAAGCCCACTGTACAAGGCTTGGCAGAAGTCAGTGAACTCATTCCCATCATCAGCTTCATGATTTCTAATACTGGCCTGCTCTGGACACACGTGGAGGACACTGCTCACATGCCGAGCTAGTGAGGCTGTACACAGCCAGCTGGCAGCACAGCCAGATCTGCAGCATCACACACTCCAGTTATTCCCTCTGAGTAGATGTCTTGACCTTTACAACACGTGGCCAAGAGTACAAACAGATGGGATGACACTATGAATGGTACGGCCCCATCAATACAATCATGCAACATCCCTGATACATCTTGGTTGGCTAATTTCACATCTCCCAACAGCAAGCATGGTGCTGGGAAAAAGGCAGGTGGGCTGATCAAATCCTTCAGGTGAAAAAACTCACCTGCTTTAGAAATACATGTAAGGATGTTGGAGCACTGCTTCCCTCCTGTGAAGAGCTGTGCAGAACAAAGGCATATTGCTTGCACCTAAGGTGCTATGGATTTGTGCAAGATCATTCCTAGAAGAAAATCTGGTGATCACTGCCAAAAAAGATGAAAACCCTGTTTGTAAGACATCTCATCCATAAGGTGCTGCTTTATAGGCAAGGAGAGAGAGAGTATTTGTACAAGTCTTATATTTACCTCCAAGCAAATTCCTTGCACTGAATGAGAGCACCCTTGCCCCAGCAGACACTTGAAGTCTTGCAGGGAAGATGGGGATTGCATGGAGTTTGAGATTCAAAAATAGAAGAGGCTTTTCACCACAACCCAAATTCAAATAGTGTTGAAGCTTCAGGGCTGACTGCAGGAGTGCCTGGCAAAAGATGAGCTTCCCATCAACCTTTTGCATGAAGCCCTCCCAAGGGACCTGTGGGTCTTATGATAAAAGGGAAAACCCTCTCTCCAAAAGCAGAGATACAGTTAATCAGTGCTGTTAGTCTGCTACAAAAAGCCACAATGCTGAATAACCAGGTACCACACCCCAAAGCACACTTTTTATGATGCTTATCTCTGGCAGGTTTGATGGGTTCAGACTTTTCCTGCACAGCTACCAACAGCCCCAAATTTGAGCAGAAACTCAGACTGCCACTGAATTCCTTGGGTTTGACTGCAGGAAGTGCATGGCCGTTTCTCTTCTCAGTGTGGATCCAGGATAGGAAGACATGGGTGAAGACCACATCCTGACGCAGGATTGCTTCACAGCACCTTTGTGACACACAAATAATTCTGGATGCAGTTAAAGCAGCAAAGTCTTTGAGAGTCTTGTTTTCTGCTGCTTCACGCAGCATGCACTACTCTGAAGACACCAGCTGGTGAACCAGGGGACAGAGTGCAGATCTCCTTCACATCAGCACGGATGTGCCTGGGTCAAGCTGTCAATCCAGCATCACTGCCTCAAGAGGGACCTCTGTACCAGCCCAAGGCTGTTCTGCCAAGAGGAGATAACTTTATCTCATGCCACGAGGAAGGTACATTTTCCAGATAGGAAACTTTAATAGATGCTATTCTCCCAACAGTGCTGTGTCCAGACATGCCACACATTTTTATCAAGGCTGTTCCTACAAGAAGAGCTGAACAATTTCACAAAGATGCCTGCTGGCCCACAGTGCACTCCCCCACCCCAGCTCCACTACCCTGCTGTACAGCCACTTCCACAGCACAGAAGTCTGGTACCCTGCTTCATCAGAGAATCCATGTAGATGTTTCCATCTCTGCTAGCTATCCAGACTTCCTATGTGGGAAATGAAAAGAAACAGGCACTTGTCAGATGCCTCATCCTAATGAAAACACTCAAAATAGACTAGGATCATCTTCCCAAAAAAGGGTGCAGATTTACCAAGGACAGGTTATGTTTTCTGTCAAATTTTTTTTTTTGGTATTTAACCTGATAGATTAAATTTATTATCTAAGTTACCTGAACTGGTTTGTATCTCGTGTGATTTTGTTTGTAATGGGAACAAAAAATTATTTCTCCTCCCTGATACTGCTCTCCAGGTGCTTTATAAAACTAAGTGCTAAGCACCTCCTGGAAACCCTGGACACACCAAACTCTCCTATAATCAGCTCCTCTGGGAATCAGTGCCCATACCTTGTAAGCCCATACTACGATACAGACATTACCAGGTAGGCAAGACAAATCCCAGACTCCCCATTTCAAAGACTGATATTTCTTGTACTCCCTGTAAGACAGCAACTCCCTGTGTCTGAAGAACCTCCATACCTCTGTGAACTTACTTTTGCATTTAAAAAAAAAACCCAAAACAAAATAGAAACCATCTCCAGGAACACCATCACCTCTGAGACTGGGACAAGCCTGCACTGCCTGAATAATCTGAGACCTCACCAAAGTCTCTCAGCTTTGCAAGACCTTTGCAAAGAGGACTCATACCCTGAGCACACATGGAAACATAGCCTTCCCCAGACAGAAAACACATCAGCTGTGTCCCCAGACTGAAAGATGTAGGTTGGTCAGGAAGGGCTGGAGCCCCGCATGTTTAAAATCAGCAGTGACTGCAAGTAGTGACTCTTTCTGGGCTTCAGAGCTGGAAAAATTAAATGCACTTTTACAAGAACATCTACACTGCAAACTTTCACGACAAAGTAGGACTCCTCTGCACAGCTGATCTAGATGATGCCTTTTCAGCACAATGAGATGCATCAAACTTTTGTCTGGTTCTGAGCTGCAGCAGAAGCAGCATCAGCACCTGAAGGCAGGTCACCCACACAGCCACATGCACCTGCATCCCCAGGTGATACCATACACTCCTCACCCTGAGAGAACAGCAAGGGCCCCTCACATCTCTTTGGCAGTTGTCCCTTCAATAATGGTAAGGGGAAGTCTTTAAGGTTTAACACAAAGTTCTTCAGAAGTCAGTTTTAACTGAACAGAAATAACTGTATGTGTGGCCCCATGCAGAAAGCCCCAAGTAAAATAATTTTGGCAGTGTCCACTTATAAGCAGACTCCAGCTGTGAGTTTTCAGGGTTGTATGACACATACTTCATTGGAATAGTCAGTGTGCTTGAAATCGAGAATTCTTCCCTTTCTGCTGTGATCCCACAATCTTTTGCTGCATTTCTGACTTCATCTAATAAGCTACTTTGACAGATCACAAGCTGGCTTTCTCTCATCAAACCTTTGGTTTCTATATTGGAATATAACCTTAGGCTTCCTCTAGTTTTCTGATCTGAATCACTGTTAAATGGAAAAGCAAATGTCAGTACACAGGTGAAAGACCCTAAAAAATCCCTGGTATGACAGAGAAGCCACAGAAAACAGCCAAACAGCTGTTCAGTCCCAGCTCATCGATTTGTCAACACTGTGGTAACAAACAATCACATTAAATGACATTATGGTTTATGACTCGGGATTTGGAAGTTGATGAGAAATTTCTACAGTTGATTCATGCTTCCTGAGACACATAACGAGCGTTTCAGTTGGACTATTCTACAACATTACATGAATAATTTTCCTCGTTGTTACATAAGTGTCTAGATCGAAATTATCAGAACTGATTTGAATCATATGAGTGGAAGGGGCTATTTTCAAAATAAACACATACTTTCAGGTCTACCATCTAATAATACTCTCCTGGTGCTTTTTAAAAAGCTAATTACCCTGTAAAACACCATATGCTCACACTTATCCCTGAAATCCCTTATCCCCTTTTGGGAGCTGCCTAGCCCCTTCGAGGCACCTTGTTTCACATCCCTCAAGTAAAAAGTGACATGGGGTTGCCTACAGACAGCTACAGCCAGCACCACACTTCTTAAATTCACATCTCCAAGTATAGGTCCTGAAAGTCCCAAGGCAAAGAACAGAGTCAGCAGCAGCAGCAGCAGCAGCTCTGTGTATTCAAAGGACAGAGAGGTTTGGGGAGCCTGGGAGGGAAGAAAAACAGAGGCAGGGTGCCCTTTGGACTGGAAACCTGCACAGTATTTCCCAGCTCTCAGCTTCTGAGCTGAAACCGCGCTGGTTTCATTGATGGACAGTTTCAGGATGTCTCAGCCAAATGCATCCGAGCCCTGAGATGGCAGCACCACCTAAACATCCCCGAGCTAACTTTAAACAAGGCAGCTGAGACCCTGACAGGTGCACACCTGCAGTACGAGGAGGCAACAGGGCTCCACGCTCCTGGAAGGTCTGAGCACCTCAGGCAGATCAGCTGTACCCATACGAGTTGTGGTCACCTCAGTTTTAATGTAGACAAACCCTTCAACAACTACTTGCAATTCTTCTGACCTACTAAGTGATTTCTATCAGGTACAAAAATTAATCAGCTGTTGTTCTAGATGCACACAGCATGGTACAAAGCTATTGAACGCCTGTACCAGCACTGGGAGCTCCACAGAATTTCCTGCTGCAGTGACATATCCCTGCTCCAAATGAGTAAACACACAACAAGTTTGGTTTGGGTTTTTTGGTCTTTTTTTTTTAAACAAGACAAGCTGTTGTCTTTCTGGCACACAGTTCTGGCAGCACAAGTAAAAAGGCAAAGTTTTCAGCTGACCGGCTAAGACACTTGAGCTTCACAGGAATTCCCTAAAATAAGGAACTGTAATTTGCCAACTGAAATATTTTCATTCTCCACACTAGTCTGAATCTAATTACATTGTTTCCTTACAATTGCATAGTACTAAGAGCTCCTTTAAGTAAAAAAGCCTAATGACTTTCCCACCGCAGTGCCCACCTCGGAGCCCTTCACATTGCTGACAGGATGATTTGTTTGAAGAGCAGGTTGACATCTAACAGAACTTAATTAAAGATTTCCACATGATACAGATTTTTATCATGTTCCCGTGCTCAATCACCAGAATAACCTACACAGAGTCACATATTCACCACCACACTAGTTCCAATCCCTCAAAATAAAAACAAAACAAAAAAAGATGTTTTAAAAGGAGAAGACAAGGACACCGTGAAGTAGCGTGGCTATACTTTGTTCAAGCCCGAAAGGCATCTCTGCGCTGCTGGACCTTGCATGAGTGGTAGGTGAGTGCAACCTGTACTCTGGCATGACCCCAGCTCTGCTGCCCAAGAAGCACGGGAGGGTGTGCTTAATTCTGAACTACGGGATCTGACCACTACCATCAGAACAAGTACTACGAAAAAAATATTATTCTTTCTTTCTTCCTTCCTCTTACTCTCCCCTCCCCAAGGTTTTGCATGGTGGGGTATATTCTTTTTTTACGGTTTGCGAGAGGTTTTGCCTTTCCCCGAAGTGAGCTGCCCTCCTGGCCGAAACCAGCGCAGCCCAAGGTAGGTCCTAGCCGGCGAAGCCTCGACCCCGTGGCGCCCCACCGGGGAGCGGCCGCCCGTCCCCACCGCCCGGCCAGGGGTGTCCGCGGGACGGGCGGACGGGCGAGCGGCTGGGTGGGCTCCGCGCAGCCCCAGATCACTCCCTCCTTCCCTCACTCACCCAGGTTGACGAAGCTCATGACCATGTCGGCGTCGTTGAGGAAGGCGCTGTCCTGCGGGCTGGGCAGCGGCGGGGCAGGGGTCGGCGGGCGGCCCCCGCGCTCCGCGCCCGCGCTGCCCTCCGCGCCCTCGGCCAGGGAGTGGTAGAGGTCCAGCATGAAGCGCGGTGCCGCCGTCAGCCGTCCCGGCGGCGGGGCCGGCGGCTCCCGCGGCAGCGGCCGGGGGCGGTGGGGCAGCCCCAGC